>JARHVA010004624.1:805000-1187500 GCA_037957365.1 Torreya grandis
ACGGACTCTACAGGGCTATTTATATGGACTCTATAGAGCTTGGTTTTCTATGGAATCTACAAGTTTTCTTTCAGCAATTGAAGAACCAAGCGAAAAGGGTAATTTTTAACAAAGCTTCTTCAGATTTTCATCTGAATAAATTCACAAAGAAGGTTGGCATCTTCAAACCATTGAACCATCACTTCATTTCAAGCTTTGGTTCAATCGGCAGTTCAATCGCTTCAGTTTAATCACTTGGTTCAACGCCTCCGGTTCAATGTGTAGGTTCAATGGCAGAAGCAAACAAGGAAAGTTCAAAGGCTTAGTTCAATGGGCTCGGCACAGAACTTTGAACCGTTGAACTGATTCAAGCAAACTGTTCAATGGATTGGTTTAAGCAAACGGTTTAAGAAGGAGATCCAATGAACAGCTCAGAGGGGCTCAACGTGCAGCATTGAACCATTTTTGGTTCAACCAATTAGTTCAATGGCTTGGTTTAACCATTTTGGTTCAAGTGGCATTCAGTTCAAAGTAAACGGTTCAATCAGCTCAGCACGCAGCCTTGGACCATTGAATTATTGAACCAAATTTTGGTTCAAGGGTGTGCCCTACAGCTGAAGAGCAATTCAAGATCCAAAAAAGCCCTTGCAGAGGGCAGCCAAAGGGCCCAAAGTAGAAAAGTCATGGAAAAAGGCCTAATGAACTTTGCCAAGGATGGCAATGGTCCTGAGAACATCAAATTTTACACCAGGGAAGCTAGAGCGTAGAAAGCACCAAGTGGCAACCATGAAGGACTTCAACATTCTTTTTAAGAGCAGCAAAATGTGCCATGTGTCCTCTGTAGGGCTCGACAAAAGTCGACATGTGGAAACATCCGTGGGTTTCTCCTATTGGCTTCAAGGAAGACTGTGGTGGGCCCTAATGAGTTGCTAGGAGCTATGTGGAGTGTGCCAAGTGTTAGCATCTGCTAAGAACTAGAAAAGGGCCCAAAATTTTCTCTAAGGCAGCTAAAGGTTCTGTGAAAGTGACCACATCTCAACTTCTGCCTGACTCTCAAAAGGTCCTCTAATGTAAGAGGATGCTACCACATCCCATTATCAACTTGATGAAAGCCACCACATGTCAACGTCCACATTTAAAAGTGTCTTCTAGGTGCCCAAGTAGTAGATTACGACACGTGTCAAAGGTAGATGCACTCTTAGTGAAAGGGGCAAGGCAAGGAGCCGAAGGAGAGTCTAAGGGTGACGGGCTAGAGGACGTCAAATTTAAAGCTGTGAAAAAGCTATTTGTTTTTAAATGCCCAAGCACCAACCATGGAATGAGCCCAAATAATGCAGTGACCTACCAGAAGATTGCCCCTGAGGGCTAAAGGAGTGAAAAAGGACAAAGAGCCTAGAGAACAAAGAGCAGGCAGATGGTGTGGCTAATAAGTTCAAATCTTGACAACAAAATGGCCACCACGTAGAAGCAGATGAAACAATTTGAGTGATGCAAGAAGGTGTCAAGAAGTTATTTTAGTGGTTGACATAGTGCCTACCATGCGGTCATCAAAGAGGCACAACAGTGGTCGACGCGACTGGTTTTATTCAATATGCAATGTAGAGTAGGAAAATGGCACGACTCATAAATTCAAATCCTGACAGTGGAATGACCATCATGCAGAAGCAGACGAAGCGATCCAAGTGACGCAGGAAGGTATCAATTCAAGAAGTTATTTCAGTGGTTGGCACAGTGCCTACCATGGGTCACTTGTAAAAAGGGTGCCAAAAGGCCCCTTTTCTTCCTCTATATATTGGAGACTTGTCTTTGAGAAATCATCTTCCACATTTGTAAGGCGTAGCCCTGAAAAATTTTCACCTGAAACAATAAAATGCATTTTTACCCCTATCCTGGCTAGATATCTCTGTGTATGTCTAAGTGTTAGTTTGTGTTTAGTCATTGCTTCATGATGCTTCCATAGGTTCAACACCAACATACCTGGTGTCTATAAGGTGTTATTTCTGTAATTGACAAGGAGATCTGTATTTGGAAGTGCAAAAATAGGAGAAATTACTATACAGTGTGCCTTTCCATAGCACCTTTGGTGAGTCTCTGTTTTCTGTATTTTCCATTAAAATCCTCCCTACCAAGTTTCTTGCAGCCTAGTCCTTCTGTCAGTTTGAATTGTATGTATGTGTTTGTCTGATTTTAAGTGTGAGTGTGATAAGGTCGGATCATTTTGGTGCATCACCTCCTTTAGAGTAGTTTGTTTTCCTGCAATCTTTCTCCCTTTTCATCCCCCCATTATATATATATATATATATATATATATATATATATATGTTAGCACTTACTGGAACAAATCAAATGCATCAAAGGAAGCTAGCCCTTACCTAGAGACTCTCCCCTCCAGCTTCACCGGTCCCAAAGACGAGAGGGGAGTTTCCATTGTTGCATGTGGAAGGCAAGAGCTCAACCTCCTTGCCCCAAGTGCAATCCACTGCGTCAATACATAGCAAGAACCAAGTTTTCTCATATGAGTGTCCTCATTCTTGACCTAAAGAGATCAAAATCTTATAATAATAAGATGTTTTGGACCTCTCAAAATTATCCCTACCTATTTTAACTTGGAATGAATCACATATATAGGATACATCTACTAGGAATGTCAAAATTCCTTTTGCATAGGTGAAATGTATAAGAAATATAAGTAGGCCTAACGTAGAACACCTATAGTCCTGTCTTGGGCAAATTTGAGAAAAGATATACTTTCAATGATAATGGAGTACTAAAATGGGGTAAGTAAAGATAATGATGATAATGAGATAGGTCTTGAAGTAAAATATGTTGAATTCACAAGTATTAAATCATGTAGGATATGAAGCTTGTCAAAAATGGGGCTAAAGAGACCTAGTATGCATACACTGGCTTGTGTCTACAAAATAAAGAAAACACTAACTATGTAGTGTTCAAGGTATGCTTAGAGGTTTTAAAAAATTCAAAGACAATATTATTAAAGATTTTATATTTACCAATAACAATATTAAGTCTAATACTTATTCAATAACCCAAATTCAAGACCCAAAACAAGGTGACAGACCTAATGGACACCTATAGGCAGGCTTTAAGTGATTTAAGGGAAATGTGTTGATAATAGTTAAATCTATAAGGTTTAAAAGTAGGTGAAATAGGTGTTTTCACATTAATTATTATTTCTAAAGGGGCCCTCATGAAATTTCAATGTGATTAGAGACAATGAAGTGGGCAAAAGTCTAATTAGGCCTAGAATGCCTAAAAAGGCATACACAGGCATGTATATAGAAACCCAAGAAGAATTGAAAGTTTGGAATGAGTATAAGTGTGGAAAGTATTGAATAAATCCCCTGATTCAATCACTTTACATAAATAAAAAATTATATCCAAGGGACATTCACCCTTGAGTTTCATGAAGTTCAAGCCTTACAGAGAAGACTTAGGCTTGCTTGTAAATTATGGAAAAAAGGTACAATTTTTGTTTTAATCATAAGATTTTAAGGTTTCATAAGGATTTAAGTGTCATAAATATGATTCACATAGTGAATTGGCATCATTGGGAAGAGAAACAACCCCTCAATTAAATCTATTCTCAGGCTTAACAAGGTATTAGGCCTCCATGAAAACCTATAGGCATGTGTATAAAATATGAAGCAATATTGTAGGTTTTAAATAAAATTGAAGAGTGAATATATTTTTAAGGTCTGAGAGTTTCCAAGAAATATTCCTACAATGTTTGAAATCATTTAAAATTGAAGAAACTCTCCAAACAAGTTTAATAAGGTTAATTTGGCCTTGTTGCTTATAAACCCTCACTGTAGATTAAGATAGGTTTCAATCCTTGTAAAGTATTATGTTGTTCTAAAAGTTGTTAAATAATTTTATAAGAGATTTTAAAGATCCATTTAAGGCATTTATAACTGCAAAATTCACTTTGAGGAGTTTTGGTCCAAAAATCCTCTCTCTCAGTCTCACACTCAGTATTTCATACCTGAGAGGTCATTTAAGGAAGCTCAAAACTTATTATAAGAAGTACATGGTGTAAAATGAATTTTTGAGGTGATAAAAGGTGTCTCATAACCCAAAAATATTTCACTAGTTCATTCACGCATCTCCACACCTGTATGAACAATCATTAAGATGGAAAGCATGTCAAAACCCTCTTTTCACCTTAGAAAGGAGCTTGAGAGCTCTTGCTTAGCACGAGGAGGAGGTTTTTCATTAGCCCAATTGGTTTTTGGAGATGATGGCGAGGTCCCTCTATTTCCATCATGTAGTGTTAGGAGAGAGAAAGAAGATATGTCCTCTATAAACAATCATTAAGACCAAAACACATCTTAAACCCTCCATAAACCTTGCAAGTGACCCGATGACTGGGTTTCTCTTAAAAATAAATTCAAATGCACATATTTTGCCTTGTAATGACTTTAATTACCTTTATAGGTTTTATGGGCACCTGAGCAAGACACATGGTGGCACATTTGAGGGGGAAAGAGTATTGAATTGGCCCAAAAACCATGCATATAGGCCTAATTGTGTATATGTAGGGTGATGGTAGGTCTTCAAATTAGGTATAAAGGATTTATAGGTTTGAATAGAGGTTTTATGATACTCTATCCCCTTTACTAATCCTTCAAAATGATGTATGAACCTTTTCAAGTCACTAATTTATGCCAAGAAGTGATTGTACCACTATTGTTGCTCAAGAAGCCTTAGTGCAAACCTATGGGAAATCATGGAGAGCCTAAGAGTCTATTGAATAATATTGAGAATGATTTTGAGGCTTTTAGAGCCTCATTAGTTTATGAATAAACCCCTTTGGAACATTCATGTCCATCCAAATGGCAAACATCAAGCAATTGGGACTAGTTGGCTAATAGGCCTATATGACCTACGAAGAGGAATCATCATGAGATTAAAGGAGTGTGAGTGGCATGTTTCAAAGAGAAACACTAGTTCAAGAGGTTCATGATGAATTTGAGAATCTGACCTATATCTTTCATGTTAGTTTGGAGGTGTCAATAACTTATAAGACATTTTCAAGTGGCTAGTAACTCCTAAGCAGGAAGGATCAGTTTCAAGTGAAGAAGTGAGGTGTTATTCTATGCCAACTATAGGAGATCATCATGACCTCAAGTGGAAACTTGTGGTGAAGGGTCTTATGTACTATTTCTTACCTTTCTCTTCTTGTTTTTAACTAGTTTTAGAGTAATGACACTTGTCAACGATTCTCTTCTACACCACTTCTCTCTCCTTGTCTCGTGTGTGTGTGTGTGTGTGTGCGCGCGCGCGTGCGCGTGCGCATACATACATATATATAGCTTTGTTTGGTTTTCTAAAAGATCCTCCACCTGAATATGGCGAAGCCCTACACATTTTTATGCCTTTAATCAATGAAAGACTACTAGTTTTACCTCTTTCTATGACTATACTTAGTGTGTGTGCGTTGATGGTTGATCTTGTTAAGTGATTTGTTTAGTCTTCCTTGACATGTTGTCCTATTCTAACACCTATATGCAGTTTAAATGAAGTGCAAGGGTTGAATGAGTTTGTCTATGCATTAATGTCCTTCTAGAACTCTTGATTAGTCCACATACCCTAAGCATCTATTACAACCTTCATGTTGAAATGCTGATGTAAAAGATTTAGATTAGGAGTAGTGTATGTTTAGATTAGTCTCACAATCTATATGTGCACATGCAGTTGGTTGGTATTGATCAATTGATTTGGTTTATCACCTCCCTAGTTAGGTTTCTTTCTTGTCTTTTCTCTCTTTTTTCCTTTCGAGTTAGTAGTGTAGAATTGTGAGCCTAATTGATACAAGAAGGGGAGCTAGCCCTATAATCTATATATTTAGTCCACTTAGAGGTCACCTACAATGTAAGATTAATCTCATTGTATATCTCAATTGAGAGGACTTGAATCATGTTCTCAAGGGTGCAAATTTGAGCTATAATAGATACTAGGGTTAATGTGAAATAAACCTCTAAAGAGGTGTGTAGATAGTGAAAAGTTAAGGTGCAATACGAAAACTTCAAGATAAAATCTGGAAAAAAAATATTAACTCAACAAAATATAAACTAACTATAAGCATGCAAATAATCTGTAATATGAAGAGTATGGTGATAATTTCATTAGAGATGCCATACAAACCTATAAGAGGTCTAGTATAGACATTGACCTCATCTTTCAAATGTAGCTAAAATAAGAGAAAGCAAAAAAAATTAGAAAGGAAGTGATATATTGCAATTAATCACATAAGTGATCCATTAACGGTTTTGGAAAGTAAGGAATGTAGCCTAGGTTTCTATATCATGGAATTTCATGAGTGGATCGTTTCTTAACTCTTCTTTTAAGTAAATACCGATTTATCAAATGCATAATCCTCGGGTGATGCCAGCCCTTATAAAACTCCTTCCATAAGTAACACATTGCACTCATACAATAACACAAATCGAAATTCAGTGACATGGAAATTCAGTCACAATTCCATGTAAATACTTCCACTACGCTGAACAAATAAAATGAGTCCAATCTCGACAGTCAGCTTAACTACCAAGGATTCTATTTGCTCAGGGTAAAACAACGTAAGCAGAAAGCATTTGGAAAAGCATGGTCCCATTCCTAACAACAGGGGGACATTCCATCGAATAGATTTTTTATGCCTACATATATATTTTTTCCTGAGAAATAAAACAGTTTATTCCTGCTAAGGCGTATCATGGGCAAGGTGAAATTTGAGCAGATCGTCAAATGGAATATTAATAAAATATACATTGACTTCACTCTTTGCTTTCTATTAGAGCTCTACTCGCATTTGGAGGGAAATGTTGAAAAAATAACAACCCTGAAATGATTGAATCTGAGTGAAAATTAGTTGTAGAACTTAGAATGTGGAGCTTTAAACAATTCACCTTGGCCATCGATTTGTGTATCAGATATAGAAAAATAATCTTGACAAATTTAAAGCTTGATAAGTCAATAAAAACGCCCACCTCAAAAAGGAAATTATTTTATCCAAAGAATAATGCAATTATTCTATATACAGCAATTGCCCAGATCTGAATGTCACTTTGAGTTCCTACAACCTGAATGAAAATTAGAGTTTAGAAGATTAAACATGCTTGAAGAAGGTGAGGAACTGCTCTTGCCATCAAATTGTTCAAGAGTCCTCCTGTTACACACCTTTGTGTTGTGCCTGCTTCCTTGGTCAAATTTACTGAGTGCGGAGAATAAAAACTCCAGAAACTGTCATTCCTTCTTTCCAGGGCATCTAACTTTCTTGGCAAGTTTCCAGGTTTGCAGGGGGGTTGAATTCCATGCCTACCTTTCCTCATTTAGGTCTCTAAAACATTATCTTGCATTTTAATAAAATGCATTGATTTAAGATCCTAGAAAGAATTTCAACCACTTAATGCATTGGACTCTTCCCCTCCCTCTAGCATTTCAAGAAGGTTAAAATATCCGAGATGCCTTAATTGAGAATGTCTCATCGTATCCCTCCAGTATGTTGAGCCTCCCATTTTGCCTCTCTTGGTAACATTCTCTAATAGTTAATAAATGTTACGCTATACCCCAAGACCTCTCCGCCCCAACTAATTTGATTATGCTTTAATGAACAATGCAAGGTTACATTAATAATCGTTCGTTGGCCAAGGTAGCTAATTGACCAAAAAGAAGATATGAATTTCTTTTTGCCAAAAATGATACACCTCGCTCAATATCATTTACTAACATATCATCTACAATAGGAAAGAGAATTGTAGCTTTGGTAAAAAGGTAAAATTAATAAATTGATTATATGATAAATGAAGTGTTATCATCGTCTTCGATTAAAAAAGGGTGAAAATTAATTTTCCATCATAACACATTATTATTCATAATAATATATATGAGTTAAAAAAATCTTACTAATTAATATTTGTGTTTAATAATATTAAATAAAGGTATCCACTTTCCATACTTAACATATTTAATAGAAGGTTTACACAATCATGCAATAAAAAAATAATACATTTTGCATAAATATTTATATATTCACAAATAGTAATAATATCGTGTGGTCACAAGATTCATATTTTATATTGAAAACATAAAACTCAATTTATCCTTTATGAGTCTAGCTTGAAATGTTTATAAATTGCACCTTCTTGATCTTAACAATTAAAGGTTGACAATCATATTACTAAGTGATGATCATATTATCATAATAAATAAGCTCCTTCAATAATTTACAAAATATTTATGCATTTTTTTCAATACAGTCACCACTGATACTTGGTATGCACCTCCCATTCGTCAATCATCAAATTAATCAAATATTGAAAGTTGACAAATCAAAGTCTCTCATGGTAAGTATGCCAACATCTAGTCAACCATAAGAAGACCCGTTTATAATATTATTATGACAAAACTATCATCGAAGGTCATAGTGTGAAGTTGGCATGGGGGTTAGAGCCATTTGATTATGTAATGTGTTTGCAAAGGCCAAGCATGTAAGGTTTACGACAAAACTCTTGGATTGATACTATAAAATAAGAGGGGCATTACGTTCCAGTTTGTCATAGTTTGGTCAAGGGTAAGATGAAATCATCTTAAACATTGGAACCATAACAAATAAAAAATCCCAACAAATTCATCCCAAATAGGTTCTATATGAAATTTTTAATACTATTAGTAACATTGAAAAAATTCCTTCTCTAAGTAAAATGGTGTGATAGGTACCTTTTCTACCCTTAATGTATTTTCTAAACTAAAATATTATTTGGCACAATGAGTCCAATTTTTTGGTTTTTTACCTTCTAATTTTGAAATTCCAATGGTCGCATGGCATGGGTAAGATAGAAATGTCTTCATAATAATTTTTCTATTGAGCCTATTATATAGTATGGTATTTTGTGCATTCATTTCATGTAATATCTTGTTCAAATTAATGAGTCAGAAGATTAAGATTGAAATTTCATTTAGATTTTCTCAATATTTTTACCATGGTTTGGCATCCCACATGCATGATAACTATTGATTAGAGGGATCTTAAGGTATCATAAGAAGTTGACAATAATAATATGTTAAAATTATTGTATTGACGAGAAAATCATAATGGTATAATTTTTACAAGAGTGAAAAAGGGGGTAGTTAGTGAAATAATTTTATATCCAAAAAAAAGTTATAAAAAATTGAAATACCAATTACAATGATCATATTGATGAGAAACTCACAAGGTGTAGTCACCCTATTGAAATAAAATTATGGGTTTTTTTTTTTTTTGCTTTTCTAATGGTTGGCTATTCCAATGTGTTCAGATAATCGATATTAAACATTCTAACCTTTTTGACTATTGTAATTACTATGGTTCTATTGAAACATAGAATGTGATATTATTTTTCTATTGTTTTTTTTCACTACTATTTCGATGAAATCAAAGTCAAATTATGACTATAATAATTCCATGGTTATAGGGAAGGATAATAAAAGGTGTTTTGGTTTGTGAACATTACAAATTTATTGATCTTATTCCTAAAATAATGTCATCTTAATATTTTATAGTGCTAACAATAACAAAATTCCATGTCATTGCCCATTATCTCATCTTCAAGGTACGGTGCAAGTAACTTCTTTGAGTTAACTAATTATCATTGCATCACAAAAATAAACATCTAAAGGATTCATCTAGATAGGTTATGAAAATAACTATGGGGTCTTACTATATGCTCGAAGGTATGTGGAAGCACATATCCATATCCAACATTGTCTAATGGCTTGTGTGTTGAGGCATAACCCCTCACTCTATTGAATAAGATAAAATTGATAACTACTTAGCTTGAAATTGTCAGAATTTGATTTATAACCTAAATAATTAAAATATAAGAGAAAAAAATGAGTAAGAACCTTAATATCTTCGGTTTATTACCACTTTTTTTTTATTATGAAGATTTGAATTGGGTGATGTGAGAGCATATGGTGGACATAACTAGGTAACACTAAACCACTAAAATTATTGCAGAAAAATGATCTTACAAAGAGCTTTTATAGCATTTGATATGACCCTTACTACAATATATTAATATAATAGCATAAATACTAAAAAAAATATTAAAAATGAATGAAAAAATAATATTATATAATAAATAGAGCATAATTGTATTAAAATATTGCTAGCCTCTTTGAGGGGAGAATCTCCTTTGAGAAAAGTCAATATAATACAATTCATTGATGTCTTTCTACTAGTCTATACTCTTATGCTTTTACTAATTATGTCCTATCTAATTACTACTTACCATCCATTTGGATTTATTGAAAATAGCTCAAAAAATGACCTATAAATCATAAACATTCATAACTTTTATTAAAGATAATAATTATAAAGAAAAGAGTTCAAAAAATGAGTAATAACATTAATTTTGATGTATGGGATACATAATTTGCATACCTAATTTGGTTATTTCCTAACTCAAAAACCCTTTATTTTTATGAGTGTTTTAATATGTCAAGGACGAATTTTAAAAAATAGAGATTCTACACAATGAAACATGAATTCATGTGCACATGATAGATTTAGATCAGAAAACAAAGTGGTTAAAGATAGCATAGATTTAGAAATCCTTTACAAGTTAAATTCGATGGCCACAGATAGACCCAACATGTGAATATTCCTAGTGACAATTATGGTGAGGTCGATTCATAAGAGATAACAAATCAACCTATGATACTCATTTTTACACACATAGAAGATTGTTTGCACAATCATATTCTAGATTTAGATTTTTAGGTTCATTCAAGATGTGATCATTCTAACTCATTTACTATTTTTTATATTATATTTATCATTGTTATATTATAGTTGAACTATGTTCTTAATTCTAATACTAAAATAAATTTTATTTTATTTTATTTTTATATATACTTACATTTATTCATTAATGTAAATATTTATTTTTAATTTATATAAATTAGAATTAGTATAAACAAACAATATAAGGTAAAATAATTACCAATATAATATGACAAGAAATGTAAAACTTAATAGAATCTTTGCTTTATAAATCCAAAAAATTAAATATTAAATATACACATATATTTTACTAGATCCAAACTAATTATAAAGAAACCATTGTGCAAACAAATCCAACATAATGATATCATTCTTCCTATAGGGAAAATTGTACATGGATGACTATTTAGCTTGTAGCTATTAAATATAACTTTCATTGTATAACATTCTTCTAGTACTCGAGAAGTTTATATAAAGAAGGAAGAATCTTAAATCATTTATTTACACAAAATTTATTAGTAGAAGAATGATGAAAATATTACAAAATTTATGGTGTAAGAGGTGAAAGTTGTACACTTTATTTATACAGTAAAAGTTTGAAGATATAAATAAAATTTGACAACATTACATAGTTGAAAAAGCTTTCAATGCATTTTACTTTATTGAATGATAATAATTATTTAAATACATATGTTAAAAATTTAGAAAAAAAGAATTATTAAATATGTATTGAATATTATATGATTAATTTTATATTACCTTTTGTTTTTTTCGATTAATCTATATATATTAATATTATAATATTGATAATAAACATCATTTCATCTTTACATATATTATATAAAATATTCAATATATCCAAAAGAGGACACCTCTTTTAAAAATTCTCCTACTTGATAACTGAACAATCTTAGATTTAATAAACAACCATTTTAAAAAAAAGAAAAGAAAGAAAAGAAGGGAATTGACAATCACCATCATCATTTTAACATTGATAAAGATTTTGATTCCCACAAGCTACCCTATACCTTACCTCTCCTTAATAAATTTGTATCGGAATAAGAAAACGAAATAAAGTTGAAGCCCTAATACAATTTCCGGTTTGGACACAACATTTGCACGAAAGTTGTAGCTTGTTCGAACCACTTATTTATTTGACTACTAGATAGGATTTGCACGGGACTTTCTACAGCAGGAAATCCCGAGCGCAACGCCAAGATATCATGCGTGAATTGCGGGTTCACAATCACTCAAGCAAATCGTTTTCCCTATACGCAACCTAAGCCTATGAAAGATGCAATTATGGTCTGAAAGCATTTCATTATCAGATAGTGGATATAAAGATATTTTAGGGTTCAGCTTTGTCCACGAAAGTGATGGTAGCAGTTGAGAGAAGAAGAGGTTTAAACTATACGGCACTGCAATGGAAAAAGAAAACGACTCGCAACACAATGTCCACACAATCAGTCCCACTCTATGGAGTGAAGTCAAGTAAATCGTTTTCGGAGGTTAATCAGTAAAAATTAATGTTTGAACTTTTTCCATTGCCGCACGTTAACCCTATTTGATTTGTTCTCCCACTCTATCCGCTTGGATTCGGTTTCTATCGTCATGCAATTATCTTGCTCGAAATTAATTATATTAAAGTCTCATAGGTTGCAAATTTGATGGTTGAAGCCAGAAAACCAGCCAGTGGTGAGTTCACACAGAAATGAAAATGGCAGGCCCCGTAGGCGTTGTTCTCCCCTTCCTCTTCGCCCTAGGCCTCTTTCCTGTTGCACAAGCCCACACTAGCTTTATCTTCGACCAATTCAATGCTTCATCCCTCACTTTACTTGGGAATGTTTCAATCCAATCCAATGCCATCTGCCTTACGAATCAATCCCAACACATTTTTGGGCGTGCTTTATTTCCGCAACCTGTGCTTTTGAAAGCTGCAACTTTATCGTTCAGCACCACTTTCGTATTTACCATCGTTCCTTCTTCATCCGATCGTGCACGAAGCGGAGCGGGAATGGCGTTTATCATAACCTCTCACAAGTATCCTGTAGGGGTTTCAACGGCTCAGTTCTTGGGTTTGTTCAATATTTCGAGCGTCGGACAGGCCTACAATCGTCTGTTTGCCATCGAGTTCGACACAGTCCAGAACGAGGAATTCCAAGACATCGACGACAATCACGTAGGTGTGGATCTCAACGACCTAACCTCTGTACAGTCTCACACTGCAGGTTACTGGATTGGCAATGATTTCCAGAAGTTGGATCTCAACATCTTACAGAATATTCAGGCTTGGATTGACTACGATCATATGGAAAAGCAGCTCAATGTTACAATAGTACAGGCCGGTTCACTTCGACCGACAAAGCCTCTTATATCCTTGAGAAATATGACTCTTGCAAGCATTGTTCAGGATGAAATGTACGTTGGTTTCTCTGCAGCTACAGGCACTCTTGTTGAAGACCATTGTGTCCTTGCTTGGAGCTTCAGCACAAATGGATCTGCGCCTGTCCTAGATATATCTCATCTTCCTTCTTTTATACGCAAGAATTCCAGCTCACGACTTATAACCGGCATTACTACAACTTTGGTGCTCCTCATCTTGCTCGTGGTTGCTACAGCGGTTTTTCAGTTGAAGAGAAAGAAGCATAGAGATGTTATTGAAGAATGGGAGAAGGAGTTCTGGCCTCAAAGATTTAACTACAAACACCTCCATATTGCAACCAATGGTTTCCGAGACGATCATCTTTTGGGTTCCGGAGGTTTCGGTCGGGTTTACAGAGGAGTTCTTCCCACAAATGGCCTCGAAGTTGCCGTAAAATGCATCCATAGAGAGATGAACGAAGGAATGAAGGAATTCATTGCGGAGATTTCAAGTCTGGGTCGTTTACAGCACCGGAATCTTGTGCAAATAAGAGGCTACTGCAGGTGGGGAACACAATTATTCATAGTTTATGAGTACATGCCAAATGGAAGCCTTGACAAGATGATATTTGGGAAGCCAAAGAAAGTGTTAGGATGGGGTCAAAGATACAAAATTCTCAGAGATGTAGCTGCGGGATTGCTATATCTTCATGAGGGATGGGAACAGAGAGTGGTGCACAGAGACATTAAGTCGAGCAACGTTTTGCTGGATTCAGAGCTGAATGGAAAGCTGGGGGATTTTGGACTTGCTCGTTTGTATGAGCATAATGAAAACCCACACACTACTCGCTTGGTGGGAACACTTGGGTACATTGCACCGGAGCTCATACGCACAGGAAAGGCCATCCCCGCCACAGATGTATTCAGTTTCGGTATTTTGATGTTGGAGGTTGCATGCGGAAGGAGACCTGTAGATTCCTTTCTCGATGTTGCGAAAATAGTTATGGTAGATTGGGTGAGAGAGTTGTACGTCACCGAAAGCCTTATGGATGCTGCCGATCCGCATCTTGGGGGTGAATACATTGCAGATGAGATGGAGAAAGTGCTGAAATTGGGGTTGCTCTGTTCTAATCCTCAGGCCGAAGGCAGGCTTGGCATGAGAGAAGTGGTGCAAATACTAGAAGAAGAAGCAGCTTCCATACCAGGTTTTGATGCTCCGGTTTATTTGGAGACGAGTACACCAAACAGTACATGGAAGTCTGCCTTATATTACAGTGGCAGCAACACAGATGCTTCGATTTCCAGGTCTCTAGAAGTACGATAGATCTTGCACAGCACAGACAAACTTAAAAGTTTCATTTATGTTATTTTGTTGGCAGTGTGTGAAAGGCTGTTTAAAGATTTTCAGTGTGTAAAACATACGAAGAATCTTCTATGGGTTTTTGTTTGTATACTCTTTCTGGTCAGGAATTTTGTATGGGCCCCAAACATTGGATGTATATTTTTGTCTTATATTTGGATACAATATTTCCTTATAGCTTTTATTGTGATACAGTTGGAAAACGCAGGTGTTATTGGCTCTTACATTGAAATGTTAAGCTCAAATCAAGATTAATAATAGTAATTCTGAAACGTTTCAATACTAAATGTTTCCTTTAAAAAAAAAAAATCTTTCTAAGCTCATGTCATATGCAGCTACTAGAATTACTAACAAATGAAATTAGAGTTGGAGGATCAAGTTCAAGATCCAATTCAAAGTTATATCTTACTTTAATTGGTAAGGCATGCGTAGCAGGTGCTAAACTAGCAATTATATGAGGGAACTTTAATGTAAATCTTGATAGAGTGAGGGAAATGAAGCCAATTTTAATAAAGAGGGAGTTTTAATAAGAAATGTAATTATCGATTATTTTTTGGTTTAATATTGATGTATTTATCATTTTGTATTTTTGTATATTAATTGAATAAGAAAGGAAGTAAAAGATAAAAGTTTTGTAAGGAGTATATTGCTGATAGTGGAATAAAAGTTAGGTCTTCTTATTCAATATTTACTAATATCAATTGTTTACTTTTTTAATGTGAGTATTTAGGATTTATCTATTTTTTAGAACTTAAGTTATATCTAACAAAAGTTATTAAAGGTTGTCTTGAATTATGGGAGAAATTGACAAATTTTGAAGTTTTTCTGGATCTTATAATAAACTTATATATATTTTGATATACAAAACCAAAAACATTAACAATTGAGGGGGTTAAGCACCAATTCTATAAACTAAAATATGAATTCATAAAGAACACTATTTACTAAGCTATACTCAAGCCACAAATTAGATGTAAACATAATATTTTATCATTTGATAGAGTTTTGGTATCTAATTTCTCATCGTTTGGATTTTCAAATCTTATTTTCCTAATATGTTATATGCTACTCCATGCAATCAACATATTTAATGATTTCATTTCTTTGTTATGTGTTGAATCTAAAATATTTATTGTATATAAATGACTTGATAAATGAAATGAAAGTTTTTCTTTGGAAGAAAATTAACTGTCTGTTAAAGAAATTAATAAATTCTAGTCTTCAATTTTTCATTCATCATTTCATATATTGAATAAAACCTTTCTTAAAAGTCCCTTAGTATGGATCACAATGTTTTATTGAAAAACTTATGCACAATGCAATAAAAATGTTGAACATTTAATAAAGGTTTAAAACCATAGGATGTTGAAGCATACATTGGTATATCACTTAGTAAATGGAGCTAACCCAAATCACCAATGGGATTAGTAGATATTATACCAAATAGTTAGTTTATTTGTTTTGGGAAGGCATGTCACAACTATTGATCAATTTGTGTCAATACCTTTTGGCCTTTAAAACTCATTCCATCAATTAAAATGTATTATATTTATTACAAATATTGTTGTACAACAGCAAGTATTTATCCTTTCATTAGTTTCATTTCTTTTATTGCTAGTCATAGGTTTGAATGGATTGTCGAAGCACTAATATAAAATGTTTTGATACTTATTATTGTAAGGAATAACAATAGTAAATTCTTATGTATTGCATGTGAAATCAATATGTTATGCTAGATTTAACCTCCACTTTTTTATGTGGGTTATCTATAGTCATTTTTTTTCTTGTAGTCATTTTAAATTCATATTGGGTTGTTATGTCATACATATGTACATTTATATTTCCATGAATATGATTATTATTTGTAAATATGATGTGACGAGCAGGATGTTTTATAGTATGATGACATAAAAATATAATTATGACTTTTCCTAAACTAATTATTTTATTTTGTATAACTTTATATAAATATATGATGAAATAGATTGTTGTATTATATTTCAAAAGTGGCATTACTCCTTATTTATCATTAATTCTATAATTAATTATTGATATAACTCAATACTTATGTTATGTATGGATAAGAAGTAATTCTTCATGGAGCTATGCTTTAACTTAGTACCACAATAGGTAAAACATCGACTATGCATGCACCTTGGTGAGTGAGGCATAAGTTTAGATGAGAAATGGTAATTTTATAAGTGATAGGTCCACTAAATTAAAAATTGCAGATATTAAATATTATTTAACTTATGATTTCAAATTTATTGTAAGAATGACTTGACAACTATGGAAAGTGTGTATCTAACAATTTTATGAGATGGAAGAGGGGTGAGACAAACAAGGTGAGCTTGACTAAAATAAACTTATTATAAATTTATTTGTGTGAATTATCTTCTAAGTGTAATGAATTTGTTTACACATACCTAAAAATTGATTATAGTGCATCACAAATTGAAATTTCTCTTTTTAACATCCCTAACATTAAAATTCATGCCAAGTACCCTTATATAGTATAAATTTTTATTATGATTATGTATAGACATATATATCTTGAGAGAATTACTACCATTATTTAATTTTTGGAAAGGATATAATTTAAAACATCAATAAACATACCTCCTTTCCCTTATTGACTAAAAATTGACGTCTCCTTGATAATTATACTTTGTGGGATTTTAAGAAAAACATACAATCATATAATTATCTTCTTAAGGTGGCTATAGAGAGATGGATCACAAAAATATTTGGAAGGGGACAAATGCTTTTTTATCATAGTTTTAATTTTTTTTTTTTTTTTTTCAAACATTTTTCTTTTAGATGAAAATTTGCAAACTTTTCTCCCCATTTTAGCGGTCGCAGAATTTTGGAGAGTTGGAAAAAGATTGCAATGTATAGAAAAAGTATGGTTAAGGGAGATAAAATAGATTTGGAAAAAAAATCAAGTTCATCATATTATTATAATTATGTGTAAGTTGTTTTTTTACGTTAAATTTTTTGTGTGTGTTGTTAAGTTGTGGAGCTAAAAGTTTCACTGATGTAAATGGAGGAGGTTGCTGAGTGTTAGAGCAACCAACGTTGGTCTGATCAATTGATGTCAGTCATCTTCAGTGTATGTAGTAACTGACATCGATTAGGGGTCGACCGACATCGGTCAAACAGGAATCAACATCAACAACCTGTGTGTGCATGTGCATTTGCATGCATATCTAAAACTAGTCTAATTTTAGACGGACAGTTAGTTTGCATGTAAAAGACTAATTTTAGTCTTGAGTCTGTGTTTCTAATTATTGTAATTAGGAAGTCTAATTATTGTTTGTATGGGATCTATTTAAGAGACCCATGGGGTTGTATTGTAATCAAGGACTAAGGACTTGCAAAGGCAAGGACAAGAAAGAGATTCTTCTGAGTGTAAGATTAGGTTGATCTGTAGGTTCTTACAAGATCAAGGGAGATCTACATGGTAAGTAAGATTAGTTGATTTACAGGTGTGCAAGATCAGGGAGATCTACTTGGAGTACTTTGAGTACTTGGTGGACTGGTAGTATTGTTACTGACTGGTGGAGGGAACAACTCGGTTATTGAGTTGTGGTTGTAATTGGTTGAGAGAGAGAACTCTTGAGGGATAATTACTATACGACCAAGAGGTGTGGGAAGAGCGTGATTTCTTCATTGTATTTTCTTTTGGAAGAGTGTTAATACAAGATTGTATTGTCTCTCATATTCTGTGTTGTTTCTGAATTCTAGTTCCATATTACTTCTGGTTTAATTTCATGTTTAGTTTCTTATACAAAGGTAATCAATTGTGCTCTTAAGGAGTTGGATCCTAACAAGTGGTATCAGAGCTTTGTGCTTTGTGTGCTCCTAAATCCTAACAGTTGGTATCAGAGCCTGGTTGAAGGTTTAGCAGAGCCTGGTTCGGAGCAAGTTAGTGTTTGTTCATTACAGGTCACTCACAAGGGTTTCTATTTGAGTGGGAGTAAAGCAATGGCAGAAGAAAGTAAGCTAAGAATGGAGAAATTCAATGGCAAGAATTATCAATTATGGAGGATGTAGATAGAAGATTATCTGTATCATAAAGATATGTACTTACCATTGGGTGGAGTTGCATGCAAGCCCACATATATGAAAGATGAAGAATAGAAGGTTCTTGATCAGAAGGCTCTGGGATCTATAAGGTTGAGCCTGGCATTGTTTGTGATTTCTAACTTATCACAGGCAAAGACAACGGTAGAGTTAATAGAATCTTTGGCAAATTTATATGAAAAACCCTCGGCTTCAAATAAGGTATTTCTTATGAAGCAATTATTTAATTTGCAAATGTAGGAAGGTGGATCGGTACATAGTCATCTTAGTGATTTCTATGGATTAGTAAATTAGTTAGTTTCAGTTAATATAGATTTTGATGATGAAATTGAGGCTCTCTTAATCTTATGCTCTTTACCTGAAAGTTGGGATAGTTTGGTAATGGTAGTTAGTAATACTGCGTCTGCTTCAAATATCTTGAATGTTGATGATGTTGTTAGTGTAATCTTGAATGAAAAAATTTGCAGGAAAAGCACAAGGCAATCATCAGGTAATGCTTTAAGTGTTGAAAGCAGGGGAAGGCAAAGAGAGAAGAGCAAGCGAGGGAAATCAAGGTCAAAGATAGGCAGTAGATCCAAATCCAGAAATGGAGGTATAACCTGCTGGAACTGTGGAAAGATAGGGCATGTAAAGAAAGATTGTTGGTTGGTAAAAGATTAGCATGAAGGAAATGAAGAAGAAAAAGATGCATTTATTATTGCATAGGATGCTCTTGTATGTTCCTTGGATAAAGTGGAATCTTGGGTTTTAGATTTTGGTGCCCCTTTTCATGCAACCCCAAATAGAGAATTTTTTCATGATTATGTCCATGGAGACTTTGGAAAAATTTATTTAGGGGATGGTAAGCCTTGTCAAATGGTTGGCAAAGGGGAAGTGCAGCTAAAATTGCCGAATGGCAACACATGGGTGTTGAAGGATGTCATGCATGTCTCAGTCCTGAAGAAGAGTCTAATTTTTGCAGGAAAGTTGGGTGATGAGGGATGCATAGTAACTCTCACAGTGAAATCTTGGAAAGTTTCCAAGGGTGCACTTAAATTAACATGTGGTAAGAAAGTAGGTACTCTTTATCTATCTACTTGTATTACTGATTCTCCTTCTATTTTATCTACTTCAGATGTAGATGCAAAGATGTGGCTCTATAGGCTTGGTCACATGAGTGAGAAGGGAATGCATGTTCTTAAGAGGAAGTCTGATGTCTTTGACAAACTTAAGAACTGGAAAGCCTTGGTTTTCATGGAGAAGATGATGGATAGAGATCAGCTCAAGGGGCTAAATAATTTTGAGTAGGGCAATTTGAACAAGGTTATGATCCAAAGTGAGCTCGTGGGTAAAAATCATCACTCATAAGAAAACACAGTTAACGACGTCAGTTAGAGGAGAACCGACGTTGATCAGGTAGGTATCAACGTCGATCATGTGCAGATCAGATTCAGTGGTGTCAGACAGGTGGACACCGACGTCGGTCAGGGAACCGACATTAGTGACTAGGTGGACACTGACGTCGGTAGTCAGGTCAGTCGCATGGAACTGATGTTGGTCAGGTGCAGACTGGGAGGTGACTGAGATTGATCACTATCAGAACAAATTTTGGGTAGACAACAAGCTGTTAAGGAGTCTTAAACGCCCATGTGGAGGACTGTAAGGGTAAGTAAGCCTCAAATTAATTATTCCCCTTCTTTACACTACTTTTTGCTCACTGATGGTTAATAACCAGGAAGTTTTGAAGAGGCAATGCAGGTAGAATCCAGAAATAGTGGGAGCATGGCATGAATGAGGAAATTGATTCCTTGGAAGAGAACCAAATGGGAGATTTGGTAGAGTTTCCAGTCGGGATGAAAGCACTGAAAGATGAATGGATTCCTAGGTTAAAGAAAGGAGAGAATGGACAGGTGAGATAGAAGGCCAGGTTATATGGTCTTGAGCAAGCTGCAGGACAATGGTGTTTAAGGTTTGACAGGTGTATGACAAAGCATGGCTTTAGTCAATGTCAATGTTACCATTGTGTTTACTTTACCAAGTTGGATAATATTAGCTACATTATCCTGTTATTGTATGTTGTGTATATGCTTGTTGTAGGGTCACACATGCAGGAGATTGCTGAGCTAAAGGTAAAGTTAGTTCAGAGGTTTGCCATGAAGGATTTGGAAGCAGCAAAGAAAATATTTGGCATGAGTATTTCTAGAGACAGAAAAAGTCACAGGTTGATTTTGTCTCCAGATGATTATGTGAATAAGGTAGTGGAGAGGTTCAATATGCAGGATGCAGAACCGGTTAGCACACCTATGGTTGGATAGTTCAAAGAACATTGTCTTAAATCACATGATGAGGTTGAGTACATGTGTACTAGACCTGATATTGCCCAAGCAGTGGAAGTTTTTAGCAAGTTAATGGCCAATCCAAGAAAGGAACACTGAAAAGTAGTTCAGTGAATTCTTAGGTATCTGAGAGGGACCAACAGCAGGTATACATGTTATGCAGGGTCAAGCACTTCTCTACATGGGTATGTAGATTCATATATGGTAGGTGACTTGGATGACAGGAGAAGCACCACAGGATATGTGTTCACTATTGGTGGTATGGTGATTAGCTGGATTTCAGAGATGTAGAAGGTTGTTGCAGTCATGGTGGCTAGCAAGGATATGAACCCTGCAGAAATGTTAACAAAGCTGGGAACAAAGGAGAAGTTGAATCTTCATTCAACTTCTATTGGTCTTCAAGATTGAACTTGAAGAGGGATACAAGCCAGGAAATAAAATTAGATGATGTACAGGTACAGGTACAGGTGTAGCTATTTATCTCCAAGTGGGAGATTGTTAAGTTGTGGAGCTAAAAGCTTCACTGATGTAAATGGATGAGGTTGCTGAGTGTCAGAGCAACCAACGTCAGTCTGATCAACTGACATCGATCATATTCAGTGTACGCAGTAATCGACATCGGTTAGGGGTCGATCGACATCGGTCAGATAGGAACCGACGTCGGCAACCTATGTGTGCGTGTGCGTTTGCATGTGTTTCCAGAATTGGTCTAATTTTAGATGGACAATTAGTTTGCATGTAAAAGACTAATTTTAGTCTTGAGTCTGCATTTCTAATTATTGTAATTAGGAAGTCTAATTATTGTTTGTATGGGATCTATTTAAGAGACCCATGGGGATGTATTGTAATCAAGGACTAAGGACTTGCAAAGGCAAGGACAAGAAAGAGATCCTTTCGAGTGTAAGATCAGGTTGTTTCAAGATCAGGGGAGATCTACATGGTAAGTAAGATCAGTTGATTTGTAAGTGTGTAAGATCAAGGAGATCTACTTGGAGTACTTTGAGTACTTGGTGGACTGGCAGTATTGTTACTAACTGGTGGAGGGAACAACTCGGTTATTGAGTTGTGGTTGTAATTGGTTGAGAGAGAGAACTCTTGAGGGAGAATTATTATACGCCCAAGAGGTGTGGGAAGAGTGTGATTTCTTCATTGTATTTCCTTCTGGAAGAGTGTTAATACAAGATTGTATTGTCTCTCATATTCTGTGCTGTTTTTGAATTCTAGTTACATATTACTTCTGGTTTAATTCTGTGTTTAGTTGCTTATACAAAGGTAATCAATTGTGCTCTTAAAGAGTTGGATCCTAACATGTGTGTGTCTATGTTTAAAATTAAAATTGTGGAAGGGAATAAAAATAAGTTGTTGATTTGTAAAAAAACACCATTTATGTTGAAAATAAGTTGGAAGATCTAAAGAGAGTAGATGAAACTTCAATTAGATGAGCATTCTACATGAAATACTAATTCCAAGATTATCTTTAATATATTCAAGTATATTTAATGTAGATGGATATCCTATTTAAGAAAGAGGATACGTTCTTGCTGATGTGTATAAGTACCCTACCAAGAAATAAATTTCATGTTATCTTTCCTACCCCTAATTTATTACCCATTTTTTAAAGAGACTATGAATAAATAAAATAATAAATTATCTACTTAACCAAGTTATAATCTATAACTACCAAAGCCCTGAATTTCTTCTTGTTATGTGTTAAAATGGCTTTGGTCACCTTTTTGGCTCGGTAGTTGACGATGGCTATTGATACCTGATGAAGTCATACATTCAGGTGGTGAGCTATTCCCCCACCCCCACTCTTCAAGTTTAAATTTTATTGTTCAAAAAGAATTTTTTAAAGATATTTTTTAAAATGTTATGTTGTAGTAGATTTTTAAAGAAAGAATTTATGTTAAAGTTCTTACATGTTAAGATTATATATATATATATATATATATATATATATATATATATACACCCGTGCTAGTATTGGCCATTAAAAAAAAAAATGTAAATATTCAAGTCTAATACAAGAGGTATTTTGGATCTGTGTATCCTTATAACAGATTTAAAAACTATCTAGATATCCAGATATGTTTTCAAAATCTAAAAAATGAAGGAAATTAATTTTAGATCGAATGGTAGATCAGAAGGTATAGAAAAGGGAAAGATAGAAAAACAAAATAATTAAAAAAGGATATATTTAGTAAAGGGTTGAAGAGAGAGAGAATTATTTAATCTTGCTCAGCTCCAATAGAAGGGATACGAAAAATTAAATCATAAATATCCATCACCTCTACGCTACAATAATGCAGGCCTGCATAGTCCGTGGAAGGAGTGAAGCATCCTCCTCCCCGTCCTCCATTCCTTAATCGTGCTGATGGGGAGATGCTGGAAAGAAGGTGAGTTTTTAATTAAAACCCTCATGATATTTTAATGATGATAAGGATGAGTTTAGGGCTTTAAAAGATCCATTTATGTAATTGATTTTATCCAAGAGCTGGTAGGAGCTCCATGGTAATTTAATCATTAATATATTAAAACTAATTGACCCCCTCTAACCCTCGTGCCTCATCCACATGCCTCTAGGGAAAAGTATAAGTCAAATCCTCCTTAAAGGCGCCACATTTCCTAAGATAGTTGTCTTTTTCTTAGCTAACTAGGCATGCGTAGGATTCCACCTAAAGTTAATTTTAATTTATGGACCACAAAAGCGTTTTATGGCGTCACCCTCTATATAAGAATGTTATAATTATTTTTTTCAATGAGAATGATAATTCTTAAGATCAGTCAACTCAGAATTTTTAATCCTTTATATTATTTTTAGTTTGACCAAATGGAATGGTTGTACAAAGAATAGAAATAATCAAAATTGGTTTATTTGTATAAGTCTATTATTGTTCTTTCATAAACCTCCTTCATCTTTTGTGTTGTACATTAGTTATAAGTGGAGTTTTATTTTAAGTTTGGCTTAGTGTATTTATGGAGTTTTGTATTTGGGTATCAAAGTTTACGTATAACATTTAGGTTTTGTGATATTTATTTTTGTTTATAAATTTGTAATGTAATTTTGAAAACTTTTTAATTATTTTTATTTATGCATAAGATAGATCGTAAGGTAGGTTCATTAACCAAAAGATAATCATAACATAGATCCTTACAATAATCGGGGGTTAACTTCAGTAGGTTAGAGTTCAAGAATATAGATCATGATATTCATCCAGACCATTGTGCTACACTTAAAGGCCCTTAGCTTAATCCACAAGTGGATCCAATCTATTTTAGAAAACATATTTTATAACATATTCAATAGTTAGTAGGGGCAGTTCATGAGCACATTCCCTCTCTAGTCAAAAGAGTTAGTAACTATGTTGTTCATTCACAAATAAAGGTTCAAGGTTCTATGCACAATAAAGAGGTTTATCATAATTGTCATGATTAAGGAGAAATAGGATCTCATGCATGGGAGTTCATCCCATGATGTATGCCACAAATTAAGTTCTTCTAGTGTGGACTATTATAAATCACAATCACCCAAATATCTCCGCTATAGGTTAAGATATCTAAGGGGTGATCGTTATAGATAATATTCACCTTAGCATGATATATATGGGAGGAGAGCCATGACTAGTTGTATCTATAAGTTTACTAGATTGCAAATTCCTACATTTTCTAGTTTAATGGATGGAGTTCAGTTGGATTCTTGATTACCAAAGATCACATGACTATTTGGCATAATGTCTATTTGTAAGGAACATCAAAACCCATATAACTACTCATTTATTTAGATGATCAAGATTGTCTTGTTGGGAAAAGGAAGAGGCAAAGAGTGATTTGGACCTTGAGACTCTCACCTAAGAATAATTATGATGCATGTTTAAGGACCAATATCTCTCTAGGAATTTTTAGTGTTAGCAGATTGATGATTTATGTGCCCCGTAGTAGTGTGGGGGTACTATTGCAAAGTATGAGACTAGATTCCTTGAACTCCCCCATTTTGTCTATTTTTCATAGGATGAGGAGATGTTAGTGACTTGATTTATTAGAGGGATTAATTCTAAATGAGAAATAAATATTTATCTTCTTCACCCTAAGACCCTTCAAGTTGTAATCAAGAGGGCACTTATTGTAAAAGAAAATAGAGGTAGGACCCAGGAGGCTCAAGAGTGCCTTAGATGTGACATTCCTGGACAATGTCACAATATAGAACAAGGGAACACACTGCCTTTTAAGGGTTGATTTAGGATAGCACAACACCAACATCAATATCAAAGCAAGGCCAACCACATGGTCTACAATAGATAAATTAATAGGGTTAATGGAGGCAGGAATAGAGATGTCCCTCACAAGGTATATAAAGGAACCAGGAGGGAAAAATATAATTTAGGGGTTCATCCTAGAGACAAATATAGGGACCTTGCTAGCCAAAAAAAGGTCAAGTAACTAATTAGACTTAGGAGTTTGGGAAAGGGATTAACATGATTTAGACGACCATAGTTATTTAATGGTTTTTAGACCATGAGAGGGTGTTTCATTTTTGGAAGACCCCATTATGTCAAGGATTTCACTAGGGGATCCATATTTACTTCATGGAAGATAATAACATATTATGAGTAGGTAGTGGGTGACATTAGGAGGGTCTATAGACTATATGTGGTAGTGGATGACCGATGAGCCAATCATAAGACCACTATCATAGAAGAAATAGGTAAGATTGGTAGAATACCAATATTAGTTTTTTGACCCTAGAGTATCTGATTATTTTCTCTCTCCCATTATGTATACCATTGCATATTGGTGGCTTCTAGGAAGTTGAACCCTTGGATGGTTGAGATGGATATTGGGGCTAAAAAATGCATCAACTCTTTAATTCCTTTTTGTGTTATGGATCTAATAGTATTACCCACTACTTTGGATTTACATATTATAACCTTGGGATCTTATGCTAAAGTAGTGGGCATGGAATGGTTGAAATCCCATATATATCATATTGATTTATATGCAAAGATGATCTAGTGTTGTGATGATTTAGGTGAAAAGATGGTTATCTTATTCCATTACAGACCAATTTGTCTTCCCATAATTTTTGGATGCAACCTAAGAGAAATATGCAAAAGGAATTTCAATTGTATGCCATTCAAGTGAGTGACATATTTGAGGATCATACTAATTGGACTACCTTTTACTCTCACTCGTTATTGATAGAGTTCTTAGATGTCTTTCCTTATGAGTTACCCAACATGCTGCCATCATTGTGAGATTCACTTCACTATACATCTTTTTCTTGAAGTTGATCCTATATCAAAGGCTCCATATATGATGATTACACTTGAGCTTATACACCTCAAGATTCACCTATAGGAACTTTTAGAGAAAAGATACATTTTTCCTAATGTGTCTCCTTGGGTGACCCCTGGGATTCTTGTTAATAAAAAGGATGGATCACTTCATATTTGTATATATAACTGCTAGATAAATAAACTAATTATAAAAGCTATTATCCTTTGACGTAGATTAAGGATTTATTCAATCAAGATAAAATATTTAAGGTCCTCTCTAAAATTTATCTAAAATTATGTCACCACCAATTGAGGATAGCATAGGTAGACATCCTCAAGACACCTTGAAGACATGATATGGACACTGTGATTTTATACTATGGTACCCTTATAGTTAACCAATGCACCAACTATATTCATGAGCCTAATGAACAACGTGTTTCACCTTTTTATGGATTTTTTTATTTAATATTTTCATGGATGAGATTTTAATCTCTTGATGTAGTGAGAAGGAACATGATGAACATCTAAGGATTCTTATTTAGTTTCTTCAATAACATTAGTTGTATGGATTTTTCCCTAAGTGTAACTTATTATAAAAAAAGATAAGGTATTGGCAACATATTATTTCAGAAAATGTAATTTTAGTAAAACTCTAAAAATTTTGAATTATTGTAGGGTGTCATATACCAACTTTAATCATATAGGTGTGTAGTATTATGGGATTACTAAGCCTTTATAGGAAGTTCGTTCATGAATTTTCATGCATGCTCATCCTATCACTTCCCTCAAGATAAATGGGAATAAGTTTTTCTGGATAGAAACATGTGAGAAAGCCTTTTAAACTCTAAAACATCACCTAATGAGTGCACCTATCCTAATTGTTTTGGATCCAATGAAAATTTATTTGCTTTGGGCATATGCCTAAAAGGAAGGATTTAGAGTCATTCTTATGCAAAATGATAAGGTGGTAGCATATGATTCATGAAATTTAAAAGATTATGAGCTTGGATACCCCACCCATGACGTAGATTTTGTAACCATTGTTCATGGTCTAGTTTGTTGGTGCCATTTTCTAATGGGTCAACGCATTCTATTGTGGATTAATAGGAGCCTCTAGCATATTTTCTTCCAAGCACATTTTACTGCTTGAAAACAGAGATAGATGGAGTTAGTGTGTGAATATAATTTTTATCTATAGATTATTAAGGATGAGGATAATGTTGTTGTAGATTCCTTTAGGATGACGCTGCATCAATTAGCCTAAATGAGGGCCACAACTAATTTTAGAAATGACATCCTTGATAATATTCCTTGAAACATTTGTTTTTATTAGGTTGAATGGAAAATATACTCTCAGGTGGCCTTGTGGGAAACATTTTTAGATATATTTTTGCGTTAGATGGTCTCTAGTGTCATAAAGGGAACATCTATTTTCTATATTTGGGTACTATAAGGATTTTGATTCTATCAGAGGCTCACTGAACCCATTATTTGGGACATCTGGGGTAAAGAAGGTTCATTTAGATCTCTATTGCTTATATTTTTGTCCTGGTCTACGTAGAGACATAATAGAGTTAATTTATTAATGCCTTTAGTGTCAAACTCTTCACTCTCTCCATATATGAAAAATAAGGTTTCCATTTAAGAACAGAATTATCATTTTAAAATATAGTCCTGAGAAATAATATTAGAGATCAAATGAGTATAGAGATTCTTGAAAAAAAATTGTAGTTCATTCGCATGAATAAATGTTTAAGTTTCAAATACAAATTCATATAATTATATGATAATAATTATCATTTAATCAAAATAATACATATATACTTTATCACATTAAAATGCGGATATTCTCAGATATGGGTTCTTAGTATTAAGAAGAGAATAGTGTGTAAATTGCAAGAGTAGATGCAGGTCTGTAGCATGTCCAATCATACCAATATAAGCTCAGTACATAGCTCTCATCCCTTACATAAAATAAGACCATTGAACATCATGAAGGAAACCTTAAACCCCTACCAAAAAAAAACAAATTTAAGAAAAACTATTT
The DNA here is from genome assembly GCA_037957365.1 of Torreya grandis. Lineage (NCBI taxonomy): Eukaryota > Viridiplantae > Streptophyta > Pinopsida > Cupressales > Taxaceae > Torreya > Torreya grandis. The sequence continues at coordinate 833,208 of JARHVA010004624.1, forward strand.
AGCTCCCTTTTATAGATTCCGCAAATTAAAACGTTCAATAAGTAGTTATACTTTCATGGGATTATATATATATATATATATATATATATATATATATATCTTGGGCATAAGATTATGTATATATCAGCATAAAGTTATGGCACTGTGTGGTTGTTATGCCCTGCCAGAGAATGTAAAACGCCATGGTTCTATTTGGCCATAGCAGCCATAACATTTTACACTCTCTAGCAGAACATAACAGCCACACGGTACCATAACCTTATACCCGTTGTAAAGCCGTAGCAGCCATAGAATTTTACACTCTCTGGCAGAGCATAACAGCCACATTATGCCATAACTTTATGCCTGCTAAGATATATGCATATATACCAGGCTATGACCTGTGTTTTTTTTGGACATAAAATTATATTGTGTAAATATTAAAGTCTAATAAAAGAGTTGTGGATTCTTTCTATTTGGCCATCTACTTAGCCGTAACAGCCATGGCGTTTTACACTCTCTGGCAGGGCATAACAGCCACACGGTGGCATAACCTTCTGCCTACTGAGATATATATTTACCCGGCCACGACCTGAGCTTTTTTTTATCCATAAAAGTATATATTGTAAATATTCAAGTCTAATAGAAGAGTTGTCTTGGATCTGTGTATATTCATATCTGATTACCAAAAAAACCAATTTCAGATATGTTTTCAAAATTAAAAAATGAGAGAATAAGGAATGAAAATAATCTTAGAGCCACTAGTAGATCACAAAATAATGGTAGAACAAGAAACAATTATACAACGACAGATTTTGTAAAGAATTAAAGAAAAATGTAATCTTTCTTAGCTACATCAATATAAGAACAAGTTAAATCAGAAATATTGAATGGAAGACGAACTTAACTCCCTACTTCAACAATGGATGGCTGCACAGTCCAAGGAAGGAGTGAGGGGTCCTCCTCCTTTTTTCAATCCTTCTGATGGCACGGTGGTGGGAAGAAATCAATTTTTTACTAAACAGTCTTATAATCTTATAACGATGATAAGGATGATTTTAAGGCTTTGAAATATCCATGGCTGTAATTTATTTTTTCCAGTAGCTCGCAAGAGCTCCATTTTGGTAATTTAATCATTAATTTTTTAAAACTAATTTATCACTCTAACTTACGGGGCCGCAACCATGTGTATGTAGGGAAAATTTTATATATTTGTATATAAGTCAAATTTTAAGTGGGTTGTAGTTTAACGGTAAGGATGATGGTGTAAAAATTGCCGTCTAATCATCTATCAAAATATGAATCTCAAGTAATATAAAAAAGGGATGAAGTTGGGATCATGCCCCAGACGAATTTGATCCTTAACACTAAGTCAAAAAAGCATTTTATACACTTAATTGATGTAAAAAGCAAAGACACCACATTTTCTAAAATAATTGTCTTTTGTTTTAATTTTTTGAATGAGAGTTTTAGTTAGATTAATATTAGTCAATTTAAGATTTATAATCTTCATATTATTTTTAACTCAATCCATTTGCAATGGTTGTACTAAGGACAAAAACAATCAAATTGGGGTTAGTTTTGTAAGTTGAATAGAGTTTTTCAACCAACCTTTATTATCTCACAAATTATGTATTTATAACCAATGACACCAGTGCACACACACATACATATATGTATTATATGCATGCATACATACATACATACATACATACATACATACATACACACATATATACATTTATTCCTTATTTTGGCTTAGTTTCCTATTGGGGTGTTACACAATAAAAATATTCTTTTGTCTATAAAATATGATTTTATTGTACCAATAGTGATCTAAATAATCATTTTTAATTGAACCATTTTCTCACATTGATTATAGTGGTGCATAATAATATCAGGGTAAATTTGTTATTCAAATAATGCATTAGAAATGCATAGAATGGCAAAATGACATTCATAAATTTCGTTGCTTTCTCAATTCAACTCTATAAAAGAAGTCATCATTTCCTCCAAAGAATATGGAATGTTAGTATCATTCTAGTTATGATGTATATCAAAGTCATGATGAACAAGTATATTAAGCTCAATGAGTTGAATATCATTTATGGGATGACATTGTGACAAAATTTGTTATTCATCAAGTTCTTCAAATTTCTAATGGAGGATGTTGTAATTGAGAAAAAAAAATCATAAATTGTATGATCAATATGCCATGGTTAGTAGTAAGTTTGCATGCATTCTTAGTTTTCAAATAGTTTTTCATTAGAACAACCAATGTCTACAATAATGTTCTGGAAAGGTTTGTACAAAATAAGTTAACTCCAACAAAATAATGCATAGACAATAGAATATTTTGAAAGAACGGATAAGTGTTGATGAAGATTTTATGCACACTAGAGAATCTAATGAGGTAGCCTCTGACATTTTAACATCGGTGAAAAAGTTCACTCCAAGGCATGAGTTGTAGGGTATTTAGTTTTAGGAAAAACCTAGTGGTGGAATAACACTTTACATAGTAGTTATTTACCTTGGATGGTTCAGATATGACACGAGTCTAGACCTACTTGATATGGGTGGATGGGTGGGTGAATCTAACATAAGGTGAGAAGGATCAAAAGAAACTCAAAAAGAAAGAAGGGTCAGGCGGGAAAAAATATTTATGAAGTAGATGAAACCCTTCTAAACTGGATCTTACACTATGGGTTGGACAAGCAATCAAATAACTAAGACTTGATGCAAGTTACTCTTATCACACAAAAAAGAAAAAACATATTTAAGAGTCTAAGGGAACAAAATAAACTAAAATTTAGTCCTAATAATCGAAGGTTGTTGCAAATGAAAGATTTTAATTGAACATATTTAAATGGAGATTATGATTATATAAACACAAAAGCATCCAAAATAGTTATTTAAAAAATATAAAAAGTTGAATTAAACAAGACTTCTACACAACCCAAAGACCAAAATATTAGAATAATAGAACTTCTTCAATAAATCAAGGGTTTGGAAAAGAATAAGATTTTGCACGTCAAGACAAATTTATAGGATAATCCTTAGAATTTGTTATTCACCTTAATAGCAAAAATTATCCTTCCTTTGAAATCAGGAGGATGAAAGTAAATATAGCTTGGGTAGGTGTTTCCTCATCCTCTAAGTAATTTCTAATTTTACCATTCTAATTATAGTATTTGTGTAAAGCATGCATGTGTGGAGAATTTATCATTCACCTTAATAGCGAAAATTATCCTTCCTTTGGAATTGGGAGGATACAAGTATATATAACTTGGATAGGTGTTACCTCATCCTCCAAGTAATTATTAATTTTATCATTTTAATTATAGTATAGATGTAAAGCATGCATGTGTGGGATATAAATAAGATAGTTGGCCAAAATTTCATAATTATTATATAAATACACATACACTCAAAATTAGAATGGAGATACAAATCTCTCTTACAATAGAGTACACACAAAACATATATTTATATTTAACTATGGTGCCATCTTTGTACCACCAGAAGAAGAATGGTGTTGCATGCTTGTCATAGTAATTGAAGTATTTTGAAGCCTAGCATGAGAAGAACTAGATGAAGTGGCAATTAATAGTGATGTGAAAATAGTTGTTGCTTTAGTGACACTAGTGGGTCTAGTAGAAATGTGTACCATTGTATGAACTCCCGTTTTAGGTTGATTACATGTAGGTGTGCTTTGTGTTATAATAGTGGATTGTTTATCATCCTTGATTTATTCATAGAAGGCATACGTAGTGTCCATAGTATTAATAAAACCAAAATTAAGCATGGATGGATTGAAAATTTATGGAATTTCATTCATTGACCTCTTGTGGTCAATTTTTGAAGCTTTGAACCTAGTTTTGAGAGATTCTACCTTGGTCACTTTGTATTTAGAAAAAATAATCATTTGTAAAATTTATTCACTAGTCTTATACACAGGCCTTCAACTTCAACCTTGAAGCTCTTTGCAACTACTCAAAGTAATCCTTCAAAAGTGGGCCTATTCATTAGTATCCCTATAAGGGAAATCACATTTGTGACTCTCATATCTCTTAAAATTTATATAGCCTCTTTTTTATTGATTTGTAAACTATACTACTAAGGATTTTAAGTGTTGGGGTCAATTATATGCACTGTCTCCTCTGTAAATCATATAATTTAAATTAGGTATAGCTTGTTGGATAGTCATCAATTTTGATTGATTGTAGGAACTATTTTTGGCACAAGATATCAAAAAGTTAAGTCTTTTTAAATTCTTTCAACTGGTTCCATAAAATTAGCACCCTTCCCCATTGAGGTTAGGACTCATCCTTAGAATCCCTTATAATGTTAAAGATTTCATATAAATTATTTGGTATGCTTTGAAAATTATCTATTATTTCTCTTAGGGCCTAAATAATTTTCCTCTACATGATCCTTTGTCTAACCTATTCCTAACTATTGTACATTTCTTTTAGGGCATCCCTTGTTGTATCCACAAAAGAACAAAAATACTCAGCATATTCATTAAGTTCATTGGGGTTCTTTTCTATTTTTTGGATAAGGTAAATATATTATCCATTTTCTCAAATATTATTTCTTCCCCATTCATGTCCATTGTGTTTCTCTTCCTCACCCTCTGAATGGTGCCACTTTTCCTATAAAAACATCTTATTATTGATAATTATTTAAGGACTAGGCCCATTCTATACTTTTTGCTTCTCTTGAGACTCTTTTACCCAAGAAGGGATAATGATCTCTCTTTGCTTCTCAAGCTAACTAGTCTATGCAGAGGTGGTGGGTGGAAAAAATCATGGAAAAAGCTTTGAATCACTTATTTGAATTGGCACTTGAATAGGTGGTTGACTAACCATTCTCCATCCTAATATGTCCCTTTTGGGCATGGCCACATACCTTGCCTATCCTATATTCTTTAAACTTATCACAATGGAAGACTTAGTTTGAGCAGATGAAGGAATGAACATGTCCAATTGGGCAGATGGACTCAAAGGTGAAGGAGGTTCTCGAGTCAAAAATAGAAAAAGACACCAAGTCTTCAAAATTAACTCTTATCTTAGGATCTTGGATTTTGATCATTATTGATTCTATGGTTGTAGGAAATAGATAATCAAAAGAATCAAAGGTTTTTGGCTCTATTTCCATAATACAAACATGGGCATATAATGTTTTGGTTTATGAACAATACTTTTGTCTTGGTTTCTGAACAATACTTCTACAATGATTCAAATGGATAAAAGGGGTAACAGGTGGACTAGTAAATGGAAAATTGACCATGTGAGTATTTATAACTATAATGGATGGAATGAGAGAAGCCACTACCTTACTCAAATCTTGCTTTTCTTTTTCAGTAAGAATATCTTTGTTTTGACTAGCAGCTAGTGTCTCTATTGGAGTGGATAATTTTTTAATAGTAGATTGGGGGAAGGAACTTGGAGATGTGGTCTTAGGTGAATGATTAAGTCCTAGAGTGTGTGATTATTTCAATACATATTCTACATCTAACTCTAATGTCTTATCTTCCTATGATAATTCAATATTTTTTGAATCATTTTTTTCTTGCCCAGCTTCTTCTTTAGCTTCAGTATCATTAATTCAGCTCATTTTACCTCTTCAACCTCTTCTAATATTTATGTATCTATAGATCCAGTTTCTTCCTCTTAATCTTCATATCTTTCCTCAAAACATTTTGTGTCCTCTTCAGGAAACCACTCTTTTTTAGATGTCCACTCTCCTTCTTCATCACTATCCAACACATGGATATGGTCCATTTCCTTTACTTCCTCTTTTGATCACTCCTTTTCATTATTTGATTCTTCATATAAAAGCCCCCCTTTGGTTAATATAATTTTATTAGGTCTTTCTTTTATTTTTAAATTTTGAGGAGATATAAGAGGAGTCTTGGGATTTCTCTTGTTAGTAACAAGGGATCGCTGAGTAAAAATAGGACCTTGCTTTAAAATGGGTATAATGGAATATGTGATAGGATGTGAGGGAAATAAAACTCCAAGTGGTGTAGTGACAAAATAAATCTACAAAAATGTAGGAAAATTATATGTTGAACTATGGTCAATGGAGGCAAAGGTGCCAAATAAATTGCTTTTACTTGTCCAATTATAGGAGGTGATGTCCTTACAATTTTTGTGAGGAGTTGACTTGTAGATGATGGTTGAGGGATTATTAGTCCCTTAAGGATTTTTTTCCTAATATGGGGATCCATCTCCCCTTGATTAGCACATTCTTTTAATATGCTAGTTTATACTTCTTGTGGAGAGGAAAGGTGGCCATGATCTAATGATGATTGAGCTTGAGGCTAGGGCCATTGATGACTTTTGGATTTGTTTGAGTTCTCCACTATTTTATCTTCCCATTCCCTAGTGATTTTAGGATCATATTGGATTGCATGAGCCAATATAATTAGCATTTTATGTTAATTCATGCAAGTATAGATATGTGAATCATCTACAACATTAATGAAAATTTGATCATGTTCAAAACTTTTAAGACCATAGGGAATATGAATTTACTTATTCTTAAGGTCATTTAAATATAATTATCTAACATTTTTTTAGATTCCTAATATCAATATTATGCTTGATTAAAACCATAATGGGCCCTGATCTTACCAACAGATCTGAGGTCCCTCCTTGTTGACTACTGAATTTGGTTGATTGTCAAAGGAGTCTTGTGTGAGTACCCTTATTTTTTGGCACCAATATCATCATCCACACTATAATATGTTTGATAATCTATCTCTTACTCCTACACCTTATCAATAAAATAATGAGGCAAATTCAAAGGAGGTGCCCTAGTTCCCTCTATCCTGATTACAATGAAATCAAAATATTACCAATAGTCTCCCATATTTGAATTGCTTATTTTTATGTTGTCATATAACCTAGACATGGGGCACCCATAAATGGATTGGTACACTTATATGGTTATATCTTCTTCAATTCTCTATATTTAATTTCTAAACCTATAAACATGCAATATGGAATAGTTATCATAGACCCTGTTATTTACATATTTTGTACATAATTCCTAGTGTTGTATATAGGTTGTATGCATTATTCCCATAATTACATCCACTACATGGGACATGATATAAAAATTAACATCATATGGTCTTTCATCATATGATATAAAAATTTGAACATTGGCACCCTAAACATGACACTAATAACTTCACTAAGTGTCATAATTTTATCAGAGGTGAAATTGATGTTTAACAAGGCCATCCATTCCTCATGCATGTAATTGATGCTATAAAATCAATACACTTTTTTCATCAATTCCATGGATATTACAATTCATTTTATTAATTTGACTATAAGAATTGAGGAAATAACACCTCAAATATTCAGCTTTTCACCTTTTTCTAGTAATTTCTTGAGTTTACCCTCAGCCATATTATGTTCCAACCAAGCATTGGTTGTGACCTAGTTATATTTTATTTCAAGGACTAAAAGGCACAAAAAAAATTTCAAAGGCTTCCCCAAAAATATAGGATACCACATTTCTATGAGGCCTAAAATTCAAGCAATCCCCAGTAATAGTGTTATTAAGAAATAAATCTCAAATTAAATCAATGCACAACATTACTTTAAATTTTGTTACTACATTGTACAATCCTATTATTTTAACTGGTAACAAATCCTCCACATATATTCTCCTATGTTATCATAGGTTCCTAGACTACTCCAGAACATGTTAATTATAGGGATAACTTACATACACATAGGAAAATAAATAAACACAACATATACTTTATAATTGTAGATTGTTACTTGAAAACACAAATGTATTTATGAAAGGAATAATCATAGAAACAATAAATATAGATCAAGATGAATAATAAATGTTAAATCAAAATAGAGTAATCACTGTGCATAGTACAAAAATAAAAAATAATTCAAAGAACCATATCAAGATTATTTTATTAATCATTATCACACATCAAAACCATCTTTCATTACATCTGAGTGTTATATATAGAGCATTCTAGAGCATTGTCTCTTTACATTCCATCCTTTTGATATACTCAAAAATAAATACTCTTCAAATTATTCTACCATTAATTAAGCTTACAAGATCAAATACATCTAAAAAAGTATACAAATGACCAAATCATATACTTTGAATATGTGTCTAGTTAATTAAACTTCATGATTTTGTTATCCTTGATATGTACCCAACACTTTCCTATATTGATCCATGGTTATTTCTATAGATTTAAATGAACACTTGATTTGATGATTTGAACTCTAGTTTACAATCTGTGTAATGAGGTATTTTGAAGTTATATAGAAAAATGCACTTATTGAACAAAGTGTGTAATATTTGAGTGTTATCAAAGTCCTTTTTATATCTTTTGGCACCCAACTCCATGTAGCTGACTATTTTAAATGCAATTAACTAGGTACACATTAGTTATGCTCTAAAATTAATATGACTTGACATATTTTTGATGTGATTGTGGCCTTTTTTATCTCAAGACTCTTGACGTATCCCTCGATAGTTATTTAATGTGATGTGATAACCTTCCATCTTCACTATTTCTTTTATGAATCTAGTTGTCCATTTTCTGCTCAATGTACCTCAAGAAATATGCAATCTCTTAAAATTCCTTGTCTTTAATGGTCTTAAATTACCAATATTTATCTTTTTTCCATACCTATCTTGTCACCACCACCTTCTTGAACTTATTCCATGACCTCTGATAGTTGGTTCTATCTATCCATCCTTAGTTTGATCTAGAAACTGATCGTACATTATGACTATAACTACTTCTTATTGGTTACAATGTCTTTTGGTGCTAAGATCACACTACACAAACATACTATCCTATCAAAACAAAACACACAAAAAAACATTAAATAGAATTCTCATTACATGGTGTTACTCAACAACCACACATATTATCATCATAATGATAGAGATTAAAGGCAATAAGGCTTAATCCTACAAACATTACGTATCGTGGTAGTATGGTTCCTTGAAAATATTGTAACATAATAATACTCTATTGTGAAACTTTATGTATAATTTAGGTTATTTTCCATCTAATGCACAGTTTTCTTGGGAATGCTCTAAAACTACTATCATATAACAATATCACCTGCTCTAGGTAAAATTCTTTACATCACAAGTTACAATCATGCCATGAATTTTGACTTAACTTATGTATTTGTTATGTCTATAATTCCCTTTGTCAAATTTTCTCCATCTTATTCGAGTCCAATAACCTTTGATTCAAAGAGTAATGTTCACCTAGCCTCATAATCATTACAACACACAAGATTGAAACTATGTACTTCATAGGCATTACTACTTCAAGACCATAAATAAGTTGAAAGGGAGTGAAACCAATTGTGTACTTATAATTTTATTAGTATTCCCAAAGAAAAATATTAATGCAATCCTACCATTTGTCTATTTTCACATTATGAATATGTTTTAGCATTTTCCCCAATACCTTGTTTGATGCTTTAGCCTGCCCATTTGCTTGAGGATGATACGTCATGATTTTATGGTGTGATATCATAAAATATTTAGTGATATTATTGATGGTGTTATTAAGGAAATGTGTTCCTTTATCATTGACAATATTAATAGAACAACTGAACCTTGTGATGATATTTTCATATAATAACTTGGCAGCATCTTTCTCATCACAACTTGGGGTTGAAGTTGATTCCACCCATTTAATGAAGTAATCAGTTACAGTAATAATATATTGCATGAATTCACTTGATAAGAGGAGCTGTAAGCCCAATAAATTCAATTCACCATTATTCAAATGGTTACTCTATGAGCATTGAGACCAATGACATCTTATCACATTGATTTGGCTTGCCCATTTGTTGTCATACATTGTTATGATTGGATACTTTGTGTGCATCCTAAAATAATGTAGGCCACCAAAGACCACTTTGTAAGATTTTAATTGTAGTGGTTTCACCTACAAAGTGACCTCTAAAAACTCCTTGATGAACTTCCTAAATAAGTTGTGGTCATTCATGCTCTATTTCTACTCTACACAACACATCCTCTTTACCTAGATTGTACAATAATCCATTGATGTGACTATATGGTATACAATGGGTGACCATTTAATTTTTGTCCATTTCCAAATAGTTTATATAGAAATATCCTTAATCCAATAAATTAGCATTATCTTTCATATTGTCCAGAATTTTAGCAGCCATGAATAAGTGCACATCTAGGGATTTATCTTCTAGTTTTTCTAGCTCCTCCCTATTATGTAGCCTGCTCGGATGATCTGGCCCAAAATTTTCTTAGCCTAACTTGACATTGATGTAGAATTGAAATTTATAAAATAGCGTAATCCACCTAGATATGCATCCTCCCAATATTGTCTTGTTAATAAAGTAGTGTAGTGCTTGGTGATTTGTAAATAACTCAAATGGTGTAGCCAATAAGTGATGTCAAAAAATTATAGAAAAAACACCAGAGCTATTGCCTCTCTCTTGGTAGTTGTGTATTTATTTTCTATATATTATATCTTCCTAATGTAAAAATATATGGGGTAATTTAACCCACCTTCACCTAGATTCACTAAAACAACTCAAACTATAATACTAAAAGCATCCACATGTACATGGAATGGCTTCTTCTAGTCAAGAAATAATATAATTAGCACTACTATAAGCCTTTATTTTAGCTCAATGAATGTTGATTGGCATTCTGATATCCATTCAAACCATGTATCTTTGTACATCAGTTTCTCTATTGGCACCAATATAGGTGCATATCCTTCAATAAAATTTATGTAATATCCATTATTACCAATAAATGTGTGCACTTATGTAGATTTGGTTGGATGTGGAATTCCTATTATTATATAAATCTTAGTTGGATAAACCAAAATACTATCACTACATACTACATGTCCCAACAAAATACCAAAAGGTGTAAAGAACTGACACTTATCTAAATTCAAATCAATGTGCAAAACACAACACCACTCTAGCATTAATCATAATTTCAAAAAATATTATTTAAATAGAGATAAAAAATACCGATAATCCAAATAGACTTTCATAATTTCATAAATGAAGTCTTTTAATGTATTTACTACAACCCTAAAAAATATTATAGGCACATTATTTAATCTAAAAGGCATTACCTTATATGTAAATGATCCCCATTTAGTTGTGAAGGTAGTCTTATCTTGGTCCTCCTTTTCAATGGGAATTTGGTGGTGCCCACTAAATCCATCTATGAATTAATACACTTCATGCCCTATGATGGAATTAAGGACCTCATATATGAAAGGTATGGGGAATGGGTCATTGACACAGACATTATTGAGTGTGCGGTAGTCCTCACACAATCAAATCTCCCCTATTTTCCTTGAATGTACAAAGATAGGACTCACCCATTCTATTTTTTCAACTATATAAATGATTATAGCTTATTACATGTGATTTAGTTCAACATTTACTTAGATTTTCATATTTGGGTTAAGCCTATAGGGATGCTTTTTAATAGGTCATGCCCACTCTTTCAATTATATATGCATCTCTCCCAAAAATGTATGTACACCTTTCATTTCTAATAATTTGGTTGGGAAAACATATTGATCCTTAGTACCAACTCCAAAACTTGATCCCCTGGACAGTCTTGGGATCCAACTCTATTATAATGTTCTTTTCAATATTTCTCAGGGGATCTTGGTAAACTTTTCTTGATCCAATAGGGAGATCATCTTATATAATACTCTTACCTTCTTGTTATGAGATGTTTATGTTGTGAAGTCTTTCTTATTCTACTTGCTCTTTGATATAAACACATTTTGGTTCAACTTCCCATTATTGATCAAATAATCCATCTAGGTCTAGATCTCCACCACTATGATTGGACTCTATCAATTCTTCTATTGTGTTACTATATGGCTTAACAAGATCTTTTTTTGTTGACTAGCCTTATAATTGTGAAGTTATAAATTCAAATCCTATGCAACTTCATGTTGGGATGATGATTTAGTTGTAGTGGCTAAGTCTTTAGCTCCTCTATGACATTAAGTTTTTTTATCTCTATAACGAATTATGCATCAGTCGATTATCATCTTCAAACACAAAAGCTTGAATGAAATCTTGCTACACTTTAACACAATGCTTGGTCTCTCTCTTACATTCTTGGTGCATCTATTAGGTCATTGGTAGGGGTGTTAATATATGACTAAAATGTGTACCCAAATATTAGATCTACTCCTTGTGCAATTTATATATCCACACATTGAATAATGTGTAATTCAGGGCATTGACCTTTTGAAAAGAAAAGCCATTTTGGTTTCAAATTATTTGGTAATTGGAATATTACATGAAAAAATTTACATGCTTCCTCTGAATGAATTTTTTAAATTTTTTGAACTTCCCACCAAGTTTTAATAGTCCCTTTCAGTGCATAGTTGAGTGTAATAACTCATTGATCTACCTATAACACATGGTGTTCAAGCCTCAATATGAAAACATTAAGATCCTCTATCATAAATTATTGAGGTATCTAGTATTAAATAGTGAAAACCATGTGTAGAGGCCATATGTCATGATATCTTTGATCCCAATTAAGCATATGAGTGTCCAAGTCACCACTTATAGATGATGTCATTTCCCAAGGTAAAAAACCCCTCTAGAGTAGGTTCTATGTAGTCCATCATCGTTGCATCTATATTATATAGGAAATCTACATCATATTTTGTGAGATATCATACAAACAGAGAAACACATTCTTCTATCTAAAACTACTAGGTTGGAAAATTTGTGATAACAAGCTTGTACATTGGTCACTCTTTCTATTGCACAGTGTGTAGTAGTCTATCTTAATACTCTACAGGTTGCAAAGTAGTTTGCCTTTCATCTTTGATGACCTTAAACCAATTATTATTCCCATAAGCATAAGGAGACTCTATCTCTTTTGGGATGATATACGGATTTTTCTCAGATTTATTAAGGGGTATAACTATTATCTTATCCCCTTGATGTGCTTCTAGTTAATTGTGCATAGTGTTAATGGTCATTTAGCCATAATAGGCCCATTTCTTACTGATTAAGGTATAATAATGGCTATCTATTATCTTCATATCAATGACCTTAAAGTTTATACACAAATTAAGATTAACTACTTTAATATCGACATTCTCTAGCCTTATAATGGGTTTTACCCTACTATAATCCACCAAACTAAGAGTAACTAAAATGTAGCTTAAGGTTGATTGACCAATGGCTTCCCAAGTTGATAATAGAATCATGTTAACCATGATACCAAAGTTAAACACTCCATTTGTAATCTCATATACATCTAAAACTCAATGTCCATACAAGAATCAACATCCCAATTTTTCTTAGTCTTAACATACCATACTACTTTATCAATATGTTATTGTCCTCATTATGTGCATTCCAATGTTATGAAAAATATATTCATTACATAGGGTGATGAGTAGCTTCATCAGGTCTATCAAAGTAGTCACAACACCCTCCTTTCTCATGATTCGTACAATTTACCCATATATTTAAGCATCAACGGCTGCATTATCACCTTCACAAGCTAGTTATTGTTGGATTTATTGCATAACCTACGCAACTTGGTACATCAAACTTTTTTCAATAATAATATTGGGATATTTTCACTTATATACTTTTCTAATCCCTTTATTTGGTGGCATTTCTAATTGAGATAACCTTTTTTATTCTTTCTTTCTTAATGACTACTTGTACAAAGGCATTCTCTTTGGGTTGTTCATTAATTGTGTTTACATTTTTCCCTGACTTCTCCTTCCTTTGTTACTCAAGTATTGGAAAATATTATATTTGATATTGACCTTCAACTCTGTAGTATACATAATATAGTTTTATTTATGTATTTGTTGGGTAATTCCTCCCATAGTGATTGTACACTCCACATAAATAACCTTACATGGGTGGTCAAGTTTGGAAATTTTCATTATTAAGCCCTCCTTGATATCACCCATGATATCTTCCCATGTAAGCTCCCATATATCCACCTTTATTTTTTTGGTATCCTAAACCTATGTCTATTATCCACCATACCATCCTTGTTGTCTTTGTTCCACATCATACCCACCATACTAGTGTTGAGGGGAACTCATAGCCCAATTTGACAGTTGTTGCTAAAGGTTCATATTAGTCTAAGGTTAATGATACGAATTAGAATATTGATAAGATGGAGATGATGTATTATTCCATATTACCAAATCTTGCATTTGATACTTGGGTGATGAAGGAATACATCTAGGACTACCTTGATTCACACTTTTCATCTCTACTTATGGTCCTAAAATCACCTACATCATAGTTGGTGTTTATTGTGCTACCAATGCAAAGACATTATCAGTTTTATCTTCCTTCAACTCTTGTAATGATTGATAATTATTTTCATGGAATTATAAAAATTATAGAACAAACCCTTTGATTTTTTTATGTAGTTCTGTAAAAGATAGAACTTGGAAGTGACATGCCCTACTACCCTACATATCTTGTAAAACTCATTGTTAACCTTAGGATAATCATTTATATGTTGTGATTATCATCATCTTTCTATGAATGAAAAGATTATTTTAGGATTATATTTTCCCTGTATCTCACCCATTCTTCTCATGAATACATTTATCTTGGAGTCAACCTTAGAACCATCTAAGGGAGCATCCCCATGATCCTCGATTTGTTCTAATCTCGAAGCAGTAAATTGAGCATCAACTTTATTCAATAATAGGTCTGTGCAACGACAAATGTAATTTTTGGTCATAGCCATTATATGAACTAAGAAACCTTATATTTATATTCTATAATGAATTCAATTATGTTCATTATATTATAAAATATTTTATCATATTTTATAACTAATTTACAACAATTTTACTGAATCTCCTTTAAATCTTGGATAGTCTTGCTTGTACATTTATTTACCTTAAAATTTTATTACTAACAGATCTCTAAATTATGAAAATTTGAGGGTAGTTACATTTATTTTATATATGAACTCAATTTACACCTCTTAACATTATCATAGGTTACCCCTTTTACATTCCATTTCATGTCACAAGTTACTAGATAGTGCTTGGGATCCATAGACCCATCATATTAAGTTAACAAACATACATGTATTGAGTGACATAGTTGGTACACTTTTAATTGTTGCCATAGGTTTTTATACACCAATAACTATTATTGAAGGTAACTATGCACTAAAGGCTACAATGTTATGTGACTAAGCACTGTTGATTATGACTCTAGCCTTCTATGCAATGGTCTTTTTAGGTGTCTTAAAAAGGAACTGGGATTATTTTATTTTCTTCCTATCTAATCCATGCTTTTTCTTTGGACTTAACTTTCCAAAATTATCTATAAAAGAACCAAACCAATCTATATCCATTTCTTCTCCTGCACTTCTTCTTTTTAATAATAAATTGGGTTGGGGGATGAATACTCTTAAAATTAATGACTTCTATTTTGATTTTATTAAAAATTTGAACCTAAACATGTGATATTTATGAATTTGAATCTCATTTCTTCCTAGGAACTTTCCTTCCTAGGTCTAAATAAAAACCCTTTCATTAACTATGATATACCTCTACCATCTTATTATTCTACTACTAGTTTACCTTCTTATTCCTAATGCATTATCTCCATATCTACATCATTTATATTTTCTTCCTACTCTTAATTATGCCCTTATACATATAATGTGAAATATTTTCTTATATCATCTTTCACATCATCTCTTTGCATCTTTCCATGTCCAACATCATCTACCCTATCTCTACTCCTATTCACAATTAATTATGGATATCTTGATTTATTCCATCTTTGCTATCATAGTTTTATTTCTAGTCCCAGAATTTTATTCTCAAACTGAGTTCTTTTTCTTCCATTTTATAGGATCAAGTTCAATTTTTTTTTCTTAGCATCACATCTTTCATTCCATCCCACACATACCCCAGTGGTGCCCAAATCAATTTATCCATATTGGCTACAGTAGGCACCATGGCCTTTTCCACAACCATCATTTTTATCAACATAGGTAGTCATTGTAAAAATTTCCAACTTCTTCCTTGGACAAATCAGTCTTGTGTAGCTTCAAAAACTATGTATCCTTGTACTATAAATTCAATAATAGAACTCTCAATCATATTCCTCATTTAATTGTCTACTACTTAGGTCCAGTGTGTATCCAAGTTGCACAGTCTATCTAACTTCTCTTCTATCCAAACTATAATATTTTTCCTCTTTTGGTTGAAGTAATAATATTACACCCTAGATATCCATGCAACTAACAATATAGGTAACTCATGCCAAAATATTTCATAGATTTCCCCATAGATATACTATTGGATAATCTCTTTCATAATTTTTTTGAACCTCATCACTTCTTCTACAAAATTATGGATTCTCTCATCCAACCATCTCTTCATATCCCTTTGTCCTTGCAACCATCTCAACATATTTCATCCAAATGGTGCCATGCTCATTGCACCATTGTTAGCAGAGGTTCCTAGAGGACCCTAGAACATGATAATTATAAGGATAGCTTGTGAAAACACATGAGAATAGATAAACATGATATATAATTCATAATTATATATTATTACTTGAAAACATAGATTTACTTATGAAAATAATAATCATAAAAATAAAAAATATAGACCAAGCTGACATATGCTAAATGAATAATAGTTGTTAAAGCAAAATAGAGTAATCACTGTGTATAGCACAATTATAAAAGATAATTTGAATAACCATATTAAGAATGTTCTATTAATCTCTATAATAAATTGAAACCATATTTCATTACATTTGAGTCTCATATATAGAGCATTATAAAATGTTATCTATTTATATTCCAATCTTTCAATATACTCAAAAGGAAAGACTCTTTGAATTCTTATACCATTGCTTAAGCTTACAAGGCCTAGTATATTCGAAGGACTATACAAATGAAAAAATCATATACTTATAACATGTGTCTAACTAATTATACTTCATGATTTTTTTAACCTTGATCTATACCCAACATCCTATCCTCATCCAATTGATCATGGGATGAATATCATTTGATGGCATTTACCTCATCCCAGAGATTAGAGTAATGAAGGAATGGTAATGATCCTTTGTCAAAGGCTATGTTTATATAATGAGTCCCTCCTATGATAGATTATTGAGAGTGAAGATGGTTAGATGCTTTAGATGAGGAAGCCATTGCTATACTATAGAATTTGTCATAAGCTAACTAGATTGATTCATAAATTTTCTAGTATCAAAGTTAGGGATTTTGATAACTTCATGGCTCAAATTAATAGTCTGGAGTTCACTGACTAATGACAAAGTGATTTATTGTCCTTAAATTTTTTCCTATATCCCTTAAATCTTGAGAACTAAATTCCCAATTCATATGAACTACATACACTATTTTATGGTTATATAACACCTCAGTCTTGTACACTTGGAAAAATAAGAACTTGTATATTCCTCTTAGTTATAGACCTTTCCCACTTTTACAAGTCTTGCATTTGATCTATCTTATGCTACTTTTCCTATATGTTAATCTGACCAATCTTATGTTGATGACACAAACCTTATATCTTTCCCATAATGCTTAAAATTTACTTATCTTCCACCTCTACAATTTCTAAGATTATACCTATCTTCCTACTCCTTGTACACTAATGTTTGCATCAAACACTTGCATCGATGCTAGTGTCCTACCCCAATGAAAGTGTCTAGTGCCCTAAATTCATCTAATTCATAGATGAAACTTATCCTAATGGTCAACCTAAGTGATTTAATGTAAGTTATTATTCCAAATGGGTTGATATAAATATAATATCAACCCTCATTAATTCCACACCTAGCAATCAGACAAAAAGAACATTCAAACATAATTTTGTCAAGCAAAACTTTCCTATTTATTCCTATTTCCATATCAATCATAGGTATAACACATATACAAGTCTCAAGTATAAAAAGAGTAGTCCAAGATCTTGATTGGCCATGTTAAAAGTTAGGTCACTATTTTACTTATTCTTCACATATTTTATGATTCAACACGTAAGCCAACACATAAGGGAGGAACTACATATGTCTGAGGCCCTCTTTAGAGTATTAGCTATGTAGGCATCACCCACTGATAGAGGGGTATTTGGGATAGCTTGAACCCATATGTCCATGAACCCATTTTTACAAAGGCATCTTGTAAGGGTAAAGAAGAGTGGGCTTAGGGTTTTAATCAATAAACTAAGAGGGATAGTGTATGCACAAAATATAAAGACACTAGGTAGAAGGTGATAAAAAACCAAAAAAACCAACTGACAAATTCAAAAATAGATATATATTGTCATCTAGAAATTATTATCAATCTTAGGACACTATCATTGATGAGGTGTACTACTTGGACATAAGTGTCTAGTGGCCAAGCATAGTTAGATCTTAGAGTTAATGGAACCCAAATTTCTATTATAGTCCTATGATTATTCCTGATCATTGTCATACTCTAGAAAAGAACATCAAATAAGATATACTCTCTTTTTTATCCCTTATCCACTTTGTACTTGTATTTATTTGCACATGCTAAATTAAGAAAATATGTATTATAGACTATACTTTAGTGTAAATATAAATATTTTCATTCCTTTCAAATAACTCCAATTCCTTGTATGTTTCTCTTATGAATCTTAAAGCATTAAAACATGAATTTAATGCAACAATGACTTTTATCTTTGTTTCCTATTTCGATTTTAAATTTTTAAGTTTAATTTGGCTGGTATCTTTTACCATGTGACATATTTTTGGTCACCATAATGCTTAATCATCATCACAAGACAATTATCTATTTCCCATGTATTGGAGTTTGCCTATATGTTAAATCTTGCATTTGCATTCCAGATATGCACTTCCAATATTGTGACACTTGCTTCAATCTCGCTTATCTGGGGGTATTTATCTTTTCTTAATTATAATTTATATTCTCAATGAGATATGAATTTAAGATATTTTATCATTTGGCATGATCTCAAGGATCTATGGCTCTTCGATATTTAAACTCCATACTTCCTCTAGGAAAACATCACTCATGCAAGATGATGCCACTTGGGGAAATATCAAAGATCTAGGATTCATACAACTCTAACATTGTACTTTTGATTTATAATCTCCTGGTTAATGAGGTAATTCCCTGTGGATGTCCTATGGTCATCTAGATAATATATTGAATTTTACATTTGTACTTTCTCTTGACAAGTCTTGGGATTCTAAGATGATGACATATGGAAAGTCCATGGGAATTAAATAAAATGGAAATTTGGTAATGTACCTTTGATGGGATAATTCCCATGCTTATGATATCGTTCCATGTGTATGATGCTCATTAACCTAGAGACATGGAAATTTTGGATTTCTACTTGTTTCTATCAAGATTTAGGCTTTTGAAATCATGCCACATGAATGAATCTCACTATTATGGGGAAATAAAACCTTAGTGTTATATCTTTGACTATCAAGCTTCAATATTTTGAGATGAGGACATAAGTCTCATTTTCATCTATCTAGAAAACTCAGAAGATACAACCCTATACTATATTTTATTATGCTCTGAATGAACATGATCATGCCATGGGAAAAAACTTTTGGGGCTTTAAGGTTATTTTAATATTGACTGTGTACTTTCCTCAACTAACTTATGGACTTCCAAGTTGATTTGATGTTGACACATGAATGGATTTCATTATTCCTTAGAGTAGGTAAATAAAATAGGCCTGACTACCAAACTATATGTTGTGGCTAGCTATGATCTTAACATTTGACAATTCATGGAGGTTCTTCAAAATTTATCAATAAGTTATGGCCTTGTAACATTAAAATTAATTAGACGTAAACACATAGTGGTAAAATTTGGTGAAGAACCAAATATGGAATAAGCCTGAGTCTCAAAACAATCATATACACACTCGAAACTTGAGACGTACTAGAATATAACTTTATTAACTTCATTATTCCATAAATCTAAAAATTCAATCTTGGAGTAAACTTTTAAAATAAAATTAAAGTGGATAAATAAAGCAATTTGTATATCTCGTAAAATATTTGAAATTTATTAAAAAATGTAAAATTAATCTTGACAGAACCTTAGGTTATATGGATCAATTCAATATTTGAAATTCTAAGGTTCATCTAGACCATGAAGGTTTTTTGATAATAATGGGTCCTTTAAATTTAAAAACTAGGGTGTGTTGGAGCACACCTAATGGAAACTTAGTGGGGAAATATTATTGAGTATTTGAGAACTCAAAATCTTATTTAATGCATTATGAGAGAACTTTAATGTTTAAAATAAAAGAATAAATAGAGCAAACAGATGAAAGAAACTTAAAAAATTTCATGTAACAAACTAACCCTTTTCATTACTAGGATATATGTGTGATTTTTTGGTATTCATTTACCCCTTGTTATGAGAGTTTTTAAAAGGGATATGGATAAAAAATGTAGGTTTGATTTTGATTTTTAATTTTATAAACAATAACAAGGGAATCTTAGGGATTGCTTTATTTCTAGTTAGACATTTATAGCCACCATATTGATACATTTGATTCTACTCTAAGGATTGATTTACTTCCATCCAAGCGTGCATAACCCTCGTAAAGATTATTTGGATCATCATCTTTCCATAAAATTTTATGATTTTTTTTAACACAGATGGAAGAAGGATTTGGAAACACCATTGGCTGGGTGTATGTATAATAAACATTATTTTTATCAGTAAGTCCCTATCAGCATATATCTATTTCAATGTTATTATCTCTCATCTAGGTTTTAGCATGTAATAGTGTATTTGATCTTTGAAAATGAAAATTATTTATATTTTTTTATGAATATATCAAAACAAATCTCAAAGACATGGTGAACTTATTAAATCCAGATAAAACTTGATTCTAGTCATAACACATGCTTTAACCTAGGAATCCTGAAATTACTAATATATAAAATCCTAGTGAATGTTAGTCATGTACTTCTTGAGTCATCCCCTTTATTTTAGAAAGTATTTCATGATTCCAACATAATAAATTGATTGGAATACTCTTCTTTTTTAATAAAACTAATCTAGAATGCAATAAAACTATCAAATCAAATACTAATAATAATAAACTAATCTAGGAAAGCCTAAAAATATTAACCTGAGAAAGTAGGGTCTAAGGAAATGAATGACATAAAATAATAAATATACCCTAAAAAGTGGTAAACCTAATTTATTCCTAGTTATATTTTTGAACTCATAGTAATTTAGAAGCATCCCTAGTTGGAGTATCCATGAAATAATATTTCAAAAACTATCCATTTACTGGAAAATAAATGTCATTGCCTTGGAGGTCTTTTAGATAAAAAAGTGTGTTACCTATAATTTCAACGACTTAGTATGGACCATTCCATAAAGGAGTGAATTTTTCATGTTGCCATTTATTTTCATGTGACGTATATTGTAAAAGTATTTAGTTTAAAATCCTTAAGAACTTATTTTTAGATATTTTGTCAAACCAACTCTTAACAATGTTTTTTGTGTTTTCTAAAGTTATATAATGTTTCAATTCATACTTGATTTGTTTGGACTATGTCAAGCAACATGAGTTGAATCCTCTCATTTTTTCCCATATACTCTTACATGAATTGGTATGTTGGTAGTTTAAGAGTGATGGTAAAAATTGGTTTCTGTCCATGCACTTGTAAGCAAAGTGAAAACTTTGAGGGCTTGCTTATGTCTTGTTCTACCTTCCCATAGTAAATACTTTAGTAGTAGGTGCCATTGCATGGGTTTATTTTGTGTTGATTTATCAATGAAATTCATTAAATTTTTATTGGTGGACTCGACAACTCCATTTCCATGTGGATAATAGTTTAATGAAAAATTGATTGTGATTTTTTTTCATAGACCCATTTTATAAATTCAACTGATTAAAAAGTTAGACCATTGTCACAAACCAAAGAGATTATAGTCCCCTATTGAGTCAGTACATTTTCTTCTAGGAACTTGATAACATATTGGGCTCTAAAATTATTTATAGCCACAACCTCTATCTATATGGTACAATAATTAGTAACTATTCAAACAAATTTATGACCTACTAAAGAGTCCAAATTGATCACTCAAACAAATTCCAGGACCTATTGAGGAAAAGGGTATCCCTCAATGACTAGTTGTAAAGGCATGGTAGCACACACTTCCCTTTTTACAAATACTTAGCATTCATGGCATGTCCTAACATGATTATGGGAATATCTAAATTTTATAGGCCAATAGTATCCCACTATCAATATTATATAAGCTGTAACATTCTAATAAGGATGTCCACTTCTTATTTTTTGATGAAATTTCTCTAGGATATATGTAGTTTCTTTTATTGAGACACACCTCAAGTAAATGCCTTCATAATTTTTTCTGAACAAGAATCCATTTTAAACATGTAATGATTTGACTTGATTTCAATGGCTTTTATTTTCCCTTTGTTCAATTTAAGGGGACATGTACCCATGAGTAATTAATTAATTATATGAACATACCAATCACTACCGACTACCTATGTTTCATTGATTTTATCAATGTGAATGCATGGGTATGTCTCAGTCATAACATGAATGATTCCTTTTGCTTACACCAACTTGGAAAATTTTATTTCAATGTCAAATTATTGTATTTTTCCATCCATTTATGTCTTATTTCTCCTAATTATATATTTTACACATTATCAATTTTTTTAGTTATGTTTTATTTAGGACATATGCTAGATTATTGAAATAAGTATACTTTAGATATAAAATAAATAGATAAATATGAGAGGATAAATAGAATAAATAATAATAAAATGACTTAAAAAATAAACTAAATCAATCTTTTGAAATGATTGATCTAGCATTCTTCATCATTTTCTAGGAATGGTTGTATTTCAAGATAAAATTTACTTGTGTCTCAATCTCAGTATGCACATAACCTTATTATTAAATTTAATATTATTTATAGTAATCCTACATCTACCCCTATTTAATTTGGTGTTATATAACCATTCCTATAAAATAATGAAGAATGCCTAGATGATTCATTTCAAAAGATTCGCTTAGTTTATATTTATATTCAAGTGTGAGCTTTATGGTTGGATCTAGGATGATGGCATATGCATTTTTTATTATAATACAATGTCTAAAATTCTTCACTACCTTGACCAAGGCATATATTTTAATATAATTAATTTAATATTTCAATTCTACATATTTCATATTAGTACCCATGAAGGCAATTGGATATTCACTATAATTTACCTTTTATGTGAGTACTATTGCTATAGTATATTCTAAATCAAATGAATAGAAAAATAAATCCTTATTAAAAATAAGACTAATTATAACCAGAGCTTAAGAAATAGAAATATTAATATCCTAAAATGCCTTATTGGATTTAGTTGTCCATTTTATTTTAGTGTCTTACTTAAACATGACATTCGATGGCTTGGCAATCTCTTCAAATTAAAAAATGAATTTTGTCACAAAGTTTATATTTACAAAAAAAGAATTCAATTCTTTATTACTATTAGGGGGAGTTATCTTTGAAATATCCTAGATTCATTTTGGGTCAATGGAAATCCCATCTTTGGTAATGATATGGCCTAACAATTTTCCTTTAGTAACTCCAAAAATGCTTTTCTTTGGATTGAATGACATTCCATATCTTTTGCATCTGTCAAACACATTCTATAGATGGGGTAGACACAAGATAATGGGGGATAAAGGGCAGGTATAAAGTGACACTTTTTTTTCTAAAAATAATAATAGTTGAACTTGGAGAGAATATTAGAGACACTTCGAAAAGGAATTTGATAATGATATTAAAACATGAATTGTGGAATTTTGAATGTAGTTTATAAATATATAATTTTTTAAAATACCCAAATGATAAAAGTGTGTGAAATATATTCATTTATGACAATATGTTGGTCATTTATTTTTAAAATATAAGGAGAGTGCATGTGTACAAACACACTTTTTTAAGTAAACAATTAAATTTTTGTATGAAATTTCATATATAGATAGGTGAAATGGATAAGATTGTTGAGAATATTTTTTATTATATATACAATTTTTAAATAATTTTACAAGTCAATAAAGTTGGAAAATTGAAATTTCAAGTGTACAAACACAACTTTTTGACCTTAACTTCATGAAAATCAATTTTTTTAAAGCATAGTTGACAATGTGTAGATTGTTGAGATATAAGTTTTATAAACTTTTGATTAATATTTGAAAAATTATAAGGGAATTTGTGAAAATATGTATATATTCCATAATGAGGTATGATATATATAAATTAAGTAATAAATATAAATAATATTCTAACATTAAAAGATATATATATATATATATATATATATATATATTCTAAAACTAAACTTTCTCCTCTACAAACCCATATATATTTTTTCAAAAAATAATAAAATTTTCCTGATCAGATGTATCAAAAAAGATGAAAAAGATTCATAATTTTTCTAGAAACTAAGTTGGCTGCTCCATGACTAGGTTCAAGTTAGGATCAGACCTCTCCAAGCTTGTACCCAAAGCAAATTTGAAGGGAAAATGTAAAAAGGTATTAAATTTTTTAAAGGGCGTATGCTAAAGGATGCATGCCCTTTGCAAAGGATGTACATCCTATGCAAAGGACACATGCTCTTTACAAAGGGAATGCATCATTTACATAAGTCATATGCCCTTTTCAAAGGGTGTATACCCTTTAAGAGGCATGAATTTTTTTTAGATTTTTGAAATTAGACTTATGAAGGATGTACTTTTGTGCTTATTTTGAAATTAGAGGGTGTTGTTTTTGTAATCATATATTTATTAAAATAAATGTCAAGTGTAATAATATAAAATTTATATTTAAATTTGATATTCTTATACTCTATATTTATTTTACTAAATATAACAAATTAAGGCCACTCAACATCTTCTAAAATTGATCACAGTGCTGTAAGAGTTACCATTTAGAATTTAGTTTTTCCAATTCCATTCCAGTCAATGTTTTTAGAATTTTAGGATTAGAAGATATAATGATAAATGTGGTTACAAATCATGTTATGTATGTAATATATCTATACAATTGAGTATGTCCCATATTTTACCTAATGTAGTATGCCCTACCTACTTTTCCTACTTGAGTATGCCCTACCTAATTGAATACCTAATCTTGAAGGTGGATTATTAAATAATTTGTGAGTTTTTAATGCAAAAGATTCACAAAAAAAACTCTCTTTGTCTTATTCAATACACATTTACTTGGCAATGGCTTATTATTTCTTTGGTAGTGATTATCTTGTTCACTCTTCATGCAAGGTTATTATGTGCACTTGATTGTTTTATGGCTCTTGATACTTTAAACATGCTCTCTCTCATCATATTGGACTATTCATACTTCTTATACCCTTCTTAATGCAACAATTTTCCTCATACACTTTTATGCATACCTTAAGACCTAGCCTTGTAGCCTTTTTTTTCTCCTTTTCAACTAGTATAGTCTCATATAGATTCAAAGTAACCAAATCCTTTTGAGGAAACTCTCTATATTTTTCCTCCTAACTACAAACTTTCAGTCTTGACCTCATTTTTTGGCCACTTTGATTAGCCTTTTTAAGCCACTATTAAAGCCTATTAAGTCTAGTTATAATCTAAATTCACATAG
Source organism: Torreya grandis (assembly GCA_037957365.1). Taxonomy (NCBI): domain Eukaryota; kingdom Viridiplantae; phylum Streptophyta; class Pinopsida; order Cupressales; family Taxaceae; genus Torreya; species Torreya grandis. The sequence goes on from JARHVA010004624.1 coordinate 858,951, forward strand.
TCATTTGTGTATGTATGAAGATGTATATTATCCTATTGAAACCTACCAAATCTATTAGTCCATGCCACTATGCAACTAATATCAAAAATTGGGTCTAGTTTACCAATGGAAGCAATTTTAAATCTTATTTTTGTAAAGAAACCCTAACTATAGTGATTACATAGTCAAGACAACCCAAAGACATTAAAATGGTGGTTTTATGGACTAGAACCATTTTTTTTAACTTGTAAAAGGTTATTAAATTTGTCTCCAATATGATACACCTATACCAAGAATTAATATCTCTTAAGCATACCCCTTTTCTTTTTTCCTACTTGATTTTATATTTCATTGTACATATAGGGCAAGCCTACAGGGTTTATAAAGACTATCTAAAACTCTTATGATTTCAAAATGATTTTCAAATGCCTCTGAGCATTTACTTACCTCTATACAAATTCCATCCAACTTGTGGAATATCCAAGAGTCAACTTAACACCTCTATTGGTTTCTTTTAACTCCTCTCTGTCTTGGGCTATGTATGCACTATCTTTGTCTATCTATAGTTGATTATAGTTTCTTTACCAATCCTTAAAATAACCAAGCAAATTATTTGTATATTCCTTTTCTATAATTTGATGCAACTCCTTGGGATTAAATGAACACTAGACTTATGTTCTTTATGTGTTCTTGTTCTTACATTCATTTCAAATAGTCATCCTTTAACCAGCACATAGGGGACAGGGTATGTGGTTTCTTTTTACACATTATAATTTCCTTTACTTTGTTCTTTGGAGTCCTTTTACTATAAAATGACTATGTTCACATGTCCATCAACATTCCACAAATTTTCTCTCAAACAAACTACTTTATTCAAATGGATTTAAGCTTAGTATGTAGTATATGAAGAAATTTAGGGTCTACACCTTTATTTATTACGAGGAACTATGAAACCAATCTATTAAATGCATGAAGATATCAACCAAAATAATATATCAACTTACCCAACCAAAAAGACACTTTTCTTGGTTCTTTTTAAAAATACTAACATACACAGAGACAAATTATTGTATAAGCACAAAAAAAGGGTCTATCTTGTTTCGTACAGCAAATCCTTACTCAAAATGCTAATGCAAATAGGGTTTACAACTTCCTTTCTTTATAAAATAAATAAGACATTCTTATTCATTATATTTTACTCAACACATATAGTTCAAGACAGACCATGACTCTGACTATACACACCCTTTCATACATTTCTTCTCTATTTACTATGCTCTCTCTAATCTCTCCCTTGAGAGCCTCACACTCTATATTCTTCCTACATACCATCTAGACTCTTAAAACATGACTTTACAACCATTTATAGATTCAAGAAACTTCCAACAATCCCTAGACCCATGTAAGGTGATGGAAATAACACTTGCCACCTCACTCCTTAACCTGACTAAGCATAAAATTTTCATAATAACACACTTATATTATCCCCTTATGTCCTTTGAGACTCCCTCATATAACCTGATCCCTTACATTCCCTTTTAGACATCAAACACATTATCATTCCATATTTACAAATTTGAATTTTAAAATGAGGCAAAAGGTGATAAACTCTTTAGCATACTCTAATTCAAATCTTAGACTCTTGTAAGACTCCTAACCTAAACTCCACACTTCCTATGACCTCAAAGTAAAAAAATGAATCAAAATAAGGGTATTTTGATAGCCTTGGAGATGCCCCTACATCAATTTTTCAATTAATGAGTCTATCAATATACATAAATGACTGACCTATATCATGTAACTTATAACATACCTATAGTCATGATATGATCACTCATACATTACATCTACCTATGGTCATGATATGATAACTTATACTAGACATGAATGTAGCTAATCACCCTAATAGACTCCATTTAAAATATAATAAATTAAAACACCATTCTAGTTAATTTTAAAAATATAATATTCACTCTAAAACAAATGTTAGATAGATCATCAATCCATGCATTCTTTAATTCTAATGTCATGCATTATTCTAAAGTCACATAAGACAAATTCATATTCAAACGCTCCAAATTCACATAGGACACTCCCTCATTGACCTTAATCATCCCTAATCACTCCCTCATCTCCCCTCATAGTCACTTATCATCCCTATTCATTCCCTCATCGGTTCCCATTGTCCCTCATTATCCCTAATCACTACCTCATTGGTTATAATCATCCTTTATTTTTGTTAATCACTCCCTCGTTAATCCTCATCATCCCTAGTCACTCCCTTATCATCCCTCATCATCATATTCATTTTCATTGATCATCCCTAAACACTCCCTCATTAAACCTCATCAACCCTAATCACTCTCTCATCATCCCTCATTGTCCCTAGTTAGACTCTTATCATCCTTGAATTCTCCCTTATTAACCATCACCATTTATTATCATCCCTAATCAATGCTTCATCATCTTTCATTAGCCCTAATCATCCCTAATCACTCCCTCATCAACCCTCATCATCTTTAATCATCCCTAATCACCCCACCCATCTATCTTCATCACTCATTGTCCTTAACTATTTCTTCATTGTCCCTCATCATACCTAATCACTCCATCATCCTTAGTCACTCCCTCATCTAGTAGAGTGTGTTCCAGTCTAGTAGTTAGTATAAATTTGTTTCAAGATGAAAAATATCTATTTTAGATGAATCTTGAATGGTGTTTTAATTATTTTTATTCTGATTGCAATGTACTAGGGTGATTATTCTCATTCATATCTAGTAGATTAGATAGGGTCATGATGGATTAATCTATAGAGATTATTGAATGATTTACATGGTGTAAATAATACAATATACTCTTTGCACTTGCATGGAAAAAAATCATTTTGAATAATGAGGGATGATGAAAAATGATGATAGATCAAAAATTAACTCTTTTAACTTGATTCATATGAGGTGAAATCCTTCTTCAAGACATAGTTATTTCCAACTCGTTAAGTGAAAGGGCTAGAGCATTTTGAATTTTCTCATCTTTATGAGTTATTCTCAAATAATGATGGGTCATGAGTATAACTTATTATCATTTATACCACTAAATTTGTTATGGCATGTTTTCTCCTTGCATTAGAATCTTTGCACTTGTGTAGTCCAATTATGATAGGAAAGTGGAGAGGGGGTTGAGCTAAACTACCAATGATTGCATCATTCCTATGTGGTATGGTCTCCATAATATATTTTTAATGTTTGTATTTTAGGTTTAATTATTAGGGTTTTGGGTTCAAAGTTTATAGTTTAGTGTTTGGGGTTAGTTGTTTTAGTTTTGGCATTTAGGTTTTAAGGTTTAGGGTTTATCTAGTTTCAAGATTTAGGGTGTATAGTTTTGGGTTTGAAGTTTTATGGTTTTGGATTTAGGTTTTATGGTTCAAATTTCAAGGTTTAGGGTTTTGTGTTAAGGGTTTAGGGGTAAAATTTTTGGGTTTTGGGTTTGGGTTTCAGTGTTTAAGGTTTAAGGTTCATGATTTTGAATTGTGTGTTTAAGGTTTAGTGTTTAATATTAAGGGTATAGGGTTAATATTTTATGGTTTAGTGTTTAGGATTTAGGGTTAAGGGATTAAATTTTAGGTTTTAGGGCTTAAGGTCTAGGGTATAAAGTCTAGGTTTTAAGGTTTTAAGGTTCTATATTTAGGGTCTAGGTTTTGGGGTTTAGCTATTATTATTTTGGGTTTAAGGATAATGTATTAGCGTTAAGTGTTCAAAGTTTATGGTGTTTAGTGTTTAGGTTCATGGTTCAACATTCAAGGTTTATGGTGTTTAGGGTTTGGGGTTTAGGTTTTAGGGTTAATGGTTTAGGTGCAAATGGAGTGTAATAGGGTGATTATCTAAATTTATGTCTAGTATGAGTGATTTTGTCATGAATACAATAATATATCATGTATGAGTCACAACATACCAGTACATGTGGTACATGTACTAGGTATGGAGAAGATGTAATGCATGAATGATTGCATCATTATTGTATGTATGCTATAGGTTAAATGCTATAGGATAGCCATTTATGAATATTGATAGACCCATTGACTAAAAAATCCAAAAATTATTTAGGAATTCATCTTAAATCCACCTTCAAGCCTTTTATATGAATTTCCCTAGTCACTCTTTTCTCTATATAGGTTAGAATGACCCCTCCCCTTCCAAGATATGGCTTAGCTAATGCCCCCTCTCCTTTATCTATATAGGTGATAACTCAATATTATGTTTTATGGCTAGAGGTTTAGGATTTATGAATTTAGTGTTTAAGGTTTATGGTTAAGGTTCAAGACTCTTATCTTAGGGTTTAGTGTATAGGGACTAGTGTTCAAGGTTCAAGTTTCAGTGTTATGGCTTAGGGATTAGGATTTAGGACTGATTATATATATGTTATGCTTAAAGTTTTGGGATTTATTATTTGTGGCTTAAAGGACCAAGAGTTTTGCTTTTAGGTTTTGTGGCTTGGTTTTTGGGGTTAGGGTTTTAGGTTTATGGTTTCACACTTAGGGTTTAAGGTGTAAGGTTTATGGTCTTGGTCTTGGGGGTTTGGCTGAGGGTTTAGGGTTTGGAATTTAGTATTTAGGGTTTAGGGTTTGGGATTAGGGCTTAGGGTTTAGGATTTGGGTTTTAGTGTTTATGTTTTAAAATTTACAATTTGGGGTTTTAGGTTTTAGGTTTAGGGTTTACAGTTAAGGGTTTAGACTTTAGGGATTTAGGTTTAGTGTTTAAGGTTTTGGGTTTTCAATTTTTTATTTGGGTTTAGAATTTTAGGTTTGAGAGTTAATGTTTAAGGTTTATGACTTATGGTTGATGGTTTTAGGCTTGAATTTTAGGGTAAAGGGATTACATTTAGGTTTTAGGGTTTAGGATTTTAGGTTTATGATTTGGGGTTTAGGGTTAAGGGCTTACATTTAGCTTTTAGGGTTTAGGGTCTAGGGTATAAAGTATATGGTTTAATGTTTTAATTTTATATGTTTAGGGTATATAGTTTAGGGTTTATGGATTATTTTTGTTGGTTTAGTGTTATTGTATTAGGGTTAAGAGTTTAGGGTTTAGGGCTTAGGGTCTAGGGTTTAGGTATATTATTTAGTGATATTAGTTTAGGGTTTATAGTTTAGGGTTTGGTGTTTAGGGTTTAGGTTTTAATGTTTAGGGTTTAAGGTTTAGTGTTCAAGGTTAGGGGTTTGGGGTTAATGGTTTAGTTGTAAATGGAGTGCACTAAGGTTATTAGGTACATTTGTATCCAATATGAGTGATCATATCACAACCATAGGAATATGTCATGTATGAGTGATCAAATACCTACATGTAGCACCATGTATGTGGTAAATGTAATAAATGAATGATTGTATAATCATTACTATATATATGTTATAGGTTGCATGTTTCAGGATATTCAATTATACATATTGATAGACCCATTAATTAAAGTTCATTTTCTAAGTTGAGAACAAGGATTTTAAGAATATTCCAAGGCAAAGATACAAAAATCCAAGTATAGTACATCTCCAACTTTGTTGATTGAGTATAAACCTCTTATGAAGGTCTAATGCTATTATGTAAAAACTATAGAATGCTTACAAGCAAAGTGATTTAAAGCATTTGATAATTAATCTAACTCAATATCCTTCCAAGTAAGCAGATTAGGCCATCTAAACCTAAATAGTAGAATTTCCATTGAATTCTAATTCTTAAGAAAGAAATAAAGGAAATTGGATTTTTATCCTCAGAGATAGTCTCCAAACATATTAATAAATATTTATAAGAATCCTTTGATGACCTTAGATTAATAACACCTTTTAGATACCAAACACACCTATACACAATATTTTAATAGTGCTTAGGACTTAGTCAACATTTTGGGCACTTTGGTGATCTAATTGGTATTTTAAGCTTGTGTAAAGACACCTATGAGTGTTGTATCATTTTCTTGATATTTTTATTAAATTTTTTAATTGAATGAGTCCAAAAAAAAAGTTAGTTTTAGACTTCTTTGTATCAAGTCCTTAAGAGGTAGAATTTGGCCTAATAGACATATAAAGGGTAGAGTTGTTATCATCTAAGTTTTGAGTTGAAGTTCTTTATGCACAAAGAAGATTGAGTCAAATAATTGGTAAAACCCTCATAGTATTTTTCAAAGAAGTGGCAATGTACAATTGAGTGATTTAGGAATCAAAGAATGGTTTTGCTTGAACGTAGATTACTATCTTGGGACTAAGTACCCTGTTTTTGGTCATTAAAAGTGTCTTTTTATTTGAATATAAATGTTAAGAATTCAAGAGATAATAATAAAGAATAAGTTCATTAGTATTTCAATACCAATACTCAGGAGACCTTTTGTGATAGACCAAGAGATAATTTATGATTAGGAAGAGACTTAATTGCAAACAAGTTTCAAGAGGACCTTGAAGTAGACCAAATTGAGTAAGTGGAGCACTTAATTTTTCACTAGTAGGGAATAGTAAATATCAATATATGTATTGTGTATATAGGTAGGGCATACTCCTTGAAATCAAGCTATGGCTTAATTATTTAATCGGGTAGAGCATAATCAAGTAGATAAATTAGATAGGGAATACTTAAGTAGGTAAAATAGACATGTAATCCTTAATGGTATAGATCTATTACATACATAACATGATTTAGAACCCCTTTTTCATTGTATCTTCTAATGCTGAAATTCTAAAAACTAAGTATTGACTGGAATGGAATTTGAAAAACTAAATTCTAAATGGTAACTCCTATAGCTCTGTAATCAATTTTAGAAGATGTTGAGTGGCCCTAATTTATTATATTTAATAAAATAAATTTTAAGTTTACATTTAATTTTATATTAAAATTTAATGTAAAATTAAATGTAAAATTATACTTAACATTTATTTTACTAAACATATGCTTTCAAAAATAACACCCTCTAATTGAAAAACAAACACAAAAATACATGGCATTCATAATTCTAATTGTAACAAATAAAATGCATGCCTCTTAAAGGTAATACACCCTATACAAAGGGCATACATCCTATACAAATGATGCATGCCCTTTGGAAACAGAATGTGTCCTTTGCCTAAAGGGTGTATGCCCTTTAGGGTCAGAACCGACCCTTTCATAATTTCACTTTGTTTTTTCTTAAAAGGGCGTATGCCCTTTATAGAAAATGGTTTGTATTTTTCATTGTGTCATGTTTTTTATCCCCCAACTTTGTGCATCTACTTGATGATCTTCATGATCAGGTATGTTATTTGAAAATATTTTGAGATCATCCATGTAGATGATGATGAAATTTCCAACAAGTCCCTTAAAAACATATTCCATGACACATGGGAAGGTTTATCCTACATTATTCTCACTAAAATGCATCCTTTTATAAGCAATAGTTACCCACTTGGTGATAAAATTGGTATTCATTCTATCTTCTGGTTCTACTAAAACTTGATTTTAACCTAAAAATACATCTAAAAAGGACATAATTTTAGACCCACTGACAATATGAATCACCTCATCCAAGGAGGTAAACTTATAGTTATCCTTTTATGATTCTCTATTCAGGTTCTTGAAGTCAACACAAAGCCTAATTTCTCTATTTTTTTCTAGACAAGCACTAAGTTAGCAACCCAAGTGGAATGCCTGATTGGAAACAAAATATTATAATTTAATAACTTCTTAATTTATGTTTGAATGAGGGGATATAAAATTATATTTACTAGCCTTTATCACTACCTAAATGGTTTATGTTACAATTTAAAAGGGATATTTGTTAAACACGGGATATACTGAGAGGGGGGGGTGAATCAATATATCATATATCTTATAAAACTTTACCTTAACCAAATTATACTTAACCAAACATTCAAGATATGTAATAAAACTCAAACAATAAACACCACACAAGATAGAGAGAGACACCAGATATAACGTGGAAACCCAAAGTGGGAAAAACCACAGAGAACAATCTCAAGTATATGAATGAGCACCAACCCAAACAATATTTGCAAGCACCAACTTGCAGGAGCACCAACCCTTTTGCTGAGTAGCAACCCAACAACTATTCATGAACACCAACCCACAGGAGCACCAACCCCTTTGTTGAGCACCAACCCACAGGAGCACCAACCCCTTTGTCGAGCACTAGCCCAACAACAATTCATGGTCACCAACCCAAAAAAGCACCAAACCATTTGTTGAGCACCAACCCAAAAACAATTCATGAGCATTAACCCACAGGAGCACTAACCCCTTTGCCGAGCACCAACCCAAAAACTATTCGTGAGCACCAACCCCTTTGTGTATACCACACAACTATCTCTCAATGTTTCTATCTCAACAAATGATAGTTCATTACAACATCTCTTTCCTCTTTCTCACCTTTTCTCTTCTAAGCTAGATATAACAAATACAAATCATATTATTCTCTCTCAAATTCTCTTCTAAGCTAGATATTACAATATCAAATCAACCTCTCTCACACATATTACAAATGGCTTCTCAAGCCTTTATTTATAGATTTCCAAATGACCTTTGGCCTTCCCCCTTTGTGACCCTTCAATCCTCATGGAAAATGGTGCCAAACTTGTATGACCCTTCATATCCTTGCCTTTGAAAAGTCATGTGGTGACCCTTCATGAGAAAAAATGTCCTTCCCTCTTTTGTCTTTACTTTGGTGACTTTTCATATTCCTCAAAGTGTCCCTTCATGAGAAATTGCACCCTTCCTCTTTTGTCTTCACTTGGTGACTCTTGGAATTCCCAAAGATGACTCTTTATGGGAAAATGCATCCCATCCTTCTTTTATCTTTACCCCATAGCTCTTTGACTTCTCCATGGGCCCTTCTTTTGTCTCATATGTAACCAAAAATATATTCATTAATATTAAATAAATATTAACTCACATTAGCCAAGATATATCTATTACAAATATCATTAAATGCAATGGGGCCTTTATTACCAAAAATGTTAGACCTTTGACATCAATGACAATATTTCCAACAATCTCCCCCTTTGTCATTGATGGCAACTTCAATCTTGAAACTGCCACATCATGTCACCTACACATCCTGTCATCTAAAAACATATAGTAACTCCCCCTTAGTATAGAAACCTGTATCTATTCCTTGTACCTATTTCTGCACTTGTACCTATACCTATTATTCTCCCCCTTTGACATCAATGGAAAAGGGCCTACCTGGAGCTAACACTTAGCTCCCCCTCAATTGATGCTGAACATTAATGGCAAGAAGTAATAGAAATTACTCCCAACTCCTCTCATAGATCTTTGAATGTGTCCTTTGATCGTGCCTTTGAGAAGATATCTAACAATACATACACATTGTTCCCTATCCTTTGAGCATCTACAATCAACTCATTTGATTCTTTTCTTCTATTCTCACAACCTTCAGCATGAAACTTTAATGTGTATCCTTGATCACATATTGCTTAAGACCTTTTACAAAAAAACATTCTTAGTCTTAGTTCTACCATAATCCAAACTCAAAGTACCTTTTTTGGATATCCTAGTAGTGGTTTTATCTCCAAATCTCACTATGACACCATTGATCTTCTTTAGAGTTATGAACTTACTTTTATCTCCTATCATATGCCTCGAACATCTGCTATTAATTAACCATGGTTGATCTTTATTTCTTACATGCAAAGCTATCTGAACCATCATAGAATCTTCATGTTGTTTCTTCTACCATGAACAATTCTGAACCTTCTTGATGAATGGAGCTTTGAAACTCTAATCCTTCTGAACTGACTCGAACATGTTTCTACAATACCAAGCTATATGTCCAAAGTTATTACACTTGTAACATACTATGGTCTCTTCATCAGAGCTTGATAGAGGAGAAAAAGAGTTGTGACTTCTGCTTGACTCTACTTGACTTTTCTTCTCCTTATTTCTGAAACTGTTAGCTCTTTTTCTACAATCTAATTTCTTGTGACCATATCCATTACAATAAAAATAGTAGCCATAAAAATAAGACATGTCTGTATATCTCTGAACTGATTGCCTTTTGTAGCTTTGTTCCCTCCAGCCTTCTTTATTTGAAATGTCCTTTGTATTCTTCACTTCTCCCCTTTTTTTTTCCTCTTTTGTGAGAGCTTCAACATAGCTCTTTTTCTCAAATCTGATACCTATCTTACCTGAATTATCCTTTTGGATTTCTAATATCTTATTCAATATGTTAGTGCTATCCTCAAATTTGAGTCACTAACTACTTTATCATTGACTGCTTTCTTAATATCTTCTTTTAAAGAGGCAATTTCAATAACATACCTTTCTCATTCTTTTCTTTCTATTTCCAACTATGCTGTGAGATCTTCTTCATTTTTCATGGCTTCTTCAAAGTGTGCTTGTAGATCTTCAATCATTTCTTTTGACTCCTATTCATTTTTCTCAATCTGGTGCTTTAATCTTTGATTCTTCTTCTCAACAAATTTTAACTCTTCTAGGGCACAAATGAGTTCTCCTTCCATATTCACTTCAGCTTCCTCCTCTTCTTCTTCTTGATCATCTTCATGTATGGCCATGAATAAAATCTCTTCTTCTTCTAAATCACTGACTCCACTATCTTCGACTGAGCTAGGATCCTTAGAATATAGGCTCTTCTTCTCAAATCCCTTCTTGGATTTGCCTTTGAAATTCTTCTTGTATGTAGGCTTTTCTTCTTCATCATCATTACCTTTATTTGGGCATCTATCTAAAAAATGTCCAATCTTTCCACAATTGAAATATTTAAAAGGTAATTTTCCTTGATATTTACCTATTCCTCTTTTCGGCTTGCGAATGAAAAGTGCTCCATTGTCATCTTCATCATCGCTAGAACTATCACTTGATTCTTGAATCTTAGCTTTCTCTTTCTTTGATGTCTTGAAAGTCGCTTCTCTCTTTGAGGGTTTATCTTGTTCTATCCGCATCTCATATGCCGTGAGTATACCATGAAGCTCATCCATCTTTAGTTTGGCTAAATTCTTCATCTCCTCGATTGTTGAAACCTTTGCATCATATCTCATTGGTAGAGATCTCAAAACATTTTGTACCACCATTGACTCTTCCAACATTTCTCCAAGACCTTGAATCTGATTTACGATTTGATCAACTTGCAAAAGATAACTTGCTATATCTTCTTCTTCTTCCATCTTCAAACTTTCAAACTGCCTTCTAAAAGTCTAAAGCTTAGCTTGATGAACCTTTCTATCACCTTTGTAAATATTCTCAAGTTTTACCCAAGTTTCATGAGAAGATTTACATTTCATAACTTTAACAAATTCAGATTCACATAAACCACATAAAATAGCATTTAAAGCTTTAGCATTACATTCACTTGCCTTTTTTTCTGTTGGAGAAATTGTAGATGTCTATGGCTCTTCATATTCCTCCACCACTTCTTTCCATATGTCAAATCCAAGGGCCATAAAATAAGTCCTCATTCTTATGCTCTAAAAAGCATAATTTATCTCATCAAACAAAGGTTGCTTATTTATATAAAATCCTTCTTGTGACCCAGTCATCATGCTTTCCCAATCTACCTTCAAGCTATAAAACTTTTCAAAAAGGAACTTGCTCTGATACCAATTGTTAAGCATGAGATATACTAAGAGGGGGGTGAATCAGTATATCATATATCTTATAAAACTTTCCCTTAACCAAATTCTACTTAATCAAACATTCAAGATATGCAATAAAACTCAAACAATAAACACCACACAAGATAGAGAGAGACACCAGATATAACGTGGAAACCCAATGTGGGAAAAAACATGGAGAACAATATCAATTATATGAATGAGCACCAACCCAAACAATATTCACAAGCACCAACTTGCAAGAGCACCAACCCCTTTGCCAAGCAACAATTTATGAGCACAAACCCATAGGAGCGCCAACCCCTTTGCCGAGCACCAACCCAGCAATAATTCATGAGCACTAACCCACAGGAGCACCAACCCCTTTACTGATCACCAACCCAATAACTATTCATGAACACCAACCCACAGGAAGCACCAACCCCTTTGTGTATACCACATAACTATCTATTCAATGTTTCTATCTCAACAAATGATAGTTCATTACAACATCTCTTTTCTCTCTCTCACCTTTGCTCTTCTAAGCTAGATATAATAAATACAAATCATATTATTCTCTCTCAAATGCTCTTCTAATCTAGATATTACAATATCAAATCAACCTCTCTCACACATATTACAAATGGATTCTAAAGCCTTTATTTATAGCTCTCCAAATGACCTTTGGCCTTCCCCCTTTGTGACCCTTCAATCCTCATGGAAAATGGTGCCAAATTTGTATGACCCTTCATATCATTGCCTTTGAAAAGTCATGTGGTGACCCTTCATGAGAAAAAATGTTATTCCCTCTTTTATCTTTACTTTGGTGACTTTTCATATTCCTTAAAGTGTCCCTTCATGAGAAATTGCGCCCTTCCTCTCTTGTCTTCACTTGGTGACTCTTGAAATTCCCCAAGATGACTCTTCATGGGAAAATGCATCCCATCATTCTTTTGTCTTTACCCCATGACTCTTTGACTTCTCCATGGGCCCTTCTTTTGTCTCATATACAACCAAAAATATATTTGCTAATATTAAATAAATATTAACTCACATTAGCCAAGATATATCTATTACAAATATCATTAAATGTAATGGGGCCTTTATCACCAAAAATGCTATACCTTTAACATCAATGACAATATTCCCAACAATATTATGTGTAATGACCCTAAGATCAAAGATTTTCAGATCCTCATATGTCCAAACTATCACATCCTTGTATTCTATGAGTATGTCCATAAAATTTGTTCATAAATTTTAGTTTAACACAAGCTAATATTAACATACTGAGGATGTTGATTGCTTCCCAAATTCTCTTTAGTGAAATCTAATTCACTTTATTTAGATTATTTATACTTTTTAGATTACATATCCATGTCAAAATCTCATTCCAATGATGCCATTCTCATAGTTATATTATTCTATTTTAGTTATAAGATACCTTCTCCTCCCAAGTCTTATATGTTTATAGGTTTATAATCCTTCTCATCTATTATTTGAGATTCAAAGGTTATATAATTACTCATAAACCATATGATGCACTTATCATCATCAAACACATTGAATTTCTCCACATTAATTGGACAAAAGGGAGATGAATTATCTCCACAAATAACTTCTACATTTTATATTCTTAGAGTGGTGCTAAGTTGGAATATGAAGCTCTAGTAAATATACTATTTAATTTTATTATCTTATAATAATTTTTATTTTTATTTCTTCAAAGGATTGTTTTAAATCCCAAGATATGTGTTTATACTTCTTCAAGTAAGAGATCTTGCAATGATATTTCCTTATGATCTAGTTAAAAACTAGCTCTGAATCACCAAATATATGTAGCTTCTTAGAATTGTGTTTTAGTTTAAATTGTATTCCCAAGATTAGATATTCATACTCAACTCAAGTATTTATGCATAGGAATTATAGCCTATATACAACTAGATACTATTTTCCATGTGGGTTGATCAAATCTATACAAACACTATAACCTTACTTCAATATGGACCTAAGTGTAAGGCCCATAATTATGAATGACCTATAAATTATTTCTCATGAGGATGATGTTTTGTAGTGAATGTGTAAACACATGTATGGGAGGACACAAAGTCAACCTTATCATTATTGACATTGTATTATATAATTAGATACCTCATTTTTAGTTTTTTTCCCACTCATATCTAATTAGATACCCTTTTCAAAGGTAGCCACATATGTGAGAAATATGTTACCATGTATCCATTCAACATCTTTGACCAATCATGACTCAAACAAATTGGTATAGGTATTAGGAGTGTAGGAGGGAAATAACGTATTAGTCATAGGTTTATAGTGATTTCATATAGACATTTATGTTTGAAGATGAATATACCCTATTACATAACAAATTTCAAAAGATAAAGAAATTTCTTTACCATGGGAGGATAGAGGGTATAAGCACTATGAGTGACTCTTCTTCATAATAATAGGTAGCCTACGATCTAAATACATCTTTATAAAATTATGAGGCTATAAAATTAAATGGATATATTATGGTGCAACCTTGTCATATAATTACAAATGAAGAGGAAAATACAACATAATATGATAGAGTTGAAAATATGGAATTAAGTGGATTATTTGAACCAAAAATTCCCATTAAACCATTAAAAGATCCAATCAAAAAAATTAGAGGAAGAAAAGCTACACAATATCAAAATTCCATAATAAGAACGACACAAAATGCTATGAGATTCATTCCTATAAGAAGAAAGGAATATTTACTAGGATCCAATGAGGAATTGTGTGGGAAATATTAGAACTAAAGAAGTCCCCAAACTTGTGCACATAAATGATTATTGGACCCATGAAAACATTTCCATAGGGTTGATCCATCATTAGGAGAGATGCAGATCAAATTTAAATAGTGGGAAAGGCCCATCAAGAAAAGTCCTTATAATCTAAATCCCAAGATCAACTTAAGTTCAAGACTGAGTTAGATAGAATTCAAGAAGTAGGAATAGTATATCTAGTGGAAAAACATATTAGGTTATCCCTATGGTATTCTAGCATAACAAGTCAGTGGAAATCAAACTATGTGGTGACTATGGTATCCAAAATGATGGCCACGTAAATGATCCCTTCCATATTCCCTTAACAAATTAAGTGTTGGAGTCAGTCACAAGACATGAGGTTTATTTTTTAATGGATGGATTCCTTGGGTATCATCAAATACCTATCATAGAGGAGGACATGGACAAAACCAATCTTGTAATTGAGTGTGGATCCTTTAAGTATAAATGTATGTCCGTTAGGATGAAAATGTACCAGTTTAATTTTCATGTGTTGTATTTACTATTTTAGAGATTTCACTCATGACTTTTCAAAATTATATTTTGATGACTGGCTATTTTATCTTTGTTTAAATAAAAAAATTAAAGTTGAGGTTGATGTTAGAATGATGTCTAACCCTGTGCATTACACTAAATTTGAAGAAATGTCCCTTATCTACACTTTTTGGTGTCTTATTGGGCCATGTTGATCATAGTGAAGGAATTTTAGTGGATGATGCCAAGTTTGTAGTCATTGTGAGTATTCCACCTCCAATCAGTTCAACAAAAGTCATATCCTTCCTAGGACATATAGGTTATTATCACAAGTTTCTAAAAGGGTATGCAACTATATTATCCCAATTGGAAAATTTATTATGCAAAGGTACATAGTTTTTCTAGACATGGGAATGTCAAGTAGCATTCATAGAGTTGAAATAGTGATTGGTTACTCTACTAATATTGGTATTTTTAGATTGGAATAAACCCTTTCATGTGTATGTTGATGCCTTAGCTATTGCAGTCATCACTATGTTAACATAACATGGATATGGTGCATTAGATAGCCCTATCCACTTTGTAAGTACAAATTTGTAAATAGTAGATAATAATTACACGATGACAGAAAGGGAAGCATTAGTGATGGTTTTTACACTTCAAAATTTTAGGCACTATCTTTTATCAACACCATTTGAGTTATTTACAGATCACCAAGCTCTCTGATACTTGGTTAATAAGCTAATGTTAGGAGAAATAATTTCTAGATGGTTCATGTTCCAAAAAATTTAATTTAGAATTAATGTCAATCTATGTAGATAAAATGTGGGCTTATATAATTTGAGCTAAATCACGAATGGAGAGGAACTAGAAGAACTCAAAGATGAGTCCCCTAGCACCCATT
The DNA here is from genome assembly GCA_037957365.1 of Torreya grandis. Taxonomy (NCBI): domain Eukaryota; kingdom Viridiplantae; phylum Streptophyta; class Pinopsida; order Cupressales; family Taxaceae; genus Torreya; species Torreya grandis. Next base: position 874,729 of record JARHVA010004624.1, read on the forward strand.
TGTTTTATGTATCTATTATTCCAGATCACTTAGAGGATATTGTGAATTTTCTTGAACATGGAGTATTTTCTACACATTATTCTAAGAGAGACAATATTAGTTAATTACTTAGACTTTTCCCTCCTCTATTTTAAATGGGTTATTTTATCATATGGGGAAGGATGAAGTACTATGTAGAGTTGTGTTGGAGCATGAACAACACCAGTTACTAGAAGACACACATCAGGGGGTCAAGAAAAGTCATTTTGTAGGGGAAGCCACTATGAGGAAATTTTTACAATTTTATTTGGTGGCAAATCTATTTCAAGACACATAGAATATATCAGCACTTTGATATCTTCTAGAGGATGGGAAAACTAAATTAGGGGGATCAATGCCCTTATATCCATTACTTACAGAACAACCATTTGATAACAAGGCATTAATTTTGTGGTCCCCATTATTATAATTAGAAAATATATGACATGCAAGGTACATTACTACTATGAATGATTACTCTAATAAGTGGTTTGAAGCTACTATGATGCCAAGTTGTAGTGTTAAGGATTTTATGAAATTTCTTTATGAAAACATTATCACAAGGATTGGTTGTCCTATCAAGTTAGTGAGTGATAGGGGAACACATTTTTGAACAATTCCATCAAAACAATCACTAAATAATTTATGTTTTTACATCATAAGATTACAACATACCATCCTCAAGTGAATGGGCAAGATGAAGCTTCTAAAAAAGTACTCAAAAAAATGTTAACTAAAATCTATGATGTAAAAAGGAATGATTGGGAAGATCACATTCCTAAAAATCTATGGTCTTACAAATCACATTATAAGTGTGTGACAAGATTCATGCCATTTCAACCGATGTATGGTTTGGAAATAATAATTCTAATGGAGTACCTAATGTCAAGTATATGAATTGATCTCATAATGATACTAGGGGATAAAGAATCTTTGACCAACTAATTAATGGACTTAACTAGATTGGAAGAATGCAAATGCATAGCATATTTGATATAAGAAGTACACAAGAAGAGCTAGAAATCTTGTCATGATAGGAATATGAGAAGAAAATAATTTCAAGAGGAATAGCCAATACTATTATATGATAGTTGTTTCAGAGAATTTCCATGAAAATTGAACATCAGATAGAAAGGACCATATATTTTATATGAGTTATCACAACAATTAAATGCCATTTTTAGTGATTTTTAGGGAGGTATTTTACCAAGTTATGTGAATGGTTTTACGATTAAGCCATACCAATAGTAAATATCTATTTGATCTTGGTTTGTAAGTGAGTGAGTGTTGAGTACCACCATGTAATTAGGTTTATTTTTTGTAATATTTTATTTTGTTGTGTTTGTTTTATGTATGTTGTGTCTTTAGGTTAGAATGTGATCTCTTAAAGTTGCCAACTAGAGGAACCAAAAACAAGGTCATGGACAACATAGACATAAATGAATCTCATGATGCATGAACATTTATTTAAATAAATAAATGGATACACCAATAGTTAAGTCTAGGAAAGTCAATGTCAACACAGACTGGTATAGATAACAACCATTAAATAAATAATTATAAAGGAAATGAAAAGATAAATTAGTATCCTCTAAATAGATTCAAGTTCGCAATCATGGTGTGGATAATAAAGTACAATAAGGAAAATATATGACAGTGTGTCACATCCATTCACTCATCAAGTTTAAAGTAAATGGATATCTAATCAAGATCAACACATCATCTAAACTGATTTTTGACATTCAAAGTGAGTAAATTCAAGTGACCAACAAAAAGTTACATTTAATACTTTGAAATGTCAAAAAGTGTTTTAAAACCTTATAAAATCAAGGCAAGGAGAAAAAAATTGGATCATCCTATACTTGTGCACACAGTGCTTCTGAATTTCTAGTGATCTTTTAATAAACTAAGAACCATGAGCCAAAAGTTTATATCAGTGTTCGTGAAACAAGTAGATTGACATAGTGAACATGATCATATCCTAGATTATTAATCCTATATTAAGCACATAAAATTAATACATGGACATTGGTATTTCATTAATACAAACCAACTTCTAAGATCCAAATGCCCTCAAATTCATCAAAATTATAAATAAAATATTTGTTCCAGACACAGTACAAGGAGCCCAACCCCTAGCTCTCATAAATCCATATATATTATAGGCATAGATGCAGGGTGACTAATTTGATTTGTTGCATTCAATTATCTATATGAAATCATGAAAATGTTTTTGGGTTGTTAAAATAACAACAAAATCTACTTATCATAGGATATCATCATCAACAACAAAGTGATGGCTAGAGCAACCAAGTTTCTATAAAAATGGAATCCCAACACACATTATAAGTCAAAGGCTCATCTAATTATGTAAAATATTAAATATACATACACTTGAGGTTCAAGGGGCACACCATTTTAATCCATCTAGGATGAGCATGTGAGAATTATGATAGAATGCATCACCTATAGATTTTGGAGAACAACTAAGGATGATAAAATAAGCTACTAAAGGTGTTATCAACATCACATACTAAATGATTCATCTAGATAAATAATTCAACTAGATAAAATTATTCATTTAATAGTTAATCAAAAACTTTGATAAAGTTTTAATGTTTGTGCACCAAACATTCCAATATTGGTTTTTGATATTTATACTATGTGTCACACAATGGAAATATATAGAGGGGGAGGTTCATCTTGACACTAACTACTGGTATACAATTCAATTCTATAACTTTATATATGCTAAATAAATTTTGTACTTCATGTACCATGATAATTTTAACCAATGGTGCATGGAAATCTTGGATATGATAGCCTCTTACCCAATAATCCCACTATATGTAATGTAATATCTAGGATAACATGTAGCAGTGAACAATTTATAAAAAGGGATTACTATCAGGATCCATGAATTTACAAGGTCATAATTTCCTCTTCTTCCATATTTCCTTAACATGTAAACAACGTAGACCAAAGTTGCAAGTCAAAAATACTTTGCATCAAGAAGATAAACACCACAAAAAATAGTATCAGTTGATGTATCAACATCAACTTCACAACCAATGGAGACTAATTCATCACAACCATATAAATAAAAAATAAAAACACCAATAGAAATAAATTCTCCACCCACATATAGGAGGAAAACATGTAGTACTTTAACTTGGATGGATGACCCATAGGTACCAGAGATTGTGGCTAGCTATGATTTGGAAATGATGGGTATAGATGAGCAATAAGCTTATAAAATCATGCATGAATACATGGTTATAGATTTTAATGAAAAAAAAGGATAAAAATTAATTTTTATTTTATAAATTAGTGCACATGGTACAATTAAAAAATCAAGTACCTTCAAACTCATGGGTTGATCTTCTGACCTACCCTTCATCAATTATAGTTGATATAGCGAGGTAATAAATAGAGAACAAAAAGATAATAGATGATTTTTTTTAGGGAAATCAGCCTCCAAGTCCTACCTAATGAGGCCTATTGGCATCATTACCAGAAATTTCCCTTGGATCCCTAATCTATATTATAATAACACAAAGGAAGTCATGGTTGTCTCCTACTATCACACAATAAGCATTAGATTTTACATCCAAAAGAGTGAAGCCTATATAATTTATATTAGATTAACAACTAGTGCAATAGGTGAAACACTCTCTAATAAAGACACCATAGATAGCTAAGTGAAGGTTGATTTCCCTAGGGAAGAATAAAGCATATGTTTCTATAAAAAATGGTGCAATAAGTAGCATTTTATCATCAAAAGAAGAATAAATCACAAATACTAAGGAATTAGTGATATACCAACCAAATGATAAATAATAACAAGATATAGGGGAGGAATCACAAAATTATATATAAATAAGAGTGTATAAGGACTAGAAGAGATATAACAAAGAATAGAGTCAATGATAATAAGAAGAAGAAAATCAAAAGTAGGTAAATCAAGCAAAATAGTAGGCTGAAGAAGCTAAGGCCAAGAAACAAGTTGATGAAATAGAGGATTTATATAATAAATCTATAGAGGATGAATAAAAATAGAAAGAGGATAAGGATGTAACCTAAAAGTCTAAGGTATAGTCAGTGTATAAAAAAAGGAAGAGGACAATATGAAAAAGAAAGAGGATGAGGTTGTAATCGAGAAAATGAAGGAAGAGGATGACTAGAAGAAGAAAGCATAATAGGAATAACAAAAGAATAATTAAGTAGAAGCTAAAATTTATAAGAATAAGGATGCTATTAAAGAGAAAGATAAAAGGAATAAATTACAATAAAAAGAGGTCATTGAGAAAAAGAGACTGGATGAAGCAGAAAGATGAAGAAGCCACAAAGTAGCGAAGGAAAGAATATGAAGTAAAAGCCAACAAACAAAGGAAATAAAAATAAGAACAAGAATAATAAGAGAATGAGAAGGAAAAGGACAAAAGATAAAAATAAGTTATTACAAAACAACAACAAGAATATGTCAAATGCAATAAAGATTAGGTAGATGAGAAGGATGAAACATAGTGAAAAGAAAAAGAAAAGGAGAAGAATAAGGAACAAGAGTAGGAGAAAAAAATCATAGAATAGTAGGTCAAAATATAGGCAAAGGCTCAAAGTGAAATTTAATCTTCAGAACCATTGGGAGAAGTTTGAATCTAGGATATTCCAACTATTTCATCAAGACACACAATGTTTCCCTCCTAGTAACATTAATGTGAAGAATAATTATGACAACATCAACATCAGCATTGAATAGGGTTCCAAATGCATAAGAATCATCTTTGGATGTTTCTAAATTGCCACTATCAAATCAATTTGAGGGAGTATTTGCATTTTATAAGTCTATTGTGTATAAGGATGTGTTACTTGAACAAGAGGTAGTCCAAGCCACATCTTACAACATAAAACTCTAAAATCAGTTGTAAGAGGCCAATAAGATAATTGTAGATAATTGTTCAACTTTGGTTACTCAAGTAATTAATGACCAAGTTATGTTAGATTAATCTAATTCAATGATTCCCCTGACTCAACTCACTCAGGAGTGGTGTGCAACATAAAAAGTATTACAGTTGTGCTCTCAAGGCTAAGCTATCAAAGCTAAGACAAAAACTATTATGAAAATACTAGAGGTATATCATAACCATTTGGATACCATTGTTATGTAATTAGACCACATTACCAAATACCTTCTCAATTAGAATAAATAATTGGACATAACATGGATCAATGCCGATGTGGATTTTATTGAGGTAACCATTGCCAAAGAAATAATGACAAGTCACATGGATACTATAGACCAAATGGATGTTGTACTCCATGCATATATAAAGGCAAAGGACACTATCAAAGAGAAATTTTAGGATTGGTAGAGTCAATTCACAAGGAACACCTTCATAGGAATTCAGGCTATAGACAAGTTAGAGGCACTAGGCTAAAAGATGCAAACAAGGGTTACAAATGCCAAAGCCTCAATGATCATCATAGATGATGATGACATCCATCAGTTGATGGCTATTCAAAATATACTTCATACATTGATACAGTTGGTCTAAGAACACATACTAGATTAGAGCACATAATAAAAATAGATATGTCTCTTTTGGACAATTCAATTACACCAATCACTAATACTCTAGCATTCATATTTCCAACCAAATTATAATAGTAGATCACATAATGTAAAACTATGTAGAGGTAAAAGACAATGTCATCAATGTCTTCACTAATGCCTCATCAATGTCTTCACTAATGCCTCCTCCATCTTCCAAGTATTTATTATGTGAAACTAAAATTTTAAATTATGTATCTCAGATTTTGCTATTGTATGGTTCATCTTGACAAGCGGGGCTAGGTTGGTTGAAAACCCATAAAGGGTGGCCACCTAGTTAGTCCAGTCTATTGAAAACCCATAAAGAGTGGTAGATTGGTATGTTACTTAATTTAAAAACCATTAGGGGGAATATTTACTGTGCAAGGGGTGAAAACTATAAATAGTGCCTCAAGTGATTACTTCAACTCATGTTAAATCTAGTCCTTTTTGAACATCTCCTACACATGTACTAAGTGTAAAGTCTTAAGTAAGGTTATCTCTAGATGAGACAATATTTTAATTCTAAGAAAGTGTTGGTAGGAGAATATGAAATTAAAATAATATATTATATATATGTGCCATGTGTATGAAAATCACTCATATTATCTTTTGTATATTATACTTTGTATTGTATCTCATTTACAAAATTTGTAAAAGGCTAAAAGATGAAGAGTCTTCTCTTGACACCAATTTTGATTAGAAGTTTAAGATTCAAAGTCTTGTAAAATTATATATATATGTATATATATATATATATATATATCACCTAATTTTAAGAAAAAAGTATTCCAAAATTGTTAGAGATCAATATAGATATTTGGTTATGTTTACCTTTAAATTTTCATTGGTTTTTTTCCTTGCATATGTAGTCTTGTGAATAATCACATTTCCCTCCCATTCTATTTTATTTAATTTCACTATTTATAATTATAATTCCTATTAGATCTTAATGTGTATAAATTCATAAGATAAAATGAATACTTAAGTTCCATTTGGTCTTATTTCTCATGACCCACTTGAATTGGTATATGATTTGTGAGCTTTATCAGACAATCTATCCTCATCTTAGCATGTTCTAATGAAATATCAGGAAGCTATGATAAAAAAGACTTGGGAGGATCATGTGGAAATACATCATTTTCATATTATATACCTTGCATCAACATAAGTTTCATTCCAAATTAGCAAAGTGTACATTGACACTATGTATATCTAATACATGGGTTACATCATTAATCAAGAAAGAATTAATATACACCTAAAAATGATCAAAGTGATCTCAGATTGGCTAAATCTATAAAATATAAAAAATTACGGTGATTTCTTAGAATATTAAACTTATACCACATGCTCATCCTTGATTTATCACACATCTCTTGGACCCTCAACCAAATAATACATGTGAAAGGCAATTTCAATTATAATCTTGCATAACAACACACATTTGAGGCACTCAATAAATGTTTATACTCACAATGTCTAAAGTTTCACACTCTTTAAAACTTCACACCAATGCATCTGACTATGCACTTATCATGATACTTATATACACATAATATTTTAAAATTTTATCATTTATTGACACTCTCTCTCTTACAAAAACCTATCAAGTTTCAATCTAAGTGCACACCTTAAATAGTGCATCAAAAAAGGGGTGGGAAGATAATCAATGATTTAAAATATTATTGTATAAATTAATCATGCTTATATCTACTAAAAAATCCCAATTACTTGATATTATAAGTAATCTTCCTCCCAAATATCACCTAATTAAGCCAGTGTTGGCAATATGATTATCATTGATGTCAAAAGGATTAGGCAATATTGATGGAGAGAAGAACATTTTCATAGTTTCATTGTGTAAGGTTGTCATGATTTTATAGAGAACATTTATGGATGTTTAAAGTCAAATGGTTGGTAGATCTATTATGTTTTTTTCATAAGCATTCTAGAGATATGATTTGTATGTTTAATTCAGAAGGAATGAGCTCAAAATTAAATTATCTTTGCTCTTGAACTAGAGAGGGTTTCTTAATAAAACCCTAAAGGTTTAAGTCATGATGTCAATAAGAACTTTCCATTTTGATGGTGACTGGCTATAGCCTAGACTTGATAGCTTAAGTTATAACTTAAACCTTTGTAATCATTGCAAAACTAGCCCCTAAACCTAATAATTACTAGATTGAGTGGTGATCAATGGACTTAATAGTTCCTAAGTCTTAGACTTTATATTATGTCCCTTCTTGATCAATGGCTAGCTCTTAATTAGACATTGAAGATCCAATGAAATGTAATGAAGTCAAACTATCAAAAGGACCTCTGAGTTAATGTGTAAGTGACAAGTGTCACAATCATAGAGCCTACATGGCTAATATATGGTGCAATTTAAAGTTAAAAGGTTAAAAAACAATGTGAGGATGCTAAATGTCTTAATAGAGGGAAATGATAGCTATATATAGAAGGTATGCAATTACACCAAGTATAATATCTTGAGGGTTTGAAAAATATAAAGGTTGAGCTTATTAGAATATCTGAAAGTTAATGGGTGATCATATAAAGTATATCTAACAGAGCAAGTGGAATTAGATGGAATAAAGTGATCAATGTTTATCGACATAATGGTAAGGTAAAGATCGAATAGGTTCAAAAATATCAATGGAGTGAAAGTGATCCAAGGATATAGGAAGTAGTTAGATGGGATAAAGATATTGATGTTTAACATCTCAATAGAGATAAATAATGTGCATCTTTAGAGATCTAATGACATGCAAAATCTTAGATCAAGAAGATCGATGGGTGTATTTTAAAGATGACAAATCTAAAGTTTTAAAGCATGCAAAAATTGAACAATTAGCATGAGCCTACCAAATATTGATCAAATGAATGTATTTTAAAGTTGATCCAATTTAATAGAGACCCTCAGATCATTGCACCAAAGGAAAAACTAATGACCAATGCTTAAATTCATGTCCAAACAAATAGTTAGTCACAAAAACATGTAATAACTTGTATATAATCTCTATATCTTGACACGAATAATGATATTAATTGGTCTAATTGGTCAAATATACATTAAAGAGACTGTGCATCAAAACTTGAGTCTAACAGATGCTATAGATAGTAAAGATACCTACAATTACAATGTGGTGCATGGAATCAAGATGCAGGAAAATTATAGTCCACGTAATAATTAACTATAGTCTAGAATTGGTGTGATGTGTTACAATCTAAGTGTGAACACAAAAAAGAGGAAAAACCTAGATCAAAATCTTATATATATGACATCTAGGATACTGTTAGAGGTTCTTGTTACCAAAGCTGAAGTTCTTGGTATAGTTGGATAGTGTAAAATAGAAAATATATGGACACAAAACCAAAGGGTAGAGAGAAAATGAAGAGGCTATAGAGAGAGATGAATTATGTCAAATAGATACATATATGGATACATAGAGAGAAGGGTAGAGATGAAGAAAAGCACACAAAGATAATGTGTAGAGAATGATTAGTTACATATTAGAATTTTAATAGAGAATTAGAGATGGATTCATTTATCAATATAGTTTGTATACTAGAGTTATATCTCCATAAATTTGATTGGTTGGTGCCATCAAAAAAGATAAGTTGGTGCTTAGTAAGGGGATTAGTGCCTCCTTTAGGTTGGTGCCCTTAAACATTGTAACTAGTGAGGTTCAGTTGAGTTGGTGCTTAGATTGGGGATTGGCATATCCTTAGGGTTGGTGCCCTTAAAAGTGTAACCACTAAGGTTTGTTAGTGAGGCTTTGAATTGTGAGGCTAGATTAGAATAGTAGCTTCTAGTAGTTATTATCATCATGGCTTTTCCCTTTGGGCTTTCCATGTATAAATCTCAAGTCATGTGTATTTTTGTTTGTATGATCTTTGCATATTTGATTTGATCAACATCAATCTTTAATATGTTCTAAAAGATATTAAAGGACTATTTTTAATTCATATACTAATTCACCCTACCTCTCAATATCTAGTTCTGTTCCAACAATTGGTATCAAAGCCTAGGATTCCTTGAAATAAGTTTAATCATATCTAATAGATCTTGGAATAGTGAATACAATGGCTATTCAAGAAATATCTTCATCAAACAAAACACCTCTCTTTGATGGATCTAACTATGCATTCTAGATCATAAGAATGGAAGCTTATTTATCTTTATTAGGTTTTGATGTATGGATATCTATAGTAAATGGATATACATCCCCTACTACAACTCCTACTAATCAAGATACCCAGATTACATATGAGAGTAATGTTAAGGTAAAAAATGTTATTCTTTGTGGATTATCAAACTTAGATTTTGTCAAAGTGATGCAGTGTCAAAATGCTCAAGATATCTGGAAAAAAAATGAAGAGCATCTATGAAGGAGATGAAAATTTAAAGAAAGCTAAGCTAAAAACTTACAAAGGAAATTTTGAGTCTTAAGATGAATGAGGAGGAAAATATTATAGACTACCTCCTCAAGGTATATTAAATAGTCAGTGTAATTAGAGGCCTTGGAGAAGAAATGAAAGAGTCAATCATTGTCAAAAAGGTTTTAAGATCTTTGCCATCAAGATATGATTTTAAAATATCTATAATAGAAGAAGCAATATATCTAGATAAACTAACTATTGATGAGTTACATGAGACCTTCATATCCTATGAGATGATAATAAGAGAGACAGACACCTTCAAGAGACAAGTTGCATTAAAAGTAGCCAAGCAAGTAAAGGAAGAAACATCAACATCTAAATTTGAGGAGACTGTTGAAGAAGAAGTTAACTTTTTCAAAAGACTAAAGAGAGGATCTATAAAGTATAGAGGTAAGTTTCCCTTCAAATTCTTTAATTATGGTAAAGTAGGACATTTTTCCACTAAATTCCATAATAACAAAAAGGATAACTCTAAGAAAGTACAGAGTAGAAAAAAGGTAAAACCTTACTATCCCAAGAATAAGAACTTTGTCAACAAGAAAGGTTTACACATAAAAGAAGCTAGTGATTCAATGGATGATAGTGATAGTTCCAATAATGATCATGAATATGCTTTTGTGGTTGAGGAAAAAAAATCCTATTCATGACAATGGAATCAACTTATTTGGATCAAGAAGAAGAGGACTCAGATGAAGAATAAGAAAGAGAAGTGGATCTAGAATGTGAGCTCATTTATACTCTAGATGAGATTGCAAAGATGAGAAAAGTGAATTCAAGGAAGAAGAAGATTGGACAAAAATAAATTGAAAAGGTGTCCAAAAGTCTTGAGAAATGTGATAAAATGGTAATTATCCTAAAGACACAAGTTGAAGAGGCTAAAATAATAGAAGATGTAGTCAAAATTGAACTACAATTTAAATCTAATCATTGTGTGAAGCTTAAGAAGAGATAGTGGCCTTGAGAAAAGAGCTTGAGAAAGCCAAATGTTAATTACACAAAATTCTAAATTTGATAAGAGGATTAAACATTCTTGATGAATTGCTAAACTCTCAAAATCTCTCAAAAGAGAGATCAAGTCTTGGTTATAAGAAGGGATAAAATTATTTAACTAGTACATCTACTAACCTATATGAAAACTTCAAAGCAAAAGGAGAATCAAGAATAAAGAAAGAGAAAGCTAGCAAGGACACAAAGAAATATTCAAATATAGTTGATGTGAAGAAGGTTGAACCTAAAAAGAAGATTGAAGAAAAGAAGAAGATAAAAGTAGCTGATGTAAATGGATACACCAGAGTGAGAGACTTGAAGAAGCCAAAGTTTAGAAGAGCTCCTCATGCTACACTAAGAAATACTATGACTAGGTACTCCTCATCTTTCTATGTTTATTGCTATAGTTGTAATCAGTTTAGTCATAGGGCTATTGATTGTAGAGTTGTACCTACAAATAGAGAAACTTTTGTAAGTAGAAACTTATTCACTCCTCTATTAGATATAAATGTAATGTGTTATAATTGTAATAATTTTGGTCACAGATAAATATTTTTGAACAAGATTTGTAAGATCAAAAGTATAGATTAAGAAGAAAGGCATGCCTCCTAGTGTGAACAAAGTTTCACAAGTCTAAGAAGAAGCCATATAAGATACCCAAATATATGTTGAGAGTAAAAAAATCAATCCATCATGACTCAAACTACACTCCTTGCCAAGGAGTAGAATTTGTGGGTGATAGATAGTTGATGTTCAATGCAAATGGCTGGTGACAAGAACAAGTTCATCAAATTAAGCAAATGTAAGGAAGGATCTGTTAGCTTGGGAGGAAACACAATATTAAAAATTAAAGGTAAAGGAACCTTGAACATAGATGGTAAATTATCTACACATGTCTTTTATATTTAAATATTAAAGCATAATTTGTTTAAGTGTTAGCCAAATGTGTGACAATGGATACAAGGTCACATTTGATGCAAAAGGCTGCAAGTTAAGGAGATATGGAAGAATAGTTATAGAAGGGAAAATGACTGAAATAAATATCTACAATCTTGTTGAAGTAAATAGAAATAGTTATCTCATGGAAAAGATTGATGAGAGTTGGTTATGGCATAGGAGAATGGGTCACGTCAACTTTGATAACCTAGACACACTAAGCTCAAATAAGTGTGTAAGAAATATGCTCAAGATAACCAAACATGTAGATATTACCTACAAGGAATTTCAACTAGGTAAGTAGATAAGGGTCAAATTTCAAAAAAAGAAGTATTCAACTACAAATCCTTTACAATTAGTTAATACTGATCTTGTGGTCCTCCTAAGACAAGAGGATCAAAAGGATAGAGATACTTCATATTGTTTGTAGATGATTACTCAAGAATAATTTGGGTAATCCTTTTGAAGGATAAGTCACAAACCTTTGAGAGATCCAAGATATTTAGAGCCATGGTTAAAAATGAGATTTAATGAAAAATCAAATGCTTAAGATTTGATAAAGGTGTAAAATTCACCTCAAATGAATTCATAGAGTATTGTGATAAATATGGGATCAAAAGGCATTACTATGTAGCAATGACTCCATACTAGAATGGAGTTGTTGAAAGACAGAACATAATAGTCAAGGAAATGGCTAGAATAATTCTAAAGGAGGCCAAGTTACCTGATGGATACTGGAGAGAAGCAGTCCAAACAATAGTATACATCTTGAACAAAGGTAAACTAAGGGTAAATAGTGATAAAAATCCATCTGAGTTATGGTATGGAAAGCCTAATTATGTTAAGTACTTCAGAGTGTTTGAAAGCAGATTCTAGATTAGAAGAAAGGAATACAAATTAGGAAGATTTGAATCAAGATGTGATGAAGAAATATTTATTGGTTATTCCACTCAAAACAAATCCTATGTATGTTATAATAAGAGGCTACAAAATATAGTGGAGAGCATCAATGTCAAGGTTGAATAAGGCTTAAAATATGTTGAACCTAACATGTAAACTAGTAATTAAGAGTCAGATCTTGAAGAAGAATCAAATAGTGAAGAGGCTGAGGAAAAGAATGAAAAAGCACCTCTAAGATTTTTTCAAAAGGATAATCCTAAAGAGTAGATAATTGACAATAAGAATGAAATAGTTAAAATAAAGAGAAGATCTGTAATGAATAAGGAGCAATTAAGTTTTGCTCTAATGTCTAAAATTGATCCTAAGAGCTATGTCGAAGCCAACAAGGATGCACATTGGCTAAAATCCATGGAAGAAGAACTAAGAAAAATAGAAAAGAAGAAATCTTGGTAATTAGTTCTAAGACCCTCAAACAAGAATGTGCTAGGAATAAAATGGGTCTATAGAAAAAATGTCAATGAGGATGGAGTTGTTATAAGAAATAAATCAATATTGGTGTGCAAGGGATATGAATAATTAGAAGGCTTATACTTTGAGGAAACATTTACTCCAATTTCTATATTGGAATCTATAATAATGTTTCTATCATTCTGTATTTACAAAAATATCAAATTCTATCAAATAGATGTAAAGTCTGCTTTCTTGAATGAGAATCTAGAAGAGGAAGGATATATTGAACAACTATAATGTTTTCAGTTGTTATATGAATAAGATTATGTGTGCAAACTAAATAAAGCACTATATGGTTAAAACAAGCACCTAGATCATGGTATTCAATATTGGACCAATACCTGCAACAACAATGTTTCAATAAAGGATGTGTAGATAATAATGTATACTTCAAATCAAAAGCTGAGCATATGTTGATTGTTTTTGTTTATTTAGATGACATCATCTTTGGTGGTATTAATAACAAAATGTTCAAATAATTTTTTACAGAAATTCAAAGTGAATTTAAGATGTCTATGATAGGATAACTTTCCTTCTTCCTTGGTCTACAAATAGCACAATCTGATGGAGGGATATTCATATCCCAAACCAAGTATTCAAAGGAGATGCCAAGAAATTTAGAATAGAAGATAAAAAACTAGGTAGTACTCCCATGATAACTAAATGTAAGTTGATAAAAGAGGATGAGTCCCCTAATGCAAATCATAATATGTATAGATCAATGATAGGTAGCTTACTATACCTAACTACATCAAGACCAAATATCACGCAAGCAGTGTGCATGGTTGTTAGATTTTAGGCTGCTCCTAAAGAGTCACATGTCAATGTAGTGAAAATAATCTTTAGATACATCAAAATCACAATTGACTATGGCTTATGGTGCCCTACAAGTGAATATTTTGCTATGACAACATATACAAATGCCGATTGGATAAGAAGTGTGGATGATAAAGAAATCACTAATGGTGGTGCATTTATCCTTATAAATAACTTGTTTCATTGTTGAGAAAAAATAAAGAGTCAATTACTCTTTCTACCATAAAAAAGAGCATGTAGCAGTAGTGGCATGCTACACTCAAGTCTTATGGATGAAGCAAACACTCAAGGACATCAAGGTTTAATACAAGTCACATATTTCTATTCTTTGTGATAATTCAAGTGCAATGAATATATCAAATAATCCAATGATGTAATCTAAAACCAAGCACATATCAATAAAGTATCACTTCTTAAGAGAGAGGGTTTCATATCAAAAGTTCACAATGGAATATGTGCCAACTAAGGACTAAATTGTAGACATATACACCAAACCTCTTCCCAAGGAAAATTTTGAATATCTAAGACAATGTTGGGAGTGGTGGCTCCTACACCACATCATTAAATCACTAGTGATAGTGCATGATTCTAAGGGGAGTCTCATGGAAGCTTTATTAATTCTTAGAAGAAGAGATAAAAATCAACTTAGGTATGTATACTTCAGAAAATTACTAACAAGTTGAAAGTTGCACATTCTTAGACAAACTCCTTTATCTAATAAAGGGGGAGAACACTTTGGATAAATAGTGAGGAGTCCCTTTGCCATTAATGTCAAAGGGGGAGAAAAAGGGTAAATACTCTTTATAAAATTTGAAAAGGTGTAAATGATCTATGTAAAAGTTTGGAAGAGCAGAGCAAGTGTCCAAGATGAGTTTAGGAAAATATGCCATTGCTTAAGGGGGAGAAATTTTGGTATGAAAAACTTCAATTCATACTCATCAGAAGCTAATGAAAGCAATGCTAGAGAAGAAAAAATTATTAAAAGATCAGAACATTAAGTTTGCGTCAGAACATTTAGTTTGCCATCAATGTTAAAGGAGGATATTATTGTCAATATGATTGTCATTGATGTCAAAAAGGACACTATGGATGTCATTGATGTCAAAAGTATCAGGCAGGCTTTATGGAGAGAAGAGCATGTTTCATAGTTGTACTATGAAAATTTGTCATGCTTTTATAAAGACCATTTATGGATGTTTAAAGTCAAATAGATGGTAGATCTGTTATGGGTTTTTCATGAGCATTCTAGAGATATGATCTACAAGTTCAATTGAGAAAGAATGAACTCAAAATTGAATTATATTTGCTCTTAGACTAGAGAGGGTTTCTTAGTAAAACCCTAAAGGTTTAAGTCATGACATTAATAGACACTTTCTATTTTGATGATGACTAGCTATAGCCTAGACCTAGTAGCTTAAGTTATAAATTAATCCTTTGTTGTCATTGCAAAACTGGCCCCTCAACCTAACAATTACCAGCTCGAGTGATGATTGATGGACTTAATAGTTCCTAAGTCTTAGACTTTATATTACACCCCTACTTGATCAATGGATAGAGATTAATCAGACATTAGATATCTAATAGAGTGTGATGAAGTCAAATTGTCAAAAAGACCTCTGAGTTAATGTGCAAGTAATAAGTGTCACAATCATGGATCCTAGATAATTAATCTATGGTGTGGTTTAAATTCAAAAGTTCAAGAAGTAATGCAAAGATGCTAAATGTCTCAATAGCATGCACTTACAACTATGTACAGAAAGTATGTGATTATGCCTAGTGTCATATCCTTGAGGGTTAGATCGATATAAATATCAAGATTTTCAAAAGATACGATGGTTAGCATATGATCGTATAAATTAGATCTAATGGAGCATGTGGACTTAGATGGAAGAAATTGATTAATGTTTATCGACATAGTGGCAAGTTAAATATTGATCAGGTTCAATAAGATCAACATAGCAAAAGTGATCTAAGGATATATGAAGTAGTGATATGGGATAAATAACTCAATGTTTAACATCTTGATAGAGATAAAAGAATGTGCATCTTTGGAGATCTAATGGCACATGAAATCTCAGATCAGGAAGATCAATGGGTATTTTTTAAAGATGATAAAGCTAAAGTTTATAAGTGTACAAAGATCATATAGTTAACATGAGCCTATCAGATATTGATCAAATGGATGCATTTTAAAACTGAGTTAATTTAATAGAGACCCTTAGATCATGGTGCCAAAGGAAATATCAATGACCAAAGTTTAAAGTCATGTCTAGACAAATAGTTAGTTGTTGGAACTTGCAAGAACTTGTGTATAAGATCTATATCTCAACATAGATAATGAGATTGATCGATCTAACTGATCAAATCTACATTAAAGAGCCTATGCATCAAAACTTGAGTTTAGCACATGATATAGATAATAAATAGGCCAAAAATTATAGTGTGATGCATGGAATCAATATGAAAGAAACTTATAGTCTTAGTAATAATGAACTAAAGTATATAATTTGTGTGATGTGTTACAATCCAAGTGTGAACATAGAAAAGAGAAAAAACTTAGATCAAAAGCTTATATATACAACATATATGATATTATCAGAGGTTGTTGTTGTCAAAGATGATGTTGTTGGTGTAGTTGGATAGTGTAAAATAGAAAATATATAGACACATAACCAAAGGGCATAGAGAAAAATAAGAGGTTGTAAAGAGAGAGATGAAATGTGTCAAATAGATATATATACAGACATGGAGAGAGAGGGGCAAAGAGGAATAAAGGCACATAAAGGTAATGTGTAGATAAAAAGTAGTTATAGATCATACTTGTAAAATAGAGTTAGAGATGGATTCATTTATGAATCCTTTTTGTAAACTGGAGTTGTAGTTCCATAGATCTAATTGGTTGGTGCCATCAGACAAGTTGAGTTGGTGCTCAGTAAGGGGATTAGTTTCTCCTTTGGGTTGGTTCCCTTAAACATTATAACTAGTGAGGTTCAACTGAGTTGGTACTCAGATTTGGGGATTATTGTCTCCTTAGGGTTGGTGCCCTTAAAAGTGTAACCAATGAGGTTTGTTAGTGAGGCTTTGAATTGTGAGGTTGGATTAGAATAATAACTTCTAGCATCTATTCTCACTATGGTTTTTCCCTTTGCGTTTTCCACATATAAATCTTTTATCATGTGTATTTATGTTTCTATGATCTCTGCATATTTGATTTGATCATCATAGATCTCTAATCTATTCTAAAAGGTATTAAAGGACCAGTTTTAATTCATGTACTAATTTTTCCCCCATCTCAGTATCTAGTTATGTTCTAAAATCCAATAGCTATCTTTTATAACTATATTAGCCTAGGTTGATGTATTATTTTTCATTCCCACCAAAATTCAAACTAATTCAGCCTATGATAATGTAGTTCTAAAAGTCATGATGCACACTTTACAACTAAGTGGGCCCATTTCAACCTAGTTTGAGGGTAAATAGTAACTTTAAACTATTTTAAGGTGAGTCACTATTGTCATCTAAAATTATATAAGGGTTTAATATCATCCACCATTATAAATACAAGTCCCATTTTAATATAATATAGAGGAACATTCATTTTTGTACTATTATTACTTGGAATTCTACTTTAGTCTACAATTGAGAGAAGCCATTGCTTAGATCTTGTCTTAGAGGGAAATAATTTGTCTTATGGAGTCTTAAATGTAAGTGGAATAAGTCCTTTATCCTAGAGATAATTTAAACTATTGTGATTCTTACAACCACAACAACCTATTTCCAAGCACAATTAGATAAGGGAGAGATTGAGGCCCAATAGGTTCTCTTAAAGGTAAGTATTTATAACCTTATCTCTTTCATTTAGTATATAGATATTACATAATCAATAGTTTTGAATGTATAAATCCTTTTTGAATGTCCTCTAAACTTAAACTTCTTTTGGAAATAGGTTTATTCAAACTTACCATTTTACACCTTAGGTAACCTAGGCCTTCATTTTCATACCATTGTTCCTTACCCTTTTTAGTATTATTTTAACCATCACATTTTAATTGTGTTGTAACTTTGGTAACACTAGATTAGATTTATTACATTATTATTAAGAGACTTAGTTAGGTTTATTGCATTATATTGATTACCTAGAAGATTTGGAACCCTCTCCATCAATGTTGTGTGATAATTACTCCTCTAGCTAGTTTTAACACATCTAATTGGTCATGCATATATATGTGTGTGTGTGTGTGTGTGTGTGTGTGTGTGTGTGTGTGTGTGTGTGTGTGTGTGTGTGTGTGTGTGTGTATGTGTATATATATATATATATATATATATATATATATATATATATATGTATGTATATATATGTATATATGTATATATATATATATATATATGTATATATGTATATATATATGTATATATGTATATATATGTATATATGTATATATGTATATGTATATATATATATATATATATATATATATCTATATATATGTATATATATATATATATATATATATATATCTATATAGATGTATATATATATAGTACATATATATATATGTGTGTGTGTGTGTGTGTGTGTGTGTATACATATATATATATATATACATATATATATATATATATATATATATATATATATATATATTCATGATAAGTTTCATTACCTTCTCTGAATTCAGATAAGTATCCAATGGGTTTTAGTTGATTTAGCTTCTCTGAATTCAGATAAATTAGGCATGATAAGCTGCATGTCTATATTAATTTGTTTCATACATTCTAGTGAAACTAACGTGAACTGACCATTAATTTTTATTCATTTAGCAAACTATATTAGCATGGGTGGATATAGTTTTATTTTCCTATAGTTTCTGTATACTAAATCAATATAGGTTGATCTAGTCTAACTTATATTTATTTATATGAAAAACTACAGCGGTGTGGGTCAATAATTTTTTATTCTCTATGTATTTATAAATATGTTACATTGACATAGGTTGATTTAGTTTAATTTTTTGCATTTTTTATTAGCCAACTATATTGGCCAGACCAGATCTAGTTTTATCTCTCTAATATATGTTTTTATATATTTCTTTAAAATTAGATCGACCTAGGTCAATCCATTATAATTATTGCATGTTTTACATGAAACTACAACGATGTAGGTCAATACAATGTTAATTATGTGTTTTTCCATAAGGCTATCCTTACATAAGATGATTCATTTTTCACACTTAGATATGCATTATCTTTAGTCACTCAACTACATCAGTCTAGGTTGTTCTAGTTTTATTTTCCAAGTATTTTTCTACCAACTATATCGACCCAAATTGATATATTTTTATTCATATTTATCATCAATCAAATTACTTTAAATATTTAATTCAAATTTTACATTCTGTTAAAATTAATTCTTACATAATTAACTATATCGACCTAGTCTGATATAGGTATAAAACTATTTTATTTTTTGTTAAAACTGCATCGAACCTAAATGTTATTTTTACATTTTTTTTCATTTCATATTAGTAAACTACATTGACCCAGTTTAATCTAGTTCAATCTTCATGTTTTCAACTATTTTTACATAGACTAGATCAACCAAAGTCGATACAATTATGTATTATCTGAATAACTGTATTGGCCTACACCAATATAGTTTTATGTGTTTTCATTTTTTGCATAAAAGAAGAAAATCAATTTTCCTTTTTACTAATTAATAAAATATTTACTTTCCATTTGACTATATATTTATTTCTATTCAATAAAAATTACAAATTGATTTTCACCTTTATTTTCTCTTTGATTGGCTTTTCCTATAAACTATGTTCTGGTACTTTTCAAACTACTTAGCTACTATTGTGAAGGGATACGTGGTGTTTTATCTATAATCCTTATCTATAATTTACAAACATCATTGTGTGAGGGACTTTCCCCAATACTAAACCATAATAAATAACTAAACATATACTTTAGTTTCTATGTACCTCATGGTATTTAATAAATCCCTAAGATTCTCCTTTTTTATTAAACCTTTGGTAAGCCAACCATCCATCTAATTTTAATAGTGCACTAGTTAGTAGTTAGCACTAAGAAGTTAATCTTAGTTTATCCTTGAAACTATGTTTAGTGACCTATGGGAAATATACTTCCTCCAGTGTCAATGCTTAAAATATCAGGATGACACTATCTAGTAGATAAGTAAGTATCTTTAAAAGCATACAAATCAATCAAATCCTTTTAACACATCTACCTGACCTTCATTTTGGATAAATAGTTATAAAAATAGATAAATTTATAATTTTTTACTTATTATATTCTATATTGCAGAATGTATCGTCCATCATCGATACAATTTTGTGTTGTGTGTTCCAACTACATCATCCAATGTCAATATAGTTGTATATGTGTGAGTAGACTACATTGACTTGGTATGACATAGTATTTGGAGTTTGATTTCCCTTTATTTATCTACCAAGAGAAATACAATTTATTCCTGATTATATAAAATTTCCCTAGATTTAACTGCATCAACGAAGCTCAATATATCATTTCATTTCTACCTATGTAACTACATCAACCAAGCTTGATATAGCACATTTATTATTTTTATAAAAAGTTCCAAACTTGATTATCTCGATACACACTGTATTTTCATCTTTTTACATGTGTAACTACATTGACTAGGCTTGATATAGTACACTTCCCATTCCTAATATTGTTCAATTTTTTCGTATTGAATTACACCAACTAGACTTGATTTAGTTTAACTTTCCATTTTTTTGTATAACTACATTGACCATGGTCAATAGAGTGCATTTTTTCTTCCCTTTGTTAGCTAATATAATATAAACCCTCCATCATGCAATATATATTTGAGGATTATGAACAAATAACACAATAGGACATGATGGCTCTAACTAATTCCCCTAAACTTTATAACTTTCATCTTCCTTATACTTTTGTAAAAAATCTATATGTAAGCAATGTTCATGTGGCCACTAAAACCAATAACTATGGGCCACCTCTTTCTAAAACTTTTGATCCCTTCAATTGTCCTCCATACATGTCTATTGTAGAATATGAAAATGAAATTGAATATACTACTAAAATTATCATTTTCATTAATGAAACCCCTCAACTTATGGGCAATGATCCCACAATAATCTATAACCTCATGATAGGACCCCACATAGGATTCCCTCTTCACCACCACATATGTGTTCTATAGGATTTGGGTCAAGTTAATATATAAATTCATCTATTCCTTCTCTTTTACCTTTCCTAGTACAACCACTATTATGGAAAGTCTTTCCTCTAATGGGCCCACTCAAAGTGCTCACATCAATACTCAAATTAACATTATTACTAGTGCATCTCAAGCTACTACTACTAGCCAAAAAACCATCAAGGCTAACCAAATATTATTTCAAGCCATGAATCGAATGGATACCTTTCAAACCAATAATTTTAATCAAATGATGCTAATTAAAAATCAAATTTTATAATTTTAAATTCATCCTCAACTACTCAATGGGGAGAGATAATTTCAAATTCCCCCTCACCTCATGCACCCACTATCCCCCCTACCATCCTCCCCCCCTCCCCAATCCACCATCCCCTTCCCCATATAGATGCATAAGGTAAGATTATTCCTCAACTACCACTCCTTAACAAAATCATCAAACATATTCAAAATCAACTTTTAAATCCCCAATTTTATAATATAGACATAGGTGGTATTTCTCATACTATAAACTAAAATGGATATACTAATCTCATTTTTCATCTAAAATCCTTTGGAAACCTTTATAAAGATTAAATTAAGCTAAATACATTTGATACTACCAAACTTCTAAATAAAACATTTTCAAATAATGCCCTATAATGGTACAATCAACTCAAGTCTAACACTATTTATAGTTTGGAAGACTTAGTAAATGTATTAGTTCAGGAATTTCAAACTAATGATCTACATGAAATTATCTTAGCTCATTTTATCAATTATATATAGGAATAATCCAAACCACTCAAGTTTTAATTAAAAAATGGAAAGCCTTATCTAACAAAGTTGAGCACGTGTTAGAAGATAATCTCTTCCATTTATTCATTAATTTTATTCATACCAAACTCTAATACCATGTTAAGACCCTCTTTTCAAAATCCTTGGAAGAAGCCCTTGATCAATCTAAATGTCAAGATTTCCTAATAAGATAATTTGATCCATCCCATCCTCTGATGGGAACTCAAATACTTATGAGATATAAAAACAAACATGTTACTAATGATGGTTTTATTGATACCTATGACTCTATCCACATCATCCATGTCATTATTCTAAGTGGCTCCAATGATGAAACTATTTATCCACCATTCATGAATAATTCATTCCACTCTTTTGCTTTTATATCTTCCCATGTGAATAATGTGGATGCTCACCAACCTCTTTCCACGGTAGAAATCTAAAAAAGCATTCCTGAACCTTCAACATGAGAACTTGATCCTACTTGCCCTACCAAACATTGGTATGATCCACAGATTTTTTTTGGGTACACCTTGTTATCTATAAATATCCACTACCTAATCACCAATATAATACTAATCAAACTCATACATTTAATGTTTTTAAATTTAAGTTGATCATAACTCTTTCACCAATGATGAAAATGTAGTAAACATGAACAACATGAGGCATTTTATATCATACATTTATCCTTATCCACATTTCACATTTAATAACTTCCCCACTTTTTTCATTGTTCAAGATACTTATCCATCTCACTTCATAGATATCAAACATATGGAAACATATTTTTCTCCATTGCCATTTATCTAAAATATACCTAATACAACAATGCAACTTGATACTCATCCTTATTTCATCACTATAGAATCTACTAATCCAATATCATTAGCCTCTTCTCACTTAGAACTAATTATAGAGTATAAATATAAGAGACGTCATCTAATCCATTACTGAATAAAATCAAAATAAACTTGAATAAATATATTCTCAAGCCTAATACCTAGGTGGAGTTATGTTTAAAATAAATAATAAATGCATATTATAAGATTAAATAATGTTTATACCTCCTTATAATATTTGATTATTAACCCGTTTAAAGAGGTTGAGTTTGGCTTATAGATTTGGAAGTCTTTGGAAATGATATATTCCTTATATGGGTAGCATTTATCCTTGTCTACACTTGATTCTTGGCTTGGATTGGCTTTAGAATGATAATTGGTTTAGTGATGGCCTTGAGATTTGCTGCCTTAGTTGACCATTTGAAAGAGTGTGTAGACTCTTTCATTTATGGATTTGGTAAATGATTATGGGTCATTCATATTTGGATGAATATCAAGGTTCCAAGGTTAGTTATCCATTCTCTTAAATGATAAATATGGAGTGTGCAATAAAATGTTTCGAGTATGTCATAGAAATGTAAAAGATTCAAATCATGACCCCTCCTTGATTGTGTTAGAGGATTTTAAGAAGAAGACTGTGTAATAACTTGTAAAATCTCTTACTTTCACACTTGGTGTGATGATTCCACCTTAGATGAGACAATATTCTAATTTTGAATTTAGAAAATAGATAATTTTCAAATCCATGGAATTTTCCATTAGAAGTAGATTAGGTTAATTAATGAGGTAATAAATTAACCATTAGAGGAAAAGTAATTTTGGTAAGGTCAAAAGTGTTAATATAAGACATAATTATAGTTGATAAAATGTGTCTAATCTTAAGTGCCTACATTTTATCTCTATTTGAGAAGGCATTAGTAGATACAAATCATAGTAACATCTTTTCAAAGAATGAAAACTTTGTTAATAATAAATTTTATAATGCTTAAAGAATGATGTGTTCATGTTTTATTGAATATTATTTAATTTACTATAAAACATCCCATAATGAAGCCCCAAAATGTTTCATAATTCCCATGATTCCCCTTCAAGGGAGTGGCTACAAAATAAGGTTGATAGTCAGGCCCATGAAAAGAAGAAAATGGACAAGAAGAAAAGTGAAATTAAACCATGGATGAGATTAATCCATATGAGATAATTCTTTCATGATTTAATTTACATCGATAAATAGAAAAATTAAATTGAATTATCCCTAGGGTGAGGATAAGTGGGAAGGATACATCCCAAAATAAGCAACACACTTTAACTTGCCCCAAATAGGAAAAAAATTGTTGGCTTGGAATTAGAAGAAAGATTAAATGAGGCGATTGGCCCCAAAAAGGGTTGTCTTGACTAATCATAATAAAGTGCCCAGTAAGGTGGATGTGATAATTGATTCAATGAGTTCCCTAGTAGGGTGTATTTAATCATTGATCAGTTTAAATGGTGTACCCTAATAGGGTAGATTTTAATTTTGACAAATAATGATTAGGAAATTGATTGATTGGTTAGAAATCATAACTCAAGGGTATAACTTGTTACATAGATTAATTATGA
Organism: Torreya grandis; assembly: GCA_037957365.1. Taxonomy (NCBI): domain Eukaryota; kingdom Viridiplantae; phylum Streptophyta; class Pinopsida; order Cupressales; family Taxaceae; genus Torreya; species Torreya grandis. Next base: position 899,390 of record JARHVA010004624.1, read on the forward strand.
GTGGGAAAAACCATAGGTGCAATGGTATAATGAGTGTCAAAATATTGAATAAGGCATAAAAAACTAGGCACATGATAATGCCTAAATATAATGAAAGAGATGATGAAGAATAATGATTGCATAATGATGTGATTTGATTGTAAGAATATGGATGTTAATAATAATGAAACAAGGGTGATTGATTTTACCTCAAAAACTAAACATAAATGAGCTCTATCTACAAGTCTAAAGGGACCTCAGACCAATTTAATTCTTCTAGAAATGGGAGAAAATGGAATGAAGGAAATGATTATGAAAATTTGTATATGCTCAGTTGTGACATGAGTAGCATATAACTTAATCATTTGGTCCAATGATTATGTTGGATTAGTATACAAGGATATCCTTTGTTGTGACATTGTTGATTAAACCTATAACACCTAATTTTTGATATATCATTCAACAATATGACCATGATATCAAACACCATGATGACTAGGATAAAATTTACATAAGGAACAACCCATAATCTAATAAACAATTGAAAATAATGCACCAATGATAAAAACCATGATGATAATGCTGAAATATGCCAATGAATGGACTCAAGTATGATTGTGTAATAGGAAACACCATGATGATTACCCTACCACCATAATAGACTGGGTCAAGATGACAACAAAAAAATGAAACAAACAAGCAAACATACACAAACATAAACTTGAAAATAAAATCAACAAAAATTATCTTTTTTGTAACCATTTCAAAATCCATGTTTGAAGGCCCAATGATATGGATAAATGGATGGTGTTCCCAAGCAAGGATACATGCAGGGGAAGGACACGTCTCAAGTCAGTTTAAATTATTGGAACTATTAATGAGTTTGCCCCAATAGGGTAGATTTGGGAAGGACAAATCATAATAATTATTTGGGACATGAAATGATTGGATTAAAGATTTGTTTGACTAGATTTAAGAAAAGATAAATGTTTTTTGGATTTTGCAACTTTGTATCTCTCATGGAGATTATAAACATTTTTATGATTTTTTTGAATATTCTAAATGTTTTTGAGTTTTTGGCATTTCAACTCAATGGAGGATTATGAAATTTAGAATGGTGTAACTTGAAAAATGGCTAGAGTTTGGCTTACGTTTCTCAAAAAATAGTGAAAACATGGGATAGGTGTGATTACTGGTGTGACCGAGCTAACCTCAAAAATTGAGCAATACATACATAGACCAAATGGACCTTAGGTCGATGTAATTCAACCTTAGTGAAAGATACTATGAATCAATAAGGTTAAAAATATGAATAACATATAAATAAAACAAAAGGTATAGGATTGGCATAGTAGATTAATGGATAAATGACAATGAGTTAAAGGACTAAGAGTCTCTATAGACCATGTCATGTGAGAACCAAATGTGTCTAGTCATCAAATTATCTTATGAACAGTAGGTGAAAATGTTTTCCAAATAGGTCTAAATATACCTTCTACTTATATAACAAGGCAATGACATGAATACTAATGGTCATAATAAGATGGGTTGGGATAAATATGATTGAATTGTTATAATGGATATAATGTCAATGGAATGGTAATGACTAATATGACTTGAATATAATGGTCTATAATATAGATACTTCTACCCCCAAGTGTTAAGGTACTTGTAGATAATAAATTATTTATGCATGCTGCTAAAAACCTAGTTTTCATCATGGTACTTTCCCAGGGCACCATAAGCAAGGTTTTCATTATTAGATGAATTATTTGTCTTTATTTTTATATTTTTTTATTTTTGAGCATCTCAACTCAATGGAGGATTACGAGATTCATAATATAGACCCTTAATTGTCTAAATAATACCTTATCATAATGGTGGCTATATTTGAATCACGTTGCCTACGTGGGCTATACTAACACCATTGTGATCTTTGTTGGTCATTAATTTTGTTTCCTCCAAACCTCTAAATAAGATATCTTTATATTCTATATAAAAGAGTGCCACCAAGAAGGGTAGGGAAAGATAGGCATGGGATAAATGGTGTGATTAGATAATAGAATATAGATCTTGAATGAATAATAAGATCAAAATGGAATGTATAACTATTGGTGGATAAATTAAAATTGGTATTTTTAGTCACACACATTATTTATGATTATGGATTCAAATTTATTTTGGTTATGGTGGGATCGATATTAACTTCAATAAATTATTTATGAAGTAATGATAAACTAATTAGCTCAGTTTTTGGTGCCTCGAAGAGGTTTTCACCAACAAATTATTCTTGATTATTCTAACTTAGATTGTCTAATCGTGCCTTGAATAAGGTTTCACTGAGGGATATTGATAATTCATTTTTATTTTCCATTAACTCCTTAATCAAGGTTTCACTAAGGGATTTTGAATTTTTATTTTGATTATTGTCTACTATATCAAACAAGGTTTCACTAGAATATGTTGAGTTCTAACTTTGATTGTCACATATCACCTCAAACAAGGTTTCACATGATTTTTATTTTGCCTAAATGTTGTCTTGGATCCCCAAAGATTATTTCAAGGAAATGTCGTCATGGAATAAATTCAACAATACATGATTTTGTCAGTCCCAATAAACATTTGTAGGAGGTGGAATGTGTATATAATATAAAATAAATCATAATTACACTTTTGATCTATTAATCAATCCTAGTTTGGAGAAGATAAATCCTAATTACACTTATGAATGTTGATACATTATATATTCAGGTTCATGACCAAGATGGATCTTCTAGACCTAACCAAGGGATCTTTTACTACAATAACATCACTAGAGAGGGTTCTAAAGCCTCTAGTCAAGCAACACCATGCAATAACTCTATCTATGTCCTATGTTTTCATATCCACAAAGTAAATGACAAGTAGATCAAAATTTAATCTAAGTTCACTAAATATTTTGTCAAAAAATGGGGGTAATGAACATAAAAAGTAAACATGAATAGAATAATCCTAATTAAGCTATGTATAGTTAAAAACCTAATGTATGTAGTGAGAAATATATTAAAAATCCGTTACGTATGTTACCTATATCCACTAAAATAGAGGAGTAAAGTTATAGATACTTACCTTGAAGACAAACCCATCAAGACTCAATCTCTCCTTTGGCCAAAGGTGCTTTGTAAGAGGTTTTCATGGTTTTTAAGGATCACTAAGAAAGCTCAAATCATCTAAGACTTTTGCACAAGACAAGATTATTCTCCAAGTATAAACCCTAAATAATAACTCCTCAAGTAGAATGGTGGAATATCATATTGTAAATAAGTGTAAATAAATAATTAAATCCTTGTCTCTCTAAGAAATGGAAAAATGAATGTGTGTGTGTGTGTGTGTGTGTGTGTGTGTGTGTGTGTGTGTGTGTGTTAAACCTTTCTACAAGTTTAGCTGATAGGGTTAGACCAATCGACTCTATATCTTTATTTTCTAAAAAAAAATTAGGTCTCAGTCTAGGTCATATAAAGCCACCCTTTACCTTTAATTTTTTATTAAAAATTAGGATATAGGATCATCCTTAAAGTATAATATAAATTGTTAAAAAGGGTTTTAGGCTTAGGTAGGTGTTAATGAAGGTAGAGAAATATTTGGATGAGTCTGTAAGAGAGGAGGCTAGGCTTAGAGGAGTGTATAGGATAAGGTTGGATTGTTATCAAATGGTGGTGTAGGGTACACAAATATTATGAAGAACTAATGGTTTGCCAATCCCTTACCTGGTGCATGCTTTAAGGCATGCACTTAGAGAGATTGAGACTTGACAGGTTCTTACAAGAGATAAATCATTAGTAATTGATGAAGTTTGAAAATATTATGTGTATACATATACCCCACTATAATCTCATCATGTTTTACATAGGAAAAATAGGGGATGGTGCTTTGAGAATAGTACATAGCAACGCACAATTTTGAAGCTAAATAAATTGTAGTATTTTAAATCATAAAATCGCTGAAAATAAATGGCTGAAATAAAAAAAACTAAAGTAAATATGATGTATGTTTACCTTGACATACCTTTATCACTTGATGTTTTTCTAATGTGTTTTTAGTTTTTAAAATGAATAACATAAACACTACTTTAGATAAACCCAAGGATACAAAATTAAAGAGTAAAAACAAAAAAATGTAGGAAAGTGAAGATAATTATTATGGTGTAGGCATGATGTACTTAGAAATTTGGGAAGATAGGGTGATAAATGTTTATTTAAGACCAAATGACCAAGTCAAAAATTTAGATTAAATTAGGTAACTAAAAATACAAGTCTTCTAAATGACTAAAAAACTCAAACAAGTAAACCTTAATTAAGAAAGGCAAACAAACCAAGTCAAACTAAGGATACATGTTAAAACAAAATGGTAATGAAACATTAATGTAAAAGCAATAACAATCCTTACTTAAACAAAGATGGGTAAGCAATGGTAAAACAACATTGATGAGTGAGCAGTAACAATCCTTACTCAATCATCAATGGAAAAAAATACATGAAAAGAGAAAATAATATTGGTGAGTGAGAAGTAACAAACCAAACTCACTTAACAATATAAAAATTACATAAAATTGTAAATAGACGTAGTTTTCCAAAAAAAATGAAGGTATAAAAAATGGAAAAAAATCAAATAAACTAAGCCAATTATAGTAATGTAAATTAATGGTGTAAATAAAGTAATTTATATTCATTCAAGCATATTGTTTTGTTCTAAGGATTGATAAAGCTGAAATAAAGTAGTGATAGCATGTTTTAAGATGTGAAGTAGAAATAATATAAAAGTCGGAAAACAAATTTAAAATTTAATATTCCTATTAAGGGGGTAAATTAAATAGGTGGAGGGGAAATAAGGAAAAATTAAGGTAGAGAAACTCTTTTTCAGATTCAAGACACTTAAAATAGGTTTCTCAAAATAAGAGGACTTTCAACATTAATGACACTGAAGAAATTTTCCTAGCCACACAAATATTAGGTCACCAAATTAATTATGAATATCATCCCATGAGCTTATATGCATGAAAATTAAAATATACCTACCTTCCCAAGATGTGTTCCTCATTCATCAATACCCCTTACAAAGTTGTCTGTCTATTGTGAAGACTATGTACTTGTGTGAGAAATTAGGTAGAGCCATAGATTATTTTGAATTCTCCTATCCTAATCTACTAGCCTACCACACCCCAATGGACCTTGGCTCTATCATGAGGCCAATTGTGGAGTTTGAGATTAGATTATGGATAGGATATGTGTTATGAATCACATATTTGGGTGTGATTTTGACTTTTGACTTTATATGTTGCCTTGTGTATCATTGACTTTTGTTTTAAATGACTTATATTTTATATTTTAAAGGCTTTTTATATTTCCCCATATGGATTCAAAGAACCAAACATGGGTGATAAAAATGAAAATCATTTGAAAACTTGGGACTTAGTTACTAATAAAGATAAATTAGAAATCATGGATTCTAAGAGTCTTGTTGATTCATATGAAATAAAAGTGTTATCTTGAATTTGACATTTTTTTATTCAACTTGGAATGATAGGAAGGAAATCAAGAGGAACCAAACATGAAATAATTTAACTAGATTCAAATTACAAAAATGTGACAAAGGTGAAAAGGGATATAATAATAGGTAAATATGATTCATTATCATAAGAATGAATGAAAGTGTAGGGGAACATGCTAGCATAGTTTTTGATGCAATTTTTATCTACAAAAGAAACAAAATTAAAAGCTAAGAAAAAGGGATCACAAACTTGTAACCATTTATCAACATTATAGAAAAGTAACATTGAATTAATTAAAGGTGGTGATTTTATGAGGAGGGTCTGGTCCTATCCATGGTCTTACACTGCAACTCATAAAAGAGAAACCTAAGAGGGTAAATAAAGCATGTGAAAAATAAAAATGAGAAAGATGATATTTATGAGGAAGACCTAGTCCTATCCATGGTCTTACAATGAAACTCACAAAATAAAAACCCAAGGGGATGTAAAAAGCATTAGAAGATTAAAAATAAAAATAATAGCAAAAATAATTCATGAGGAATATTGGGTCCTATCCATGGTTTTATAATACAACTCATAAGAAAGAGAAACCAAGGACCAAGAGAAATAACTAAGGTTTGTGGAATGAAAAACTACTGCAGAGGGTGAGACCTATGTATAAATCTTAAAAAAAGTGTTAGTAGGATAACATATATAAAGCACGATAAGAAGGGAAAGATCTAAACAAAGTACTTTCTTAGGAATTGTGCATTGGTGGGCTATTTGAAAACATGGCTTTCATTAGTTTAGAGGCGATAGGTGTTAGGACCAAGTATATGTTTTACTATTTAAAGACCCAACCATTTTTTAGGTGTATTTACCTTATTTTTCTTGTGTATAATCTAATTTAAGAAATAGATCACCGATATTGAAAGCATGAACTTTAACCTTTTTGTTATGTTGTTTGGTGATACGAGCCTTGGATTAGTGATTATGTTGTAGAGTAGAGAGATAATGTTCATCAAGAATATCAAAAGCATGAAGGTGAGATTCATATAATTCCTCCTCAAGTATGATATTATGAAGAGATATATGCAAGGATAAAATCTCAACTTCTAATGGTGAGATAGACTCAGAACCATAGACTAGAGAGAGTGGTATTGCCCCAATAACAATGTGTAAGCTAGTCTAATAGGCCCAAAGTATAGGATATAAATGAAGATGCCAATCTATATAGGTTTCATAGATTTTATATTAGAGTAATTTATTGATAATTTTCTTTGTGGACTCAGTTTGGCTATGATATTTTGGATGATAGGGTGTGTAAAATTTGTTAGATATTTTGAATTTAGCACATAGTTATTTTATGTACTTATTTTTTAAACTATCACCATTATCAGAAATGATAGTATGGGGAAATATAAAATGACAAATGATTTTATTGAGGATGAACTTGTAAATATTAGTTCCCATGAAATTGATGAGAGGCATGGATTCTACCCATTTAATAAAATATTTAGTAGCTATGATGATAAAAACATGCCCATCCTATGATCTAGGTAGTTTACCTATGAGATCTAATCCCAACATGGAAAATGGCCAAGGAAACTCCACAATTTGGAGATCAGATGGTGGTGAATGGATTAGATCATCATGGATTTATATAAGAATATATTTTTTAGAAAATGCGATACATTCCTTTTCAAGAGTAGGCCAAAAGTATCCCATATGTAATCATTTTCATGTTGTAGCATGTTTGTTATAGTGACCACCATAAATGACCCCATGTGATTATTCAAAGAGAAGAGGAACCTCTTCTTTCATTACATAATGGAGTATGGTACCTTTGGTGTTGTGATAATAAAGGGTGTTATATCTAAATACATATTTGAAAGATTATTTATGATGTGAGTCTTTTTGTAGGAATCTATATCTAGAGGATAAGTTTGAGGTTCAAGGAATTGGATAATGTCTTTGTACCATGGGCTCTATCAAATTGTGGTAGCCTCAATATGATAGATAAGGGAATATTATGGTTGGATGGAATATGGGGACTTTCTTATTTGAAAATGAAAGGTAGAATCAATGAGATTTTAGTGTGGATGAAATAAGGATGCTGAAGAACCAAGTGAATTAAAGATAGAGTTTTGATCTCTAGGGATGGGGTCGATGGTAAAAAAGTGAATTCTTTGGAAAGGGTAGTATCCATTTGATTATAAGTAATAATATTTTAATTTTTACATTGATAATCACCATAAACCTATTGGTAGATGAGTTGGGAGTCAACAAAGCATGTAAGTATGTAATATCTAAGTCAAGTGTTGCTCTCATGCCTAAGATTAATGCTTTATATTTTGTCATGTTATTAGTGACATAAAATATAATTCAAAATTCCAAAGGGATAATTTTGCCATGAGGATTAGTGATTATACAACTTGCCCCAGCTCTTTAGATATATTGTATGCCATCAAAATGAAGAGTCTAAGTGTCTTCATGTAAATCGATGTTAATTTTGGAAATTTATTTGATGACTAATCTAGATTTAGTAGTATCAAGAATGGCATGGTAATATTCTTGATTAATTGATTCTAAATCAATAGTAAAGTTATGGAAGTAATATTCAATAGAGATAGCCTAATTAAGACCTTAAATATAGAGGATGTTATCAATAAGGAGATTATTTTGAATGTGATTGGTAGCAAGTATGGGTGTTGTTGAGAGTTGGTCAACAATTACTTTCCCTTTGATATCTTTTTGTGTGATGATGTAGAGATAAAATTCCATTAAAAGAACCATCCACTTTCCAATTCTACCTCTAGGGAGAAAGGATTTAGATAAAAATTGACAAAGTGGGTCAAAATGAACTATGACATAAGTTATTTGATAAAGCATGTAATGATAGAGCTTTTCAGCTGTGAAATAGATAATGAGGCAATCACATTATACTTTGGTATAACATTTTTTCATAATTGATGAGACCTTAACTGATATAGTAGATATCATACTCTCTTCTAGTATCATCTTATTGGGTAATCATTGACCCAACTGATATGAGTGTGGAATAAGTGTACAAAATTAAAGGATGATAATTAGAAAGTAGACGAAGGATGGGAGGATGGAGAAATTATTCTTTAATATTATCAAATGTTTTTTGACAAGGATCAGTCCATTAGAAAACATTATCTTTTTTAAGAAGGGAATTAATAGAATAAATGTGATAAACCATTTTGGGGATAAATCATCATAGTTCCCTAGGCTTGCCAAGGTAAGTATGAATGTCTAGAATGGAATGAGGAATAGGCATGTTGAAAATTATCTTAGTGGGATCGACATCAATGTCATGAAGAAAGACTAAGAACCCTAGTAATTTATTAGATGTGATGCTAATAACACATTTATAGGGGTTTAGTCTAACTTTATATCTGATGAGTTGATTGAAGATGATAGAAAGCTAATAACTATGAGTTTTGTGGATTTTAGATTTGGAGATGAGATCATCCACATAGGTTTCCATAATATATGGATAAGATCATGAAAATGTGAATCATAGTCCTTTGATAGGTAGCTCTAGCATTTTTATTTTTGAAAGGCATTTTAATGTAGCAATAGATACCCCATTCTATGATGAAATTTATCTTTTGTTGATCTTTAGGGGAAATATAAATTTGATTATAACTCAAAAAACCATCCATGAGGGACAACATTTCATAGTTAGCAGTAGAATCAATGATGGCATATATTGAAGGTAACGAGAAGTTACCCTTGAGACAAGCTAGATTGAGATTATGAAAACTGATGCAAATGTAAATGACCATGGTGAAATTTATATGAATGGGGAAAATGTTAGAGACCCATTTAAAACAATCCAATGGTTTGATAAATTTGGCATCTAAAATCTTAATAGTTTATTTATGGCATAATTTGGAAATTTTAGGGGGAAATTTATGTTGTTTTTGTCAAACAAGCTTAACATCAGGGTATGTGATGATGTTGTGTACCATGATACTATGATCAATAAGAATGCATGTCCTCATATGACCAAGTGAAATTCTCATGATATATCAAAAAATAAGCTAAAGTTATCATGTTTAGTATGTGTTAATTCTCTAGAAACTGTTATAGGTCAAGGACATGAGGGGGTACCATATTCGATTCTTGTAGTTTCCTCAATAAGCATATAATTTCCACTTGGAAAACTATATGGTGTGTTAGGAAGAGAGGAAATTGGACTGGCTTTAAGATAAATTCTAGAAATGAAGCTGTTAAAATGAGGGGTCTTTAGCTTGAAATTCCCAAGTTTGTTATGTTACCAAGAAAGTTGAGATTCTCAGGCATGAAGAAATTAAATGATGGCTTCACTACTAGGTAAATTAGGTATAGGTCTATAATATTCCACATTTACTTCATTATCAATAATTTTTTTACCATAGTGGTCATATATAGAATGTATTTAACATACATCTATGGCATTGACATCGAGGGTGATCTTGGAAGTAAGTGGAATTGTAGAGAAAGGTTAATTAGACTAAATTGGTGTATCTTTAGCATTATTAAAAGGAAGAGGATCAAGTAAAATAATTGATGTGATATGAGGTATATAAGTTTTTTTAAATCTTGAATATGTGAAGGGTAAGATTTGTTCAACCATCGAAGGAGTATCGATAAGTGGAGAATTAATGGGAAGTACATGACCTTTAGGTTATAACTCAAAATATATGGAAATGGTATGACATCTCAGTTAAAATCACATATTTGGGCTAAAGTTTTTTGATAATGTTGAATATCTAGGTCTCATGATTGACCTTGGGCCATTATGTAGTGATCATCATAATTTGGATAAATAGTACATGTTTGTGACTCAAAAGGAACTTTGGAAGGTGAGATTCCTAAATCACTAAATTTACGTGGTGACATAATTAAAGTATCTTAAAATAATTTAGCCACTCCATAGTCATTACATGTGAAATCATCTTCTATATAATATGAATCATGGGCATTACATGGAAGATGGAAATTAGTGATTTCATCGATAAGAGGGATGGTACAATCATAAGGTAACAAAGAGGGAGGTAGTTTTGTAGTATTGCATTTATTTTACAATTCATTGGGCTCATCATCATCATAATTAATAAGAGTGACATATAAATCAAGATTCATATTGAATAACTTAGGTAAAGGGGCACTATTAATCTTCAGAATAATTAGAATTTGATATTGAGATTTAGGATTAGGAAGATGAATACTCCATGGGGTAGGATTAGACTCATGTTTATACCATTTTCCATGATGAATTAACTTGATGCATTGGCTTTTGGAAGAGGATATTTTACTCATATGATGAGTCCATGGGTGACCTAGAAGTATATTTTAATATAATGGTAAATCGAAGACCATAAGCTTAGTACATATATTTTTGGGTCCATTAAAAAAGAGGGACCCAAATACAACCAAGCAGATTTTGATTATTCTTATTGAATACATGACATGTCAAATGAGTTTATTTGAGGTGATCTTTGTTATATCCAAGTTTTTGAATGATCCAAAGATATGTCACATTAATGCTTGACCCCTCATCTACTAATACTTTATTAATGAGGGTGGTATTAATGGCTATTTTAATAAATAGGGTTGGATCATCAGCTTGAAAGATGATTTCATCATTGATCGGGTCTTCTTTGAGGAAATCTATGGAAGATTTTGAATAAGGACAAATGAATTCAATGGTATGAACTTTTGTTGGTTGAGGCTCATGAGAAGAAAGTTACTTATCTAAGGGACATGGTTATTTGATTACTTGGATTTGTTGCATTGGGAAATTAAAATGATAAGGATATGAAAGAACTAACTCCATTAGAGGAATTTTTCAATGCATAGAGTTGATTTCTTCTAAGTTCTAATGAGTTTTAGAAGAGGAGAAACTAACACGAGGCTTAGAAGGTAAAATAGATTTAGGAGGAAGAGAAGTAATTAGAGGTTCAGAGGGAGGAAATGGTTCCTCATTGGTTTCTAAAGATAAGTTATTAGTAATAGTGTCTTTGAGAAGTTTCTCTTCTAATGATGGTTTCTTTGGTTTGGTGACGGGATCTTTATGGGTTGGTTTATGTTGATAATTGAACTTAGATGAATTTTCATATTGGTAATTGGTGTAGTATTGATCATAATCAATGTCAATCACAAAAATATTCTTGTTTTCTTATTGAAGGTTAGATGGAGAGAAAGATTTTGGGTTGATAGAATAACAATCTTTGGAAGCTTGTTTCTTTTGATAAGATTTAATGCAATTTTGATGATGTATTTTGATCATGGCATCATGATTGAATGAATCACCAAACATAAAAGAAATGACAAATTTTGTAATCCCTCAAAATGTTTCATGGGAATGACCTATATCAATATGGAATCAAGAAAATTAATTAGGACCATACCATTTATGGGGATTATTTAGGTACATGAATGGTTTAGAGGGCACTAAAAATTATTTCATTTATTTAATGGTTAATGGCATATGAGAAGGATGGGGATTGTATGCTTTAGCTACTCCTATTTTGTGTTGAAAAGGATTTATAGTTATTTCATTGGTTGAATGCTTAAAATATCCCTTAATGATTTTACTATTAGGTTCAAACTATTTCATTAAGAAATCTTGGTGCTTAGCTTGGTCAAGAGCTTCATTTAAAGTTTGGGGAGAAAATTTTTGAACCTTGTATTGGAGTGAAGGTTTTAATGTTGTTATAAATAATTTAAACAAGTTATCATCAATCATGTTGTGATTGGCCTTGTGATCAAAGGATTTTCATCATTTGATAAAATCATGAGCTGATTCAGTAGGGGAATGCTTAACATTGTTGAAATGACTAAGGAAATTTTTAGGAAGATCATTCTCTTGGATTTCTTTAACTAGAGGATTGACTAAATCCTCTAGTTGTCATATAGAATGTTTGGTAAGTTGATTAAACCATTCTAATACATCATCGATGAAAGTTTTAACTAAAATTATGGTTGTGGTGAAAGTATTATTTTGGATCCACTTTTTGTAAATATTAATAAATTCTATAAGAAAAGATGCAAATTCTTTAGTCCCATCATATTTAATATTTGGAGATATATTACCAATATCAATATAAATAATGAAAGGGGATAAATGATTCATTTTGTATGTGTTAAAGCATATTATTGTGTATGATAGGTTGGGGGATGACATTACCCACATCATCTCTAAGAGGTGGAGGAATAATGTTTAGATTATTTTGAGGGATAAGAATAGGAGGTTGATTAGCCATGTTGATCAAATGATGTTGTAGTTGCATCATTTGGGAGGTGGTATATATTTGCATTATATTCATTTGTTGCACTATTTTTGTAAGAATATGAGTTGTATTAATTGGTGGGTTAGGTTTTGAAGGAGCATTAATTGAATTGGTATTATGGGGAGGGTTTATAAGTGGTAGATTCCCTATGGGGTTATTGGATAGGCTTATGTCAATTTACCCTACATTATGGTGAGATGTTTGAAGATGGGAATTGTATTGGTAAGTATGAAAAGGATATAATCCACTAATCTCATCAATTTGATTAATTTGAACCATGTTGAAATTATAAGGTGAGGGAGGATAATAGGTTCTCCAAGAGTGAGGATCCTCTTGGGAAGTAAAGGTAGGAAGAAATGAGCATCCCATATAGTATGTAAATAGATTTAGGCTATCCAAAAATATTATGATAGGGGATTTCATGATGCTTGAAGAAAGAATCTAAGATTAGGAAACAAGAATGAAAAGCAAAGATAGAGTCAACCAAATAGAGAACAATGTCGACCAACAGGTATAAAGTCAACTGGGTCAATAGAGTATGTGAAGAAAATTCATTGAATAAGAAAACAAAAGGATATAGTTAATATGGTCTATTATGTGCTACAAAGGATAAGACTAAAATAAGATAAAGTGATATATAATTGTATGGGTTGACAGTGTACTGAAAATGAGGAAATCAAATAGATGGGAAAGATACATAGTTAAATGGGTTGACTATGTACTTGAAAAATGGAATTAGTCAGGCTAATATAAATACAATTTATTGGGAGTGAATGTGTATTGAAGGTAATAAGATTGATAGTCTAGAAGAGACTATATCGATAGGGATAATAGTGTTTTGAAAATAGAGAAAGATTTTACATGATAATATCTAAGAAAATAAAATTAAGCACACAAGCAATTGGGTTAATGTGATTGATCCAACTAGAACACATAACATAAACCTTGCACCAACATTGGTTAATGTAATTTTTTCAAAACAAAATATAATGATCAAAGAGTAAGAAACAACTTAAATGCTAAATAATTATTCATTCCAAGTGTTATAAAGTTATAATGAAGTTTAAATTTAATGAGATGGGAATTTTGTTGTAATGAGGAACTAGAAAGTAATTTAAATATGGTTTCAGGAAGTTTATGATGGAAGAGATCTATATTGGTGATGGTAATATCCTTGTATTGGGGCCTACCCCCTCACTTAATAATCCTATAATGATAAGAGTGTTAGGTTATTTGACAATATATACCATCAGCCATTATTTATACTTGTCTAAAAAACCAAGTTGGCTTCCCCCTTGGTGATGAAATCCAATTGGGTAGATCTTGGGAAGACAAATGTTTAATAATTTTTGTGTAAGGTGATCTAAAAGTGTGTGCAAAAGATAAAATAGTGTGATTGAGTTGGTAATTTGAAAAAACACCTTATTAATCTATGTTTTTTAATCTAATCATGAAATTAAAGATGAGTTAATTACTAGAAAAAGAGGTTAATTTCCCTGATTTTGAAGAGTACAGAGTTAGTTCATGTGACACTATATGTAAAAAATGTAGAATATAGTTGATTAGGATGTTATTTTTCTACAAAAATAAGATATATAAGAACATAATAAAATAATTTAACTATGTCTTCTAGATAGAAAATAAGCTATAAAACTATGTCAAGATAGTCAACCCAATTAGCTATATGGTTGTAGTTTTACAGACTGCAAACTTGTGAAAACTAATATTGAAAAAGAAAAACTAAAATGATTGAGTAGGTAATAATGAACCTTGGTGGTTTTGAAGATGTTTAGATTGTAAAATTTTATGTTATGATTCTCAAATATTTATTCAATAATTTTGATAATAGAGTTGACTGGTTCGATGGAGTTTGTAAACTTATGTGCTGAAAAAGAAGTTGTGAAAAGAGTCGACTGGCTCGACTATGTTTGCATACTTGTATGATGAAAGAGGAGAATTGAAAATAGATTCAACTTGTTTGAATATGTATGAAAATATGGAACTGAATCATAAAAATACTCCAAACTAATTGATCCTGTCACTTGTATTTAGAGAAGACCTACACAGATATAATAGAGTCATTTTGGAGTGATTATGTTAAACTTGTGAATAGAGTGTTAGAAATATATCGATAGGTTTGATATAATACTAAAAAATATAAATATATAATATAATGATAAAATTAAAGTGTGAAATAAAACCTACAAGGGTTTGATTCACATCAGGTTCACCATAATGTATACAAAGGGAAATGTAATTGATCTATCAATCAAACCTAGCTCGAAGAAGATAAATCCTACTTACACTTCTGATTGTTGATACATTAGATATTTAAGGTCATAACCAAGATGGATCCACTATAACTAAATAGGGTATCTCTTACCACAATAACATCACTAGAGAGGGTTCTAAAGCCTCTAGTCAAGCAACACCATGCAATAACCCTAGCTAGGTCCTATGTTTTCATATTCACAAAGTAAATAACAAGGAAATAAAAATCTAATCTAGTGTTCACCAAATATTTTGGCATAAAGTGAGGATAATCAACATAAAAATTAAATATGCATAGAAAAATCCTAATTAAGTTATGTATAGGTAAAACCCTAATTCATGAAGATAAATATATTTAAAATCCATTGCTTATGTTACTTCTATATACTAAAATAGAGGAGTAAAGTTAGAGATACTTACCTTGAAGATGAACCCATCGAGACTCAATCTCTTCCTTGGCCAAAGGTGCTTCATAAGAGGCTTTTGTGGTTTTTAAGGACCACTTATTAATTCCAAGGCATCTAAAACTTTTCCACAAGATAAGATTCTTATCTAAGTATAAACCCTAAGTAATAACTCCTCAAGTATAATGGTGGAAGCACAAATTTTAAAGACACGTAAATGAATAATTAAATCCTTATCTCTATAAGAAATGGAAAAATTAATGTGTGTATATATATTATTTTTACCCTAAAATTTTTCAAAAGTTTAGATGACAGGGTCGACCAATCAACTTTGTATCATTATTTTCTAAAAACAAGTTAGGTCTTAGTCTAAGTTAGCCAAAATTGACCTAGACCTATAACATGATCTTAAAACTTAGGATATAGGGTCCACCAAGGTTGATAGTGTAATGTAATCTGTAAAAAAGGGTTTTAGGCTTAGGTAGGTGCTAATGAATGTAGTGAAATGCTTGGAGGAGTGTGCAAGAGAGGAGGTAAGGCTTAGGGGAGTGTATAGGAGAAGGTTTGATTGATAATAGGTGGTAGTATAGGGGACAACAATCCTATGAATCACTAATTTTTTGACCCCCACTCCCTATTTCTCAGTGCACCCTTTAAGGCATGCAATCAAAGAGATTAAGAATCAATAGGTTCTTTCAAGATAGAAAGCATCAGTAATTGACAAAGTTTGAAAATATTATGTGTATACATAATGTTAATATAATAGCTAGGCTAGGTAATGGTAAAGGCATGTGTATTGATAATGGAAGGTTAAAAGGTAGCATATTCCTCATATATTATATTAGGATAACTTATGTCTATGTTGGATGAAGCTTCTTGAATAACTATGGAAGGATAACAAATGTTTTAAATTGGATATACTAGATGTCACAACATCCATTAATATATTATGATTCTAAGGCTGATTATAACTCAAGAAGATCTAAATCCAATGTTGAGGTTGACATTAATTCTTATTTTGATGCTAAATTTTATATTTTTTAGAGAATGGAACCCAATTCTAATATTGGTTATGAAATAGAACCTGATTTTGGTGTAAAGGTAGCCACAAATAGGATCAATTTAATTATGTGGTCCACAAGTACCTTATTCACCTTTTTATTTTAAATGAAGGATTTGGGATGAAGAAATGTTTAGAAATGGGGTACTTTTGGAAATGGAAAATTAATTTATTATTACTCAATAATAATGGGCTCTTCAAATATGGGAACACTGAATATGGATCCTATGTCAAATAGAGGTCCTTTGTTTAATACCAGTGGACTATAAATGGTTTATATTTGATTGAAGATGTGTGATTAAAAAATAATGTTGATAATGATTTGAATATCTATATTTGGCTTTGAAATTGGTTGTATTTGATCACGTTTGGATAGGGGATCATGACATATCCTAGTTGAGCAGTTATCAGACTTGGGCACACTTAGATTGTCAATAGATAAGGGACCTTGGAGGGGAAATGGATTCATAAGTGTAGAATATTGGATTTATTTTGGTGTTTCTTCAGTATCTTTAATCAAATAGAATAATTTTTCTACTATAAATCCATCCAAAATTTTATCACTGAGATTTAACAATCTCATAAGATTTTCATATTTGTTGTCAAAAAGGTGTCATGTAAATTGGTCTTGTCTTTATCTACACTAGATGAAACATCAAGGAGGTATTGTTGATTTTGTTCATGATCTCACTGAATGGCATATTTTTAAGGTTAAATTGAGAGAGTTGCTTCATCACTTCTTGACTAATATTGATTATGCTTGAATAGTTTTAGGATTGTGAGATGTCATGACATGGATTAATCATAGACTAATACACCCAACAAAAGGATAAATATAAGGCTAATCAAATGGAATAAATTGGCCCCAAATATGATGGACTTGGTCTCACTTAGAATGGGCCCTAAAGAGGATAGTCTTGGTATCAATGTAATTAGAATGGGCCTAAAAATGACAGTCTTGGTCTTGATTAGAATGGGCCCCAAAGAAGGAGGTCTTGGTCTCAATGTAATTTGAATTGGCACAAAGAGAGTGGTCTTGGTCTTAATTTAATTAGAATGGTCCAAAAGAGATTGGTCTTGATCTTATTTAGAATGGGGACCAAAGAAGGCATTCATTATCTCAATGTAATTGAAATGTACCCAAAGAAGGTAGTCTTGGTTTTAATTATAATGGGCCCCAAAGAGGGTAGTCTTGGTCTTAATGTAACTAGAATGGCCCCAAAGAGGTCAATCTTGATCTTGATTATAATTGGCCCAATGGTCTTAATTCAACTCTACCCCAAATTGGGTGAATTAGCCTAGATATGATTAAAAATAAAGAAAGGATGGATGATATGACTTAATCATTCCCAAATAACATATGCAAGACATTTAATGGAAATATAATAAATGATTTTGAATTGGCAAGCAATAGATTTAGAATAATTGGATTTCATTGAAATAGACTTGAATTATCATTGGAATGTGGTTCAATATGAACCTAATCAAAATTACAGTGGTTTAGTACATAATTGGCTTGGTACATGGTTTAAGACAAATTAGATCTAGCTTTTACAAGCATGGTCCATGGTTCAAGACAAACCTAATTTGTATTTTGATTGGTTTTGTGGATTATAATTGACCTTAGTGGACATTGAATGTTTGATTGGGTCTATTAATCCAAATGTTCAAATAGAATAATTCAATCAAATTTTGTTCATGTAAGTATCCAAATATGAGTGTTATGTGAATCAAACTTATGAGTAAAATGGGGCATAAATCTTGGTACATAAAAGGATTTTAATAAGTTTGATTTTGGTTTGAAATCTTGGTTTAAAAGGCTATTTGATTGATTGTAAAAATTGACCTACAATTTGAACAAGTTTGATGTCAATTTGGAATGTTGGTTGAATTTGAACTTTAGAATAAGATTTGAATGACATTTGTTTTTCAGTTTTAGAAAAGGTCTAATTTTATTTAATTGTAAAATTTGACGTAGGATATGAACAAGTTTTATTTTAGTTTGGAATGTTGGTTGAATTTGAACTTTGGAAGAAGAGTTGAATGGCATTTGAATTATATTTGGGTTTTAGAAAAGTTTTAATTTTATTTGATTGCAAAATTTAACATAGGATTTAAACAAGTTTGATTTTGGTTTGGAATGTTGGTTGAATTTAAATTTATAAGAATATTTGAATGTTATTTAACTTGTGTTTGATTTTAGGAAAAGGTATAATTTCATTTGATTTGGGTTTACCTGGTCAGCCACATTTGACATTAGACTTGACTTAGACTAGAATTTAAATTTGGTATTTCAATTAGTGTTGGTTTTGAATTGGATGGCATAACAGAATGGTTTGGACAAAAAAATTAACCTTGGTCTTGGATTAGTTTAAAATTTTAATTTATATTGGGACTAGGCTTTGGTTTTATTTTGACAACTTAAGGATGTGGTTTGAACAAGAAAAATAGGTATTAGGACCAAGTTTTTACATGTCACTTTTGTTTGACATAGAATTTTGGAAAAGTAATGTTGAATTATGTGTGTATAAAAATGGTTTGGATTTGCACTTTTTTTGTTTGATTTGGTCTCAATTATGAACAAGGTTTTGACACAACAATCAAGAAACAACATACATGCATTACAAGGAAATTTAATAACTAAGATAGTTTTACATCACATCCATTGAACCTTTAAAATACTCACCTTGAGAGAGGATTATAATATTTAAATGTTTATTAAGGAAATTATTAAAATTATTGGAGGTATTTTAACCTCTCCCTTATCTCAAAAGGTATGTATGAATAAGGTGATCACTGTGGGATGTTACTTTTGCACACCTACATCAATGAATGATCCAAAATAAAAGATTAAATGCAACCAAAAGTACATATCAAGGTTATGATTAAATAAAAATGCCTCCTTTAGGTTTTGTCTAACTTCTTATCATGGTTCCTCCTATAAAAATTTGTGTTAAAAGTCATTATATCTAATTTCCCATTATCATATAATATTTTACTCAGTTGATCGTGAACACATATCATAAGAGTTATAGTTTTTTTAGCATGCCTATGTGTCAAATTTACCCATAATAGTTATATATATGAGATTAAAGGAGACACAATTCCTTAGAATTTTGAATAATTCCCAGAATGTAGTGTTTTTTAAATACCCACCCTTGAACCTTTACATAGTATTCCTTTTCATGACTCTCAACGATTTAATTATCCCATTAATTCTAATAGAGGTTATAACGAACACCCTAAACTTGTGGGACTATATTTCCTAACCTATTAGATTATGATGATGATGATCCACTAATTTTTTTGATGTGTCATTATGTGTATTATAAATCTAAGAGAGGTTAGTTAATAATTAGTGAATAAAATCAAACAAATTCAAGAACTAACATCTCAATCCTAATCCCTAGGTTCAACTATATGAAAAAAAAGTAAGAAATGAAATTATAAGATAGATAATCATGATCTTATCTCCTTTGAATATTTTCTTGTGAACTAATCTAAAGAGGTTGATCTCGGCTTATAACTTTAGAAGTATTTGGCAATGTTATATTCCTCATGTGGGCAACATCTCTTCATGTCTACACTTGATTTTTAGCTTGGTTTGGATTTGGCATTGATAATTGGTAGAACTTCACTACCCTAGTTTACCATTGTGGAAGAGTGTGTATGCCCTTTCATTTATATAATTGGAAAATGATTGTGGACGATCCATCTTGGGATGAAGATCAAGGGTCCAAGATTAGTCCTCCATTGTTATAAATGAGAAAGATGGAGTGTGGAATAAAATGGGTAGAGCACATTGTATAAATATAAGAGATTCAAATAATTACCCCTCCTTGAGTTTGTAAGAGAAGTGTAAGATTAAGAGTGTGTAAGATGGTTGTAAGTGCTTGTAAGATCTTTTACTTGCACACTATGGTATGATGATGTCACCTTGGGTGAGGAAATATTATAATTTTAAATTTAGAAAATAGTTAATTTCCAAATCCATGTAATTTTATATTAGGAGTAGATTATGTTAATTATTTAGGTAATTAATCAACCATTAAAGGAAAAGTAATTTTGGTAAGGTTAATACTGTTAATAGAAGACACACTTATAATCAATACAAAGTGTCTGATCTTAATTTTCTATACTAACTCCCTTGAATATCACAAATCAATCTATTTATATACCTATATATTCACCTATCACTTCAACCACCTCAATGGATTCGATTCTTAACCCATCCATGACACAAATGGCATCGACTACCTAAACGTATTTTTACTTACCTATCTAACCTATGCTATCCAAGTCCAACCAACATAGTTCTACTCTTCATTAATCTAAATGAACTTCCACTCCTCCTTTCATGTATTTTATCCAATTAGATGAATGGGAGCCTATAGATAAAATTTATTTCCTCCCATCTCAAAATCCTTTTCTAGAACTGATGATAACTTCTCTTTGTGAGTACAATTGTTTAATTCAAATTTTATTTGAATTGAATATCTCTCAACCTCCACCTATGGGGAAGAATATGCTTTATTCATGTTTGAGTCTAGTATTCTCCAACAGTGTGAATACATTTATATACATGTTGATGAAACTATAGATAATTCCCTTTCAATAAAATTTTCCATTGCTTCAATGATTCTTGATGAAATATTACTTCATGTAGATGATCATCCACTATGCATTATTGTCCAAGTTGGTGATATCCAAATCAAGTGTGCTTTGATTGATGAAGTTTTTTAACTTGCATCACATACCTTAACTTCATTAAAATACTTAGGTATTCAAAATACAATCTTAAATCTACCCAAATTACATATCAAGGTTATGATAAAATAAAAATGCCTCATTTAGGTTTTGTCTAGCTTCCTATCATGGTTCCTCCTATAATAATTTGCATTAAAATTCATTATATCTAATTTCCCATTATCATATAATATTTTACTCAGTTGATCGTGGACACATATCATGAGAGTTATAGTTTTTTTAGCATGCCTATGTATCAAATTTACCCATAATAGTTATATATATATATATATATGAGATTCAAGGAGACACAATTCCTTGGAATTTTGAAAAATTCCAAGAATATAGTGGTTTTTAAATACCCACCCTTGAACCTTTACATAGTATTCCATTTCATGACTCTCAATTATTTAATTATCCCATTAATTCTAACATAGGTTATAATGAAAACCCTAAACTTATGGGAATATATTTCCTAACCTATTAGATTCTAATGATGATGAACCTAATGGATCGGTTTGAAAATGAAAATTTTCAATCTCCCTTTGCATGTAATTAATCAATTACCTTATTATTTATGACTTCAATCTCATCAAAAGACAAAGGATTAGATTCCCACTTCCATAATGATTTCAAAACAACCCATTCCTCATCCATACTCAATCGATAAAAACATAAATACCTATTCTATTGATATTCATACTCCCAATTATGATTATGGATATTCATTAGATGATCCCTTTTTAGTTAGATTTTCTCAACATAAAGATGTATAAATACTTAGATATCATTCTTATTTACAACATTTTTCACATTTATATACTATTGGTTCTATTGATGTAGTATTTTCTTATTCTACATTTCCTAAAATTATTTCATCTTCAATTTATGTCCACAAGTCTAATATGGAATAAATACTAGATACTTCTCATTTTGTCACTTTTGATCCTATACAAATGTGTCAATCATTGCACTAGAGACTGGAAGATAAAATAGCCTTCCTCAGCTTCTACTTCTACTCCTTCCATTAGTGGACCCCCAAAGTCTAATAACAAGCATATATGTTACTTTCACGGCACAAATAATCATTCCTCCACCCATTATCAAAAGCTTAGAAAATGTGTTGACACATTACATCCGACCCTTCCCCAACCCAAATATAAGGCTATACCTCCTCCCAAGTTTTTACCTAAGTATATTCCAAAATACGGATAGGTATATTATCTTTGGCACCAATGTAGTACCCATCATACCAATTATTATCGCATTCTCTAGCAATATCTTCATTATCACCTTATGATTATTCCTACACCCACTATTCCCCCTCCCATAATTAGTCCATGTAATAAGGCTCCTCCTTCTTCTCCTATGGATCCCTCTTCACCTGTGGCTCCCATGCCAGTTGCATCTTCTCCCCCACCCATGGTCCCTTCTCAATCGGTGGTGCCACCTTCATGTACTATAGATGCCATTCATATTCCAATATTTATTCCCTTTCTTAAATATTCTATACATGAGAATAATCAAAAGCATGATACTTTAGGTCTACCTAATTTTTTTGGTAAAGAGATTTGATAATAAGTCTTTTCACAACTTTCCTTGAGGATCAATGAGACTCTTGCTCCACATGTCGTCTAGCTTCACAAAGATATATCAGATGTTATGGATAATATTTAAGGATAGATTTATCAGTATTTATTAACATAACATGGTGCTTTTTCACTTTATTATTATTCATTATGATTTTGGATTGGCCTTGTGATCCACTTTTATATATATCTTATCTCATTTTACTATGTGTCAAATTTTACTTCACTTATCTCTTTCACATGGATCTTTATATTATGCATTATGTGTTGTATATGGTTTAATTTTATTTCATATTTCCTTATGGTTTCTTTTTATGATTTCCATGATTACATTCTTATATTTATGAGTTAATTTATATTCATGGATGTCTTTGTCTTTTTTCATTATTGTTTTCTACCTTATCTCAAAAACATGGATGATTTTTATTTTGACTTGGTTATACAAACCTTGGTCCCCTTAGTAATCATTCTTTACCATGTGATCAGTTAGAAATCAAGTCATCTCATTTTAATCCTATTCATAATGATCCACTTTAGATCTCAATTTATTCCCTTATTTCCTTTCAAAAACTAAGCATACGCATGGTTCAAACTTGAGATAACATATTGGTTCATAGGTAAATCCTAAGAGTTTAGTTAGTCATACCTTTAGATACTTAGCTTCTTTTAACTAGAGTCTAAATCTCATTCATGTGTATCAATTTTATCACTCATGTTATTTTTTCGAAATATGTATGGAGGAAGAATTATAAATTACATAAAAGTTTTAAAAACCAAATCATTTAAACAAAAGGCAATGTTACAAAAAGTAAAATACAGATCTCAAAAGTCAAATCATATTAAAAGACATGATTTAAGGTATATCTCCTTTTTCTAATTGAATCTCAAATTCCATAGTTTGACTCATGTTAGATTCGAGGTCTATTGGGGTGTGGGAGGCTAGTAGATTAGGAAAGGAGATTTTAGTTCTACCTACTTTCTCACATAAGTACCCAATCTTCATAGTATACATATGACTTTGTAAGAGGTCATAAGGAACATGGAACAAGCTATGTGAAGGCAGGTCTATTTTTCTTTTCTTTTCCATATAACCAACCTAAGTTGATCTTGGTATCTCACTTATTTCCTATATATCTTTTTGCTTATTATGAATGGGTATACTTTGTATTTTGATGATCACTAGCCACTTAGTGTCTTTCCTATGTACTTAGTGTGCCTCATGTTTCCTAGGGTATTCTCATATATGCCTACATTGTCCTTTTTACATTTAGTATTTAACTTACAACATTCATAATATTTCCCCTTAAGAAATATTGTTTTGTTAACTAATCATTCCACCTGGGGTTTCATTCTGTGAGTTTTATTATATGACCATGAGAAAGACCAGGCCTTCCTCACAAATTACCACATTATAAACATCATTTTAAAATAATTTTCATTGTTTTTCCACCTCATTAGCGACCCCTTTGTGAGTTTTAGTGTAAGACCATGGATAGGACTAGGCCTTCCTCACAAAATATTCCAATACCCAAGTTATAATGAAATTACATGTGTCAAATTTGAGATAAGTAGTGGTTGATTATGAGTTGCACATCATTAACATGCTTCTAAGCTTGATTTAGTATGTTATATCCTTAATTTATATTTCACATTTATCTTCTTATTTTATGATTGCATTTATGCTTAAAACCATTTTATTAAATTTTTCATACTTCATAGCTTGAATTAGTGTGATCAATTTAATTTCATTTTCCATTATTGTATTTTCTTTTATACTTCCCAATGTGATTTAGTATTTAATCATTTTATTTTTATACCATTTGGTTTTTCATGTGCCTTCTATTTTATCACATTATTTTAATACTTCCCAAGATGAGATAGTTTGATTTTATCTTGTTTTAACTTGGCAAAAAACTTTTGCATGGTTTAAAAATATTTATTACCCTTTTTACCATCTTTGATTTATTATATTTAGCCATCTTTTGTTATTACATATTTCCCATCATGATATAGTGTGTAGTACATTTGTCTTTGATTACTTATACTTTCCAAGTCATTTTTGCCTTTTTATTTATAACCTTGCATGTGTTTCACATAATGCTATAAAATAAAACACTCAACATATATTTCCCATATCATATACAGCAAAATCTAAAAACATTTTCTAGAAAGAAATATATCCATGCATCAACATCCACATCTAAGTACAACTCATGAAATCAAAAACAATATATATATATATATATATATATATATATATATATATATGTATGTATGTATGTATGTATATCATGTATTTTATATAAAATATAAAATGCAATCACTCTATATCTAAGGCTAAGATCCGTTCTATCTATCATGTGGCCTAGCCATGCTACCCATAGATTCTTGGGACTACCTACTCTAAATAGTACCTTATAATGAATCAATCTTAGATCTCAGGCCTACATCCTATCCCTATATATTGACCACCTAAGCCTGTACCTTTCTGAGTTGGATAGTGGTCACCATGTATGTTATTCTCTCCTATACTAGGGCATACCAGGCCTATACCTCTCTCTCTCCCACCCCTATCCATGACTATAGTCCATCCTTGTATTCCTAAATTTACCTCACAACTTCTCCACCATCCTAAACTAGCCCATCTGGGCTAGGGTAGATGGAACCATAAGAACATCTAGAGTGGTGGGGTCATATGGTGCCAACACCCCATCCAAAATATCATGATGCATAGCCATAATCAAGACTCCCCATCTGACCTCCTCTACCACAAGATATATAAAACCAAAAAACTAGACAAGCATTAGATCACATATATATCTCAAAATCATCTATCAACCATAATCACAATGCAACTAGTATCATATATCAAAAACTTAAATCAAAATTTAAACATTTATCACCTATGTTAGTGTCACCAACCACCATCTCTATGTGTGTTGGCCTATAGAGTACCTCCTATATACTAGTGTAAAACTAGGAGTCACCACTTGAGTACACCATGATACTCTCTTTAGAGGTAACTCCATGAACCAATTATGTCCTGGAGTGCCTATTGGGTCCCCCTATGTTGCATCCCTTTCCTACATCTCCTCTCACTGATGGTGCCTCCATCTCTAATGTGGTCATGGTGGTCATTATTAATGCTACTAATTTCCCATTATGAACTAGCATCCACATCCATATCATCTCCCCTTATTAGATCCATTTCCACCTACTATCATGTTTGACTAGTCCATGGTCTAGCATGATGAGGCCTATTCACTAATATCTCTACTAGTACCCCTCTTCCCCTCCTCAACTCTCTATCATATCATGACTAATAAACATGTAGTACTAGAGGGTTAGCCAGGTGTGGGAGTCTAAAATATCTTGGAGAGCATGCCAATAGATGTTGATATACCCATGAGTTATAGTGTCTAGTGATACACACCCATTCCAACCTTATAACAATGGTTGAACAACTAGGCCATATGGTAGTAATGTGTGTTTATGCCTACCACATGATCTCTCCTTCTGTGATATTCTTTAGAGCTAGCACATGGGGCACAACCCACACTACATGATCTTATCTCCACCTCATGACCCAAGGCAACCTATCATCAACCACATGTGGAAACCCAATTGGATAATACATGGGGAAATTCTCATATATCCAAGCACTTATCAAAATCATAGGCCCGATGGTCTTCTTCCCTTTAGATAGAATCCCATATATATCATGCATGAGTGTGACCCAGGTGACAACCCCAACATCATATAGTGCTCCTTGATCTAGTATTGACTGACAAAAGGCTACCATATATAGAGTTACCTTTCCATTTGACTTATGAAACAACATTCATGTTATCACAATTCTTATCACTACCTTATAGATATCCATAATGGCCATAATTTAAATGTTAAATAATCTCACCCTTACCCTAGGGTAAATTTTATATAAGCATGTCACCCACTAAATTATTGATCACCTCTTATCTAGATCCTCTAGCGTGTTAGTGATTATGGACATCATATCTATAGGAAGTTCAAGAAATGCATGGACATCCTCTAGAGTGATCCCCACCTCAATGGTGTCCCAATCCACCACCCATCATAAAGTGTTTATCAATCATTCCCATGCTCTAACGAACATGACAATGAGATCAACACTCAATGGGATCTATCTCATTTCCATAATGCCTCTTAAACCTAAAGTGACTAGTTAAGCTATATCCATGTCACTCAAATGATCCATAAAATCTAGTAACCACGATACATATATTAGGCACCAATACCTTTGACATCTCTATAAAATATCAAAAAATAAAGATATATTAGTTATCCATGTCATAAATAATCAAAATACATTCTTTAAACTTCATAAATTAATTACCTAGTCAGCTAGTTTGACTTAGTTTCCTATGTTTCTCGATTTTACCTACATAATCATCCCATTTAATACAAAATCATCCCTCCTTCCATTTATCATACTAATCCAACCCTATATTACATATTAATCCACTTATTTTAGACCACATCAACCCTCTTCCACTAACTAAATTAGCCTTCTAGTATGCAGTCGGCCATATGTTTCTTGATAAGTATATTGATCCACTACTACATAGCTAACCCCTTACTTTCTGATCACCTTACAAACTAAAAAACTAGGTTGAATTTTTTCCTTTACATCAATGACTTTTTGACCACTTACCATAAACTCCTTATGCATTCATTATTTTAACTTCTTCTTACCAGTATCTTGTTTTACCCCTAGTCTATCTGAGAATTTTGTAGGCTTAATTTTAGTTTTTAAATGTTGCCCACCAATTAATTTTCTATATCTAGCTCAATTTCAAATAAAAATTCTCAAAAAATTTAAATTCACAATTGTTTAACTTTGATGTACTTATTTTGGTCACCAAGCATCCTCCCCATCGCAGTTATTGTTTCCTCACCATGATGGCTCTCTAGTCTAAAACAAGGACTTTCAGAGCTCTATTCTCTCATAATAATAAAATAACAAATTAATTACTTTTCACCTAATTTATGTTTACTATTTAAAATTATTTACTTATCAAATATTTACCACTAGATTTTATATTATGATCATATCTTTATTTCTACTAGCTCTTTTGTTTAACCACAAGATGTTCTATAATCATGACATTGTAGATAATATTTTCACATGTTACATGTATATTTTGAAAAAATCAATTTTTCATCCTTTTTCATTTATTTCTACAAGTTCACCTAATGTTACCTACATTGTACACCTTAACACATTTCTTGCATCTTATTCTTTATCAAAAACATTAATATAAGTAAAGGTATGTATTTCTCAATTCTATCCTTTCATTTATTTTATTTTCTCCTTACTATAGTTTATTCAACTTTAACATTGTGTGTTTTTATGCTCTTTTCCTAAAGCACCATTCCCTATTACACCTATATGACATGTTATGATCTTCGAGTGGGGCATATGTATACACATAATATTTTCAATATTTATCAATTATTGATGATTTATCTCTTGTAGGAACCCATTGAGTGCACTGAGAAAATGGTAGGTGAACCATTGGTGTTTCACAATATTTTTGTCCCTATATCACCACTTTCTATCAATCCAACCATCTCTTAAATTACTTTCCTAAGCTTTATCTCATCTCTTGCACCCTCCCCCAACCATTTTTCCACTTTCATTATCCCCTTCCTAAGCCTAAAACACTTTCCAATGGTTTATGCTTCACTGTCAGCCCCATCAACCCTATAATTAATAAAACATATTTAGGATCTATCTTATCCCCTAGCTAACCTACACCAAAGATTAATTTGTTCTTATTGATAAAGATATAGAGTTAATTAGGCTAACCCTATTGGATAAACTTTCAAAAATGTTTAGGCTAGATTAATCTATATATACACACATTTCAATATTTATTTAGGAAGAGAAGAAGAAGAATAATAAATAATGAATTTTCTTATCCACCATTCTACTTGAGGAGTTTAGATTAGAGTTTCAATAATTTATTTAGAGATACAGATCACTTCTTGTGGATAAGTCTTTTGGATGCATATAGAAGTTGTATAGCCTAGAGCTGACATATCCTTTTTAACCTTACATATAACAACAACCTCTTGTGAAGCACCTTTTCCAAGGGAGAGATTGAGGATTAGGGGGTTCATCTTCAAAGTTAATTATTCCTAAATTTTTTATTTGTTTATAAGAGTAGATATATTTTCATTTTTACTTCTCTCCCATGCATTAGGATTTCTTATACATTGATGTGAGTATAGATCTTCTATGCATGTTTAATTTTTATGTTTATTACCCCCACTTTGTGCCACAAGCTTTGGTGAGCACTACGTTATATTTTATTTTAATTTGCATATACTTTTTGAATATGAAAACATAGGACCTATCTAGGGTTATTGCATAGTGTTTCTTGACTACATGTTATGAAACCCTTTTTAGTGATGTTATTTTGGTAAGATATCCCTTGGTTAGGTCTAGTAGATCCATCTTGGTCATGCCCTAAATATCTACTATATCAATAATCAAAAGTGTGAATAGGATTTATCTTCTCTAAGATAAGATTAATTAATAGTTCAGTTGCATTTCCCTTTGTATACACTTCACACTTAGAAAATTTTATTTATTATTCTAAAATTATAAAACAAACACTAGAATAAATCATTAGCTAAGTCGGAGTAACAAAAAGTGAAGTCAAGAGAAAATATTATCAATAAATTCTAGATTCTAGGTGAATTCAAGATCAACCCATTTTGCTTTCCAATAATTTTTATAGGTTTATTCTAGTCATAAGTATACCTAGAATTTCAAGTAAAATGAGACTTATTTCTAGATCTATGAAGACTCTCAAGCATCAATATCACATATACAAAGGTATAAAAACTAGGTTTATTTGATTGTATGGCTTTATAGAGATAAATAAATCCATGATAGTAACATCATCCTTAGTCACTAATGTTTTCAAATCTTCCCTAAGCTAACATTAGTGACCATAACATAGATAGCTAGTTATAAAACTAAGTAACTAACATTCCTGCTTCTATCCCTTTCCCATTTTAAAAGCACAGTTCTAGTCAATGAATGAGTGAAAATTTCAAAGTATCTTGATCTATTTAGCACTCTCCATATTGTTTTCATGTCACTTTTAAAATCTATTTTAGTATTTTAAATTTATTTTTATGATTAATTTTCATAATTTATAATTTGAGTTACATTTAATTTTATATCTTAATTATGGTTATACAATATAAATTAGGGTAAAATACTTATTTACAATTGGATTTAAATATCTCTACAATGTGATAATTTTAGAACGATGGGAACAATATTTTGACTATCAAGACCATATCTATAGTCATGATCAAGACATGTAAATTAAAAAATAGACCTCTCATCTTGCTCCAATGCTATCACCTTCAACTCTAAACAGGCATTCCAAATTTTTATGTCCTAAAACTAGACAATTCACAAGATTGAAATGGATAAGCATTTGGTGGGTGCTTTGTGATAGGTTTAGTTTGTATCTTTTAATTTATCAAACACATCAAGGTATGTATGTGTGTGTATCTATATGTATGTATATATGTATTGTATGTATATGAAAAAAAATTATGTCCTAAAATGAGATAATTCACAAGATTGAAATGGATAAGCATTTGGTTAGTGGTTTGTGATAGGTTTAGTTTGGATATTCTAATTTATTAAACCCATCAAGTGTGTGTGTGTGTGTGTGTGTGTGTGTGTGCGCACATGTGCACATTTACACACACACACACACACGTGTGTGTGTGTGTGTATGCATATGTACATGTATATATGTGTATATGTATGTATGTATGTATGTATGTATATGTATGTATGTATGTATTGTAGGTTGGTAACTATAGATTATATAACAACCACTTATATGTCAATGTTAAAGTATTCTAAGAATATGCTAAATAAGAACTTGATAATTGGTTAGTGATCAAATAACCCTAATCAATTATCTATTTATAAGTGACTTGAATTCAAAAAATGTAAAAATTAACATGCGTGATTGACTTCCAATGACTAGAAACAATAAATTTAAAAAAAAAAAAAAAAAAAACTTGCATCTTATTTAAAATGTGACATACAAAAATGTGAGATAATATAGATGGTCCTAATAGTTTCCAAGTCCATATGTCATTTTTTAAATCATGACAATATGATAATTGAAATGATATGGAAGTTTCAACAATATGCATGAAATGCCTTTCAACCTTCAATTTATTTCCATAATGGTTCAATAGTTCAAAATTTTGACCATTCACTAATATGTAAAATGTTTTCATAATATATATAAACTATTAATAAATAAATTCTAAGATGAAATTATTTATTCTCAACAAGAAGCATCTAAATAACCTACACACATATAAAGTATTGTAACTTAATGATGCTTGTAAAATTATCATTCATAGCCTTAAGACAACTGACACATATAATTAAATATAATTTTGAAAATATGTAATGATTATTATTTAATTTTTATTTTTGTAGACAAGTATAGTTATTTATATAACACATCTCTATCTCGTGATGTAAATAGATTTATTTATATAAGAAACCCATGAATATAAACTTATCATTCATTTTAGTGATGAATCACAAAGTGTGACTTGAAACATCAATTCAAATTATAATATAATCTATGATACAATTACTGGCAAGGTATGAATGAGGGATGATTATTTAGGTCATGCTTAGATACCATATGTGTTAAACAAGGTCATCCAATCTCTCTAAAACTTTTTATAATATATATTTATGATTTATAGGAAATAATTTGAGATATATGAGGTGTAATAGATCATTATTTACTCTTAAAAAAATTTATTGTAAATCTCATGATTTTTAGATGAAATTATTTTGATGCCTCACATGGTGAGAGGTATCTAGAAACAAATTGATATCTTAGCCTCCTTCTGTGATATTCATGAATTTTAGGTTAATTTTACTAAAAGATAAGCCATGTATTTTAACATGTCTAAAAATAAGGGATAAGTGCAAGAAATCTGGATTAATTAACACAAATACAATTTGAAATAAAATATGTATGTTGGTTTGAATAAAACATGCATAGTTTAATGTTTTAGGCTTGTTAATATCCAAGACTAAAACACATATATGTTATTCAATGTATGTGGTCCTATTTTTGTATTAAAACATGTTTATAGAAACTTATTTTTATTTCTAT
This sequence comes from Torreya grandis, assembly GCA_037957365.1. Lineage (NCBI taxonomy): Eukaryota > Viridiplantae > Streptophyta > Pinopsida > Cupressales > Taxaceae > Torreya > Torreya grandis. The sequence continues at coordinate 931,485 of JARHVA010004624.1, forward strand.
CCAAATTATGAATTTATTCCAAAACCATCCACTTGTGATTAAGTAAATTGTTATTTTCCCTTGAAAAGTCTCTCCAAATCTCCCAAAAAATATCGTTGAGTGGGATAGTTGATAATTCCATGAATGATAAAAAAAATAACTTGATTTTATTATGCCAATTAAAAACAAATTTAGTAATTTCTTTTGGATTTGCATTATTTTTTTGTAAAGCCACCATTTTTTTAATTTTTACATCCCATCAAACCCCTCCATATATAGAATAAAATATGGGAATTAAATATCAAGATAAAAATGAGAAAACCCCTAATAACTCTTCTATCACTCATAACCCTCCTACAATTCTACAAGATCCCGTAGGTAGCTAGGAGGATTTGGTTGCACATATAGTAAGGAAAAACATAGGTTGAGGAGTTAATTAGGATAATGAAGGATATGCATTCATCCAATCCTATCATACCTATTTAAAATTTAAATCAAAATCATTATTAAGTGAAGTTGACTTAATAATAGTTAAAATTGAAATATTAGCATCTTATGGAGAGATATATAGGTACTTATATGATAAAAAATCAACTAGTGTGAGAGACAAATATATATATATATATATATATATATATATATATATATATATATATATATATATATAAAATCAGTGCATTAGTCCTTGGATATATATATACATATATAGACAAATATATATATATATATATATATATAAAATCTAATTATTCACTTATCCAAGGACTAATGCACCTATCATATTATCATGAAGAACAATCTTCTTGATAATATGATAGGTGCATTAGTCCTTGGATCAGTGAATAATTATATATATATATATATATATACATATATATATATATATACATATATATATATATATATATATATATATATATATATATATAAGATTTAATTATTCACTTATCCAAGGACTAATGCACCTATCATATTATCAAGAAGATTGTTCCCAATACATTAGTACCATCATGATTTGACAAGAAAAAAATTGGGAACATGGTAGATGGCCTTTGATCATTTTAATCATAATGTAACCATGAGTTTATTGTGTATTTTTAATGAAACTCTATTATAAGTTTATATTAAATGAAATTACTAATTATTTTGAGAAATTAGATTTTTAGGGTTGAGGAAAAGACTATGCCCATGATAGACCAAGTATACATCATGTGCATGATAATCCAACAAGAGTTCTAATCCAAAATACACTTCAACCTAATATAATCACTTATGGAGTGAAGAACATCATTTATATTGACACTTTACATGTGATTAAGGTGTCTAATGGCACTATCCTTTAACATATGAGCCAATTTCCCCATACTGATGTTGAGGAGGGTATAAATTGGGATGTTATAACTAGTGTTGTTGGATAACCACAATATTACAAATATTGTGGTGATGTATGCACAAAATAATCAAATAAAGAGGAGGATTTGATGTAACCTGATTATGGTAGTTTTTATGGTGGGATATATGATATGGTTCTAGATTATTAGTTTTTGACACACACATCTAATATGGAAACCTCATTGAAACCCTTAAAAGTATATTATATATTTGACATGTAGAAAATTTTTTGTTAGACTTGTTAAATTTAAGATATTTATTTAAAAGATAATAACTGATTTATGTTGAAATTTCATATATAAATATGTTATTTTTTATATTGCATTAGTAGATGTTCCCTTATATTTTCCAACCAAATTGTGAATTGTGTAGTAGCACATACATTGTTGCTCCTTGGTTGTTGTAACATATATAGGGGTAATTTTGAAATTTTTAAGTTTTATATTTTTTTTATAAAGTTAGCATTCATGCATATTTATGTACTTATATATATTTCTTAACAAACAATGATATTTTGTTATTTTAATAGATGACCATAGTGGAGAATCATCTAATAATAAGGGAAGAAAAAACATAGGCATTGATACTATGATTTCATCTACGTAACAACACATTGAATTGTGATAAGTTGTAATATTTAAGTGTAAATATAAAATTATTTTAATAATTTTCTTTAGTAGCTAGGAAAATAACTGACATGAATCTATTATTTATGTAATATTTTTTTATGATGTCTTATACTCATGTTCAAATAATTAGTAGAGGTGATGTGGTACAAGATAATTTTATTTTAAAATTTAACTAAATTACATTGCAATTATTTTTTCAATTTGTTTATATTTAATAAAAAAGTAATTATAAATAAATTTGAAGTTTTATTTTTTATATATTCATGTGTATAATCCAACTCCTTCCATGATCATGAACACAATGCTGACTCCTCATGTTTCTCCCTTTAAATCTCCTATTTGTGAGAAAGTTTTTACCATTGACCTTATTGAGCATCAAATTAAAAATGAACATGACCAATAGATAATTATAATTCCACATTTATATATTGATTATATCATTGTAATGGTAACTTATAATATTAGTTGCATAACCATGACTATGTTTAGTATATAAAATTCACAAAAATATTTGTAAATTGATATATTCATCTATAGGTGAGACTTGGCCACAAGAGGACCCATATTCAAACATTAGAGGAATTTTAGGTGTTTGAGGGATCTCCATCCATCACCAAGGCATCCAAGGGAGGGAGAATTTTTTATGATTAGCATATATGTGTTATAACATTTAATTATATGCATATATAGAAATGTACACTTATTTAGCATTGTATTCATTTATGGTTTTGACCTGAAAATATATTAAGTTCACATTTTAAATTCAATTATGGATATATATATATATATGGAAACATTTGATTTCGATGTAATTATTTTATACATGTTATCATTATTTTATTTTGATATCTTTTTGTAGCTTTATTCATATCTATAAGCTTAACCTCATGCTCTTTGATCGTATTCACATGCCATAAAAATAATATTCTCATATGGGCTTAAATATTTATAACTCACTATGTCATTGATCATTTAGAACACATTTGGACTTTAGTTAATTATGAACTATGTTTAAGTATATTTCCTATGTTTATGATTATATGTAGATGCTTGAATAAGCTTATAGAGGATGTATGAGAGTCTATAATTAGTCATGTTTTTATAGTATAACTATTGGAATATTTGGATATAATGGCGGTTCCTTGTGTTTACTAAATTCAAATTGATTTTAGTGATAAAAGCATGATTTAACTCATACATGCATAGGTATGAAAATCCCTAGTTGTCATGTGTTACACATAATTACATCGTGTTTTAAAGGAAAAATAAATGTAGTCCATTTTTATCTAGCTTTCATATGTTATGGTTTCCTCTTCAGAGTATGCTTCTTGATCCTTCCATGATGGGACCATATTAGTTTTCCATATTTTTTATCCTTCAAACATGCTCCCTACTGAGATGTCTGACACATTATGTTGATCTGCATTGAGATATTCTCTCATAGTTGTTAAGCCTAGTTTTGATCCTAATCTGATTTGTCCTATTGATGTTTATGCCATATTGACTTACCCTAATATTACTCACCTACTTATATGATGGGTAGATGCACCATATTATAAATTCCATAAGGTTTTTATATCATTGAGCTAAGGATTATCATGTACATTAGATATTTTTGGCATAGAATTAGGCATCAAGTTCCACCTCTACCATAGATATCTAACCTCCATATTCAAATAATCCTAAGTGCATTTTCTATTTTCATGCTACAATCAGGCACACCTCTACTCATTATCATCAAATCTGATAGTACATTGATGTGCTTCATCCATAAAACATACATAATTTTTCTGATAAGAACTTGTCTCTTCCTAAAATTATTATAGAGTATATATTTAAACATGGGGGTGTTTATTATCTTTGGAATTAGTGTGATACACATCCTAAACATAAGTTCAGATTACTGCAACAACATTTTCATGATTTCCCATAGCCTATAGTGTCACCTTCTCAACAAAGTACTCAAGGTTAGTCACAAACAAAGATTTTTCATTCCCTACAACCTACATCCTACCAAAGTCTAAGGATATTAGTAACATTTTAGTACTAATTCCTTGGATTGACTACCCTTTTTAGGATATGCCATATAGTCATTCTCCTTATAGCATACCAACTTTCTCCATAGAGACAGATCATTAGGAAGTCCTTACATGAATTTTTGTGAAGACAGATGAGACTATGATTAAAGTTAAATTTAAGTTACAATAGGATTTATCTAATGTTATTTGATGATGTAGGTCATGAAATATATTAGCATTTATGATAAAATTATTTTGATACAACACATTTATTCACATTTTTAAATGAGTTAGATTTTATATTTACATTTCACTATAGCATTTGTGATATATTTTTTATCCCTTGCTCTCATGATTTTTATATTTAATTTTTGTCATATAATTTATGCGTTAATGATAATTTATCATACAAATATTGTTTTATAATTAAATAATTTGAATATTTAAAAATTTAACTCTTTATTTTTTCTCTTTTATATTTAGTAACCATTTCCTTATTTTCTCCCTATCTTTGTATGGTTTTTCATTACATTCATGCTTGTGTTAGCTCATATGTTGAATAGTATAGTATTTATGTGACTTGTATTTTCTACCACATCCAACACTATCCTATTTTCCATCTGATTAGATAAATATCCTATTTATCATTATACCTATTATTACATAAATGTATCTCTTAATGATCCTAATTTATCCCTTATCATTCTCTAATTTAAAAATGTCACATAGGTCAGTCTTGAGACTGCACACTTGTGGGAAAGTCTAAGAATCTTTAAAGATGACATAGTCTTTAAGTACTCTATTGTAACCAAATTATAAGATTTATTACATTTTTTACTTATATCACTCATGATTGGTTCTTAAAATCCATATGGAGGAGGAATCAAAAAATTTAAAAGAGTTAAAACCCATATCATAAAATAAAAGGTAATGATCAAAATTCAATTATAAATTTAAAATTCAAAATCACACCAAACAACATGATTCTTCTTTAACACATCTCCTATTCTAATTGAATCTAAAACTCCATAGTTGGCCTCATAATAGATCTAAGGTCCATTAGAGTGTGGTAGGCCAATAGACTGGGATACAAGGTCTCTTTATATTATTTAGTGCCACCTAATTTCTCACAAAAGCACTCAATCTTTGTAGTATATTGATGGCTCTATAATGGGTCATGGGGAATGGGGAACACCCCATTTTAGTTTTATTGCATATACAAACTTCAAGAGATGATCTATGTACCTCACTTTATATCCCAAGATTTTATATCTACTAGTTAGAGTATCTTAAGTCCTTGTCGATTTAGATAAGTTCTTAGCACTTGTATATTAACCTATTATGTCTTATTTATACTAAGGATTATAATAATTCCTATGTAGTGTTTTCCATTCCCTCTTTTCATCACATTATTCCTCATATTCCCCTTGATTAATATCATTAATTATATGATCATACCCTTGATCACATTTCCTATTTGTCACACCTCATTGGTATTCCTCTTATGAGTTGCAGTTTAAGACCTTAGATATTACCAAGCCAACTTCACAAAATACCCCTATATCCCATAAAAACAATGTCTCAAATTTTTACATGTATCAATATCCATAATATTCTACATTATAAACTAACACAAGCACTAAATTTGGTTTATCATTTTTACATTTTTCTTTATTATCACGTATTGACATTTCTCATTCAAATTTATTTACTTTGGAAATTTTTATATCTTTTATTACACATTGGAAAAACATTTATTTTAAATATTTTTAAATTTATTAAAGATTATTCTCTTTTAAAAATTTGGTTTCATATTTTCATTATTTACAATTTCTTTTGACTATTAATATTATTTACCATGCATTTCTTCACATTTTCTAGAAACAAATAACACACACATCATACATTTTCTCATAAAATATATAACAATAAACATGTGTTAAAACTAAAATATATACATCCATGAGTCACCAATAACATATTTATCTATATCTATGGCTCAAAAGTTTGATACAATACAATGTGATAAAATAATAGTACAAAATATATCTCTAAGGCTAAGGTCTATCACAATGACATGCTACACTACCCATAGATGTCTGATATTTCCCTCTCTAAACATTATGTTGGATTAAATTCATCCATGATCATAGACCATCCACGTATCCCTATATATTGGACACTTAACCATGTACCTATGTCAATTTTCTAGTTGTAGCCAAGTGGAATACATCACATCTACATGAGCCCACCAAAACCAAGTGTTCTAATATGAGCCTGATCCACATCTAAAAAATGATCTATTAGATATATTAACCAAAGAACATCCACTAATCTCTAATGTATCTCTCTCCTATGAAAAATTATAAACAATAGATCACCTATCAAATATCTATCCTAATACTAACATAACACATACTTTAAAATTGAAAAACTAATAAACAATCAAATATTGAATAGTTTAGTATTGTTTTCAATCATTTCATTTCATCTATTTCTATATTTTAACTTAATTTTACTATTTAAAAGTGAAATTACAACACATGACATTATTCCATTCTATTTATCTAAATTAGGGTTAATTTCACCATTAATTCAATTCAATATAAAAAATTTGGTGGACCCATTTATTATTTGAACATTGTATAACCCTAGGTATTATTTAGAGTTTCAAAATTTTAAGGTTTCAACTTTTTTATCCTAGGGTTTCAAAAAAATTATTTTGAGATTTTTATAATTATCATTTTTAAATAATTTCATTGATATAGTGGATGAGCACTTTTTGTTTCAAGCATATATAGTCTTTATGGTATGTTGTATTAATTTAACCAATAAAATCATTCATGGTCATGTAATAAAATTAATCAAATCACAAGGTAAGACATAAACATTACTAATGCAAAAACTTTCAAAAGCCAAGTATAACATGGGAAGAAGAGTGATCATATATTCAAAATGATATAAGGTGTCATCTTAACCTTTATATAGTGATAACTACTTTCCCTCTAACCAAGTCCATGTTATCACTATCCCAAGAGATAAGTTGAGCCACTCTATAGTTCCAAATGAAGGTAACTAACATGTCCTTCCTCAACCAGCTCCACCTACCACATTTCCTCTTTATGGTGTTTGTATGGATATTAAATAAATAATATCTAAGGTTTGTACTTTTGAATATCTCAAGGATCAAATTATCACTATGGACAAGTCAATAGAGGAATTAAAGAAGCAAAATTAATATTTTAGTTCAAATATCACATCATGGGAAAATAATAACACATATACAAAGAATTGAGAGTATGTTAGTGTTAATCATGTATTTGAATCTTTATTTAGAAATTTTGTGCCTAAAAATATTTCATATCAAGATTGGAAGCTATAACATAATACATCTAAAACTAGCAATTCAAAAAGTGCAGAAAAGGCTATTAAGATTTCAAGTGAAATTTTAGGAGAAATGCTTCAAAATTAAGTGATAAAATTACCTCTTATGCATCATTTACAAAGATCAAAATGCTTTGGCATCATAAACATATTTTTTTGGATTTGAAGAAAACATATAAAGTATAATTGAAACTGGTGATCATATAACAAATAACTAAATCAAACAAACCATTAACATCATGAATGCATATCATAAAGAGCAAGTTTGGATACAAAAATATAGGTTAGAGTGAGAAAAGTTAAAAAATCAACAAGGAATGCATCAAAAATGAAAAGTTACTAATACATAATTTAGAGAAAATCTAACAACAAATTCAAGATAAAGAAACCAAATTAAAATATTTTTTCTCAAAGGAAAGTCAAAATAAAAATGTGCCTACAAAGTCCAATGATACAAATATGGTTTCTAAGGATTCACACATAAAAGATCAAGATGAAAAAATAAGGTTACAAAAGGAATATGTTAAAAATAAAATGTTTCAAAGGGAATAATTGAAAAGAGACAAATTCCTAAAAGAACAAATTGAGAAAGAACAAGTGCAAAAAGACAAATTGGAAAAAGAAAGGTTACAAAAGTTACAAAAAAATAAGTTACAAAAGTTAAAAATATTACAAGAGAAGTTACAAAAATAAATTTAAGTTAAACAAAAAATCATTCTTAAGATATGGTTTTTAACAAAAGAGGTTCAAAATCAAGATATACCGACAAAACCTAATGTTACAAATATAGTTCCAAAAGAGGCAATTATAAGACCTTATTATTATTATCAACATGAATGGAAATTAATTTACTAATTTCAATCTTATGGAATATTAGGAAACAATTTTTTGTTCTACAACATTCATTGTATCTCTTGGGTATAAGCTTCATCACATAGATCAAACTATGACATAAACATCATGTGTATGATCAATTAAGTTAACACCATTGTTTACTTCAAAATAATGTCATATTAATTTTAGTATTATTTATCGTACAACTACATACAATGTTTTATTTGAATGTTTATGGTCAAAATAAATAGGGGCATTAATAAATATAAACAAAGGTTGCATTACATTTGATCATGAATATAAGGTCCTTGTCATTTAAAAAGAGGGAACAACTTTAGATAAAGAACTTAAAAAGGATAATATCTCTTAAGCAAATATAACACATATGGCAAAGCAAAATAAATCATAAGATTCTATACCAGAATATGGGGAAATTAATTTTACATATAACGATACAAAATAGGAAAAGAGTAGTACACCAAAATTTTAGGACCAAGAGGATGATTATGACCATGATAATGATTATGTAGAATATGATTGGAATGACATAAATAATATGCTAGATGAATATGGTAATATAATTGAGGATTAAAAAACACATGATGCATTTAATGATTCTAATTTACACACATCTAACACATTTAATTTAAGGCAAGTCATCCATTTACCACTTCTTACAGATCTCCCAACATGGGTGAGATCATTGGGTAGATTGTTGTATTTCATAATATTATAAAAAATAAAAAGTATTCAAATAATTTTATAAAAAAATTGATTGTACATAGCTTCTATATTGTTGCAAATTCTTCTTCCATTTATTTTCATGTGAAATAATTTGATCCATTCTTCTACACCCTTGGATTTCATTATCTTGTTGGCATTTGGCCCTTCTATTTTACTTTCTAGATATGGACAACCTAAAAATAATGTTTAATCATGTAGAAACAATGTCATTTATTTATCTACTTACAAAGTATATATTAACATTTTCTCATTTTTATTATAGGAAAAATTCATTTAGAAAATGACAAAATCATTTACCATTATTATCCCATATGGTCGATCCCATCCTTTGCATAGTTATTTCCATAACTCATAGTTTTTGAACACAGAGCCTTAAATATTTCAATTTTTAGATTAATCACTTAGTCTCATTATGCAATTCATTATTTTTCACCAGAAATCTCTCTTTTTCAAAGATCTCTTGTTTATGCATGCAACATATTTTGAAAAGAGTATAATTGAGGAAATGAGAATGTACAATTAGTCTTTTACATACATTTTCAGTCTCCTAAAAATTTATAACAATGACAATTCATATTCTATAGGAGGAAATTTTATTATACTTGGAGATTCAATATTTTCATAGTTCATATTTCACATTGACACTTATTTTGAACTATTCAAATATTATTTATTTATTTTATTTTTGACACCTTGATTCATTTCAATTTTTAAGCTTGTTGGTTTTAATATTGCAAAATTAAAAAAAACATATATTTTAAAAATGCAAAAACATTATAATGTTATTGTAATCACTTAAAAGTGGTAATTGGATGATAAGAGTGTCACTTGAGTGAACCTATCCCTAGGCTAACCATAGACCTATTTTAGAGCATTATACTTACATTTCCAGTCATTCAATAGACCATAATCACCTATAACCAATCAAGGTACAGTCCCAAAATTGTCATCCTTGACCCTAATCCAAATTTATTAGTAGTATGTAGAGAGGACATTATCACCACATTTGGGACACTACATCCATATTGCGCTAGTGTCCCCAACTGGGTACTACTATCCTTAGCCCAAAATCTTCCCAAAATATACTTTTTAAAATGTGTGCCCCTCCTAAGGTTAGCCTAATCTCATTTTTTATCCACATAAGTAACAAAACCCTTTAAATACATGTATATTCCACCTCTATTCAATAGATGGAAAATAGATGCAAAACTATTCAAACCAAATATAAATTTGTGAAAAATCAAGGTAATTTATCCCTATTATACCCTAATTTCTACATACTACCATATAAAACATTCCTAAGTCTAGTTTCCAAGCATTTCAAATCTTACGAACATTCATGGAATCCAAGGCCACTCTCATTCTAGCATTCACTTGCACATACTTCAAGCACTAGGTGGGAGAACTACATTGGAATTGATCCCCCTTTAGAGTATTGGTATGTAGGCAAATATTTACACAATGGGGTGTTGAGGATGTCCAATCTATCTTAATAAAACACTCAATTCTTGATCATATCATTATTTCAAAGGGAACTAGGGTTTGCATATCAAATCAAGCTTTTTAGGTACAATACACAGCTACAAGTTTTGGTCACATAAGAATAAAACATATAGATACAACTACAAATTCCCTCTAAAAATAGTAATAGTCCCACAAAGGGGACATTAGCATGACATTGAGGACACTACATATGTATGGTGCTACTATCCAAACTAGGTGCTACTTTCTAGTGAATAGACAAATACTTGAATTTTGTTAGTGACACTCAGAACTACCCAAATCTCAACTTTTAAAACCCAATTCATACACCTCCAACATTAGATTTCAACATTCTCTTGCATACACCTTTAACACATCACATTGTATTAACTATTTTGTCATCCAATTTTGTAGCACCAAAGCACACATTATATGATGGAAAGGGTGGCCCATAACATCACCTTAGAGCCTTTCACATATCATGCTTGGTCTACATGTCTAATGATTGGATTCTTACGAAGTTATTTCCACACAGTCTCAAGGATTATGCCTTATAATGGTTCTATGATTTTCCTAACCAATATATCATGACATTAAATACTTTAGTATATATGTTCCTAACACACTTATCTATCAACATAAGTGACATGATATCATATTCACAAGTGACATAACTAAATCAAAAGTCAAATGATCCCATAACTAATTATGTCTTATGATACAAGACAATCTTATCAAAATTGACTAGCCCCATAGCAGATAGAGAGATTTAAGATATATTAAAATAGATTATATTACCATCTCTTTATCAAGAAATATTATTTAAGAAGTTTCCCACATTTATAGATATGTGCCATAGTTAATGAAATAGAGGTTAAGCTCTTAGCAATGGGAAAACTCAAATACATAAATGGATTGGAATAAACTATTAAGAGCTCAAGAAAACCTCCATCCAAAGTTAGGGACACATAAAATAAAATAGATCAAAATATAATAATAAATGTATCTTCAAATCCTTCTCCTAGATTGGTTTTATTAGCTCTTCAATATAGAGTATTCACTAATATACTAGAGTCACCAGTATGAGTTTTACAATAGCTATTGGAATGGAATGTCATATGTATCCTTCCCATTAAATAGATTGATATAACATGGAATTTTCAAAAGAGTTATGATTCAAATGTATTCTATGAGTATCACAGGGCACTAGGCCACACAAAAAATAGATGCATTATCTTGAAGCACAAGATACAAGACCTCATTAAGGCCAACATTTTTTATTTGAGCACACCCATCAAGGTATTAAAATAATAAAAAAATGTAAAGGCACTTAGGATATTTTTAGATAATTTCCCTAAGAATATATCTAATGAGTTAGGGTCACATTATTTGTTCATTATACATATCAATCTCATCCACCACCAGCTTCTTATCAAATAACTATAGAGGAGACACATCCCTTGCATAACATTATTGGCATGTATCACACTACAATTCCACCTAGAGCACTCAACACATTTTCATAATAGGAGATTGTAGATGATGACATAGATTTACAATTTCTCTTCATATGATCATATATAGACCACTATCCTATTCATAGTATAATGGTTGATAATATGTCAAGAATGAACACATGTACCATGACACTCTTACATCACTTTAGTTATGCAGAGTGGGATATATTCCATACAAATACAATTATTAGTGGTTTCAGTGGACATGTTCAGATCTCCATTAGGGAGATAGTGCTTCTATTACAAGTGGGACTAACACACATATCCACTCAATTTCTAGTAGTACCTAGTGTGGGTATATTCAACATATTATTGGGCAGGACATGGTTACAGAAACTCCAATCCATCCCATATATAGTACATTGATGCCTCAATTATATACATGTTAACTAGGTGGTTAAGATTGAGGGTGTCCCATATGAGTGTCTTCTTCCCCTACCATAAGTAGTTCTAGTATAAATTCTAGTCACACTTCAAACACTGACACTAGTTATAGTTCTAGTTTCACTACCAGATATTGCATATTTATCCATTAAAATAGAGAGTATAGCTCTTATGCATATATCAAAATGTTTATAAGTGTCCTCAAATTAGTATAGGTCTACTTCTATAGTGTCTACAAACACACACACACACACACACACACACACACACACACACACACACACACACACACACACACACACACACACACACACACACACACACACACACACACACACACACATTCTCCCTTGGATACCATTACTAGAGAGACCATTGCATCATATATGTGTAATAGAATGTAAAGGAACTTCCTCTACATAGTTTACACTAATATCAGTTATATTAAGTTCTATGGGTTGTCAAAATAGGGAACCTAAATAATGTACAATTTATACATCAATCATATGGGTCCCCAAGACCCCTATAGTTCATAAGGCATCATAGTCAGTGCCACAACATCATAGCATCACTACTCAAGTAGCTTCAGGTTCAAATTATATAACATAACAGATTATGGGATCATAGTTTCCTTTTCACACTCCACACATGATCACAGTTCCACTCTTCAACATAGGTCACAATAATGGTGAGTCTCCCATGAGACTCATTGGTTAATATGGTTTCTAACCTTGTAAATACTTCCTTCTCTCTCTCATTCTATGTACATAGTTTATTTCCATATGCTTGTATATTACTTATACTCAAAAAACATAAAAGAAATATAATATGTAAAAATAAAAAAAACATTCAAATATTTCAAAAATACAAATTTTTTATAGATTGTATGTATTGTTTTGTTTATATTTCTACTACTTCCTAGATATTGCATATTGCTAGCTATCCTAGTATAGTTGGTTTTATCATACACATATGCTTCACTTGTTCTTGTTGAAAGCTTGCAAATTCTAGATAGGAATTTGGTCCACTACATTGATCTGGATCAGCTATCATCTACCCATTTGGGGCATTTATACCAATCCAAGTTTATACATTGATACATCTGCCCACTTGAGGGCATCTCATACATAGTTGATATAACCAATTCTATCTTACATAATATACATTCCATTTACACATTGATTTATATTAATTTTAACCATTGTTATTCATTTCTTAAATTTTTGTCAACTATCACTAGCTAGCTTCAGTATATATGCACCCTAGCATCTACATAGATTTGTATTGCACAATTATACATGATTTCATTTCTAGTTCCTATATTAGACTTGATTGTGTTACGACGCTTCTTACATATTTGGGGGAATTTGAATATGCCATTGCTCCTTATCTTTTATGCCAATTCTCTATTTTTATACCTTGAACATGTACCCATGTCCCTTATGTGTGCTCTTTCATGCTTCTATATGCAAACATTTGAACATGTCCTTCTCTGTGGCTCTACACCAAATTACTTGTTGTTTATGTATGTTGACATTTGAACATGTCTTTGTATGTCTTCATTCTGAGATTTAGTGACATGTGCCCATGTCCCTTATAGTATGACCCCTTATCCTACCTTTTATGTGTCTGATGTGTTTGTATGCTTGCTTCCTTAAATTATTCTACACCATGACACTTTTATTTATTTGTTACACACACACACCAGTTTTTTATTCCATGAGGGACTTCATGCATCTAACTATCCTATTTGGGAGTCTTGATGGACATCATGGTGCATCCCCTAGGAAGTTACTCACATTTTAATACTATTATACATTACTTACATGTATAATAACACCCTTATGCAATGCTATATTACAACATACATTTTACATTTCCTACTTATGCTTATGCATTTACATTCTATTGTTATGTTTTATATTTTATTGGAATATAATGCACATGCTCTGGCTAACACATTTTTCATAGATACTTATTTATAGGGTAATTATTATATAGGTTTAAAAACTACCCTTAAAATAGGGGACATTCATAGGGTTTTGTCATAGAGATTAGGCTCATACATTAATTTTTACATATATATTTCAGCACATAGGCTCAATTTCATATATTAGACTCAGGGTAAACAAAAAACAAAAAAAAGACTCAACAATATGTTCATACCACACAAAGATCATACTAGGAAGTAATTATCACCTAGATTGGGACACTATCATTACAAGGTGCTACTATCTAGTATCCCCAGCTTCAGGATAGTCTAGATCATTTAGACTAGTACACTAGGTACAATATAGATTTGCATAGATACAATCATAGGTTTGACAATTATGTTCATATTTAGCTTAGATTAAGTCATTTAAATTCATATTCATACCAATTAATCATATTTAGGGCAATCATGCACAAAATAATCACTCATACATTCATATTACATATACAGGTTCAACTATTACATGATTCAGATTTAGTATGCTCAGATACCATATTAGGGGCATGTGCATGACACATAGTTTCCATATACTTAGATTCAGATAAGTTGAATATATGGAATATAAAAATCCATGTCATTATCTATACTATACATATTTATATCAAATTTCAGGTTGTCACCATATTCATGCCTTACTCCATCGGTAGTGGTTGGCATTCTTGAATGACCCACAATTGCCTAATATATTTGAGTGGACATAGAGCTAAATACATAGTTATATTACTTTTATCACTTGGATTTTCACCCTTTGAGTATATGTAAAATCTCTCCTCATCCAAGTGGCACAATGGAAACACCTCTAGGCTTGTGGGTAGCCTAAGGATGAGGTGAATCTCTAGATAGGGCTAGCTCACTTGATGTACCACTTTGGATTATAACTAAAACTAAACTTGGGGGGTGAAAAGGGAGAGACACAACTTAAAAAAACTATCCTAAGAGAGGTTATACACCAAATATATTTATGAATTCCAACCATATTAATCTTACACTTGAAATCAAAGGACAAAACTACACTTCTCCATTCTTCATCTTCTTACATCAATGCTACATTGTGAGGTTATGGATGAATGTTAAAATATAGGAGGAATAAATAAGAGGCATATTAGGGAAATAATGAAAATACTAACTCACTCAATCCTTGACATTTCTTAGAGCACTTCACATGCCTTACAAGAAGAAGCTTTCCAACTGCAAATAGATGATAAAATGAAACAACATGCTAAGGAATCCATAGTCTTCACTTATGAAAAATTAAACATTCCAAATTAACACAATAATAATATTCATGTATTAGGTTAAAATTATAATTATTATTGATAAAAAGGTATACATTTTGGTAGGGTTTCACCATACTCAAGTGGAGTATAGATTACAATGCCAAAATGGTTAGTTCTTATAGAACTTGAGAGAGAGAGGATAAGAGAGAAGTCCAATGGTCACAAGGACACCTGTAAAGATAATAAAATTTGTTAATTTTTCATGTTAATAGGATTTTGGATTAACCATGAAAGTTTAGGAATCAAAAGTGTCAATTCAAGTCATAAACTTCATGAAAAGTAGTAGAAAAACTCTTTATCTAGCTTAGAAAAACTACCTTCACGATTAACCCTATTTGAATGGATCATAACTGATTAGGAAAAGTTATAATGATTGGTAAAAAGGGTAAGGAAATAATAAATTCCTATACATTCATTTTTTCATTATTTTTCCTTTATAATCACTTGGAAAGGATTTATCATCATCTACAGTCAAGAAAACTCTTCCTTCATGCACACTACACACTTGGCCTCAAAATTGGCATCATATTCTCATGAAAATACATGGTATAAAATTAATTAAAATTGTAAATACCATATATGGACTTATAATCATCAGGGATACCTTAAAATCACCTCACTTGAAGATCTCCAGCCTTCTCACTAGCTTGTCCAATAGGCCAATTTTAACTAGTTGAGATGAAGCACCTAGTTTGGATACTTAAGAGTTTTTAATTGGAATAAAATGTCCATATGGAGTTATAAAAATTATAAATATTCCCTATAAACATTTTTTTACCTTAAAACTCCACTTATGTCTTGTACAACACAAAAAATGGTCAATTTTAGCTTATTTCTTCCATGTTCGTACAAGTATATATAGATAATTTTCATGGGAGGGAGATTAAGTGAGTCCTCTACAATTATAATAAGTTTCATGAGAAAAATATTCCATATATAATAATATTTGATCTCATTTATCCAATCAGGTCTCTTTAAGGGTTTAACAAGGGTTTTAGGCTTGTTTGTCCTCTTAAGCTTTGCTCATAAAATTGGGATGTTGAATTTGTCAACCAATTCCACTAGATGGTTATTCAAGGACCTTTTTAACTTCTCTAAACCTCTTAGGAATCCATGAAAATAATCATGAAACGTGTGATCATCCAAATTTCTCCTATAAAACTTGTTTTCACCTTTTCAATAGTCCTAATGTTTTTTCTAAGCCAAAATGGCTTATTCAGGGGTTTCATTGCCTTCCAACAGCTTGAACACTTCATGGATGACCCCAAAAACATGTTTCAATAGATTGTAATGCTTAAATCATGTAATAAGTGTGATGGAATCCCAATTTAGGCACTATTCCTAGTCATTCTTAGTAGGCTTGTGTTGATTCAAGACCCAAAATGACCTCCTCATGATTTCCCTTATAAAATCTATGCTTGAACACTTTTTTCATGGTCCTAAAAACATGATTCAACCACTTGGAAGTAACTCTTGATTGTTTGGTCCCCTATTTTGGATTATATTCTTTCCTTATTGGTATATTATTGTTTTTTTGGTGTCATCCAACTTTCTAAATCCCCTTTCCAAGTTCTTTACATATTCTGACTTCATATTTCTTCATTATTCTATAAAACTTGCCAACTTTGTTCATGAAGGAGTGCCCTCTGTCTAAGATAAAATAAAGGGAAATAACATACTTCCTAAAACAAAATTTAATTATTTATTTTATTATACAATTTTTAAGGGTGCCCTACACCAAAATTCAGCTCTTGGTAATAGGCATGGACCCTTAAAAAGTATGAAAGTCTGAGACAGACTTGTCAAGGAAACTATGTGCAGGGTTTGTTCTCCATGGACTGTGATTTGCATAACTAAAAATATTTATCTATTTTAAAACTCTATCATGATGTTGTCACAATTTTATATGAGTATGTTGAATGTGCCATCAATTAATATTATCATTTAAAAAATCCATGCTATTAAATATATACCCTACTTAGTCAAAAATGGGTTTTACCTTTTATTGGGTTCTACTTTTTTGAGTTTTTATAGGTAGATATTTATTAATTTGGAACCTAATGTTAGTGAATAAGACTCTCCTTGAATATTATATGTCAAATAACAATAATTTTAACTTGTATATCATGTTTGGAGAGTGCCAACACTAAGCATCATCACTCAAGCTTTCTTCCTATCACAGTCATTTAAAGTTGGATGTAGGTGTACCTAGGGTCATAAGGGGTCTACATAGGTTTGATTCATCATGTATAAAGTTCATAGAGATCCTTTTGGTCATAAGTAATGTGTTTAAAACCCTTCTTCATCATCTTAATTTCTCTTAGTCATTTCAATGTTCTTGAGCTTACAAACTAAAATCTTCCTTAATTAACTAAGAAACCCTCTCTATCTAATCTTTGTAGGTGCACATTTGCTTAGTTATATTTGAATATGGATCTTCATGACAATTTAGAATCTTTATATACTAATATCACACCTATTTGGGTTCATCTATTCACCTACCCAACCTAAATCATCCTTTAGATACCTCTTTCTCAACTCACTATTTGACTATATTCCTTGCCCTAAGATGCCTATAGATGCAAATTACCTCCTATATGTATGTGTGAGCTCCTTAAGTATTGTTAATAAGGTGGAGAAACTCTAAATGAAGCATTAAAACCATTTTATAACCCTATAAACTCTCCTTGATACTTATCCTATAAGCTTTTTGGGTTCACAACTGAGTCTTCCCTTGAATAACTGAGACACCCCTGTCTTTTACGCCTATGTGTAGGCTAATTTTATAAAATGAGTTTGTTCATGATGTTTAGAGGATCTTTATGAAGATTGAGAACCGCATTAACCCTCTCACACATTAAACTCACATTTATGCACTTTGGAATCCTAATAGATTCACTTCTTGCCATGAATAAGACACCCCAACTGTAAGTGTGTATTAAGGTTGTTGTACAGATTGGTAGGTCTATGTGGGAAGCAAAACACAAAGTCTCATTACTTATAATGATACTTTTTACCATAGATTTTACTTGAATATTTGGAAACACCATCACACATTAGCATGATTTATAATTGTAAACATGGAATGCAAGATCACCCTTTGACCAAAATCATGTAGATGTTACTGTAGGTTTTTAGTGTTTTCATGGGCATCTTTGTGCTGCTTTAAAACCACTTTCCCTTAATCCCTTGCCTTCCAAGATTTTAATAATCCATATTTTTGTTAGGGGATACAAAAATCACTTATCTAGATGATTTAATAATATCAACAAACAACTCATAGAGTGTCTACAAAACTCCAGGGATCTCTATTTTCTGCATTTTGGGGACTTGGTCTCAAACTCAGTCCTATCATTTTTGAAGATGACCTTAAACCTTGTTTGGTAATACATCCTTCCAATAAATTTTACCATGAATATTTCAACATTTTAAAACCTTAAATAAGATGTCAATACATATGTCAACCTTGCTATATGGATGCTAAACTCTCTACTTAGACTACCTATAGGTCATGAATCTCAGGTTTACAACAATAAGGAAATTTTAAATATAGAACAAGAAAATGCAATCCTCTAATGAGTTGTACACATAATTAAAAGAATTAAAATGTACTCCTGACACTTTTAATGGTATGAAACAAGTATTAACACATCCCATTCAATGTGAATTTATCCTCTAAGCACCTGTATGAAAGCATATTCATGGCAGACTAAAAGGCAGGCTACATATGACTGCAACTCCTAGAAAATTTTCTTGGAAATTGAGATTGGAAGGTGTAATTAGGTTAATATAACTTTAGAAACATGATAATGAACCTATAAAAACACCTTGGATCCATTTTCAAGAACGAAAAATATAGAACATGGTGAAAAATTACTAATAACACATAATGGGACCAGTCTACAAACTTGAGGTGATTGGCTCTTTGAAACAACTTGAAACTTGAATATAATCATGGATAACATTTTTGAAGCAAGTAAAATTCCTATGTAACTAACATCAGAAAGTGTATTGTATGTATATTCTCAAACTGAGGCAGAACCTATAGGGTACATAGATTAGCAAGAATATTTGAAATTTAAACTTAATGGGGATGGTTCATGAATCACATGCCACAATTTTTCAAAATAATTATATTTAAATTAAGGTATAATAATTTTAAAGAAACACCCCAAAAAAAAATTCCTTTAAACTTCCTGAGCTGTCTGTACCAAGCAAAAACCTGAAGGTCACTTCTGCTTGCCAAAAAGGGTGAAAAGGGGGTAGAACAGTTTTGAGAAATAAATGGCACTTTCAGATAAAAAATGGAAACAAGATTTGGAAACATTAAGAGGAATTTTTTGATCTTTTTCCATGTGACACACTTCCCAAGGAGCTATACAAGTTCTAAAATCTCCTTTTTCCAAGAAAACTACCCTTTTAACTGAAGAACCTACCAATTTTTAGTTAAAAATGGTTTGGTTAAGACCTAATATGACACATTTGGAATTACATCACCCTATATAATATTCACACTTCCCAAGAAACCCGTATGACTCATTAAATGCACCTTTTTGATCCCTAAAATGACTCAAAAAGACATGTTGGCTAATAAAAAAGTGACCAAGGCTAATATATCATTGAATAACATTAAATGGCATATTATATACCTTATGACCAAATATTAAAACTCCTAAAATACTTAAAATTCATGTTTTTTACTAAAGGTGCCCCAATTTGACCTGAAAGTCAAATTTGGTCAATAATTACTTAGATACTTTCAACACTTTGCATAGTACAATTACTTATGCATCTACTTCACAAAGGTGGAAATGAAGGATTCATGGCCTACTTGAGTTCTTGATTCACCTATATAATAGGGTTAAACATACTTATAGTCTTATCCAAGTTAATCATAGAGATCATGATCCACTAAGCATTGGTGGGAAATGATGGTGTCAAAACTAGATTGAGTTCTTGAGCCACCCATATGAGAATTTATCAAGCCATCAGCTCAAGTCAAGTTATTCAATGATATGATTATTATTCACACTTACACACATAGGTTGTTATCAGGTTCATACATTGGTTCACATACCCAATGAGGTGTATTCATTCCTTTCTTCTCTTTTTACTTAGTTATTTCATTTTACCATAGTATTTTAACTTTGATTGTCTGTTAAGTAAGGACTAATTTTTGCATGTTTCATTATAGTACATTGCTTTAGATCATGTTACATATACACAGATCTAGATTCACATATTCAAACTCAGCTACATGGGCTTCACTTCCAAGGGAGGTCTAGGTACACTTCTTCATTTATACTAGTCATTTCACTTTACTGCATTACCAACATAAATGGGGGGAAATGTAAACACCTAAAATTAGATATTGTATATTAAGAGTGTTGTTTGAGTTAACCTATGCCTAGGCTAATAATAGACGTATTCTAGAGCATTAAATTTACATTTCCAATCATTCATTAGACCAAAGTCACTTATAGCCAATTAAGACATAGTCCCTGAACTATCATCTTTGACCCCAATCCAAAAAATTTAGTAGGTTTTAGAGAGGAAATTAGGACCACATTTGGGACACTACAACCATATGGAACTAGTTTCCCCAATTGGGCACTACTACCCTTAGTCCCAGCTCTTTCTGACGAATATTTTATAAAAATATGTGACCATCCTAAGTATGGCTTAAGATCATTTTAATTATCAACACAAGCAAAAAAGCCTTATAAATACAAGTCTAATCCACATATATTCACTAGATGGAAAATAGATGAAAAAGCTATTCAAACCAAAGACAAAGTTATAAAAAATCAAAGTGCTTTATCCCTATTTTGCCCTTATTTTTGCATACTACCATCTACAACATCTCTAAGTCTAGTTTCCAAGAATTTTAAAGTTTAAGCACTTTCAGGGTATCCAAAGCCACTCTCATTCTATAATTCACTTGCACATACATCAAGCACTAGGTGGGAGAACTACATTAGAATTGGTCCCTCTTTGAAGTATTGGTGTGTAAGTAACTCTCTACACAATGAGGTGTTGAATATGTCTAGTCCATCCTACTAAAACTCATTTTTTTATTATATCATACTTTCAAATAGAACTAGGGTTTACACATCAAATCGAGCTTTCTAAGTATAATATATAACTACAGGTTTCAGTCACATAGTAATATAACATATAGACACAGGCATAGGTGCCTCCCAAAAATAGGAATAGTCGTACAAAGGGAACATTTGTGCCACATTGAGGACACTACACATGGATGATGCTACTATCCAAACTGGCTGCTACTGTCTAGTGAATAGATGACTACCTAAATCCTATTGATGACACTCAAAACTACCAAGATCTCAACTTTTAGAACTTAGATCATATGCGATAATCATTTTTTATTTAATTTTATATTTATCCCTATTTATTGCTATTTATATAAATTCAAATAAGGTAAAAATCATAAAAAATAAATATCTTAATTATTTCAATTTATTTAATTGATTTAGACATCTCAACTCTTTAACCAAACAAAGGGAATTGCACTTGTAAAACCTTAAAAGATTAAATCAGTTCTAAAGGTATTAAACAAGATTACAAATATACTTTTTAATCTTTACAATATGTTATTTATCTCATGATTAGTAGATAACATATTATTTATATGTCATACATGCATTTCATTGGTATTCATGAGTGTTGTTAGTACATACATGCATTTATAAAGATTAAGATGTTGGATTTTCCTTTACCCATTAACCTTGTTAAGCTAGGGGATTATTCATAGGTGAAAATATATAGGTTTTATTATTCCATAACTCCTATATTATTTATCTTTAATATTATTTATAAATGTATTTATAACATATCTATCTTACATAGTGTACATGAACATGTTATTTTCTAGGATATGATCACATTTCATATGCACAGTTAGACTACCTTTGGTAATAATATATTCCATTAATGTTGTTTACTTATATATAATAGATTACAAATTTAATTTTATATTTTTTTAATCCCTTGGCCCTTGTTTGAAATTACTTGATTGATGCATCTCTATGATATCTTGTGTGTTATGCATGGCATTTTAACATGTTATCACTTTTGACCCTTAGCCCTATGTGTGTATGACATTTTAACATGTACCTTATTTGTGACATTAATCATGTATATGCATGTTGTTTGTGATATTTGAATGTCTTTGCTTTCGGCCCTTGCCCTTTTTTTTTTTTTTTTCATTATGATTATTTTGTATGTGCTAGATGATATTGATGAGTTTGATAAGTACCATGATTTATATCATGAACTCCTAACATACTAACATAATAATTATAAATATAATTTTGTGAGATTCATAGATACATTCTATAGGCCTTACCTCATGACTTATAGTCAAAATTCAAATCTTACTATGCTAATACAATTTTTTGATATGCTACAATCGTCAATGAAAACATCTTTACTACAAATCTTTCAAGTTAAATTTTCTTTTGAGATAGTGAATTTTTAGGAGCAATTCCCTCACCTCAAAATGGGGGCACTGCAGTGGGCTTCTCATGCATGAGATAATCCATTTTAAAATAATAAAAAATAGTTTTACACAAGTATAGTTTTAAAATCTATAAAATGTTGAAAAAAATAGTTATTGATATATATTATGGGGGCATATGTCATGCATATGCACTCCTATTTTAATTTCAAAGTTTCCAACATAAATTAAAATGATAATTTACATATAATTTAAAATTATACTATTACAATGGGGGCATGATATAATTTTATGCCACATTATTCATTCTATTTTTATAGATACATACATGGTATGAGAATGGGTGTACTCCATTCTCTTATGATAATGCATTTCAGGAACAAAGTTACACTTTAATGTACAAGTCATCTATAATGGTTGATTTAATTTAGATGTATAGTGCATGAATTAGGGTTTATTATGCACTATAACATTTTATGTGAATCCATTTACATTTAAACCCATTTCACATCTTTGGGTTATAAATATAAAAATAGGTAAATTGAGGTTTAACATCCATAAATGGGTGTTATTTTCATTCTAAAAGTACTAACTCAAGTTGGGGTTTGATCACCCCCAATTTTCTCTAATGGTTTATCTAAGGAACCATCTTCTCTGAGGGCTTCATGAGAGGCACTCATTCTTTAATGAATCAGAGAAGAATCATTGCCAAGCAAAGTCAAAAATATTATCATTCATTCTACACATACAAGTGTATTCATTCCATACTTTCCATCTAATTTTAAAATTGTCAAAATATAATCAATTTTGAATTTATAAAAATTCATTTCAAATTGAAAATTTTCAAAGTTTTCAAATTCAATTTTTCATAGGAAAAAATTAACTACTTCATGTGTTTTTTAGTATTTACCAAAATGTATTGTGCCTTGTATGATTTAATTATTTGGCTAAAATACAAAGTGTATCTTACACAATTAGGTATAAATTTCCTTTAATCTAGTAATTTCATTTCTTAACTAAAGTATGGGAAAATATATTGACCTAAATATGGTCATAAATACTTGATCATACCTATTTCATCCATTTTTATTTTATTAACTTGTGAACTTAATTAGTATATATTTTTCTAGCTCACCCTATACTAAGCCTAAGATAAGATATATTTTATCTTAAAAACATCATCCATCACATATGAAAATTTCATGATTGATAAAAACACCACAATGCATATGTGTGCCTCAATCCATATCCAAAATCCAACACATTTCCTTAGGGGAGAAGATCACTGAAAAAAGAGAATAATGGTGAGCATGCCTATTCGTACCTAACATTCTTGTATTTTTCTTCACAATAGACATATCTTAAATTTAACCCCTCCTTAAGGTCATCCTCCTTATTTTTAGGATTCTTAGCATGTGGTCATCCCATTTAAATTGATATAAAATCACATTGAAGTCACTTATCACACAATGGGATAATTTCAATCAGAGGCATATTAGCACAAGTGCACATTGAGTAAAATTTACCTATTCTTCCCAGTTCATGTTTTAAGCATGTCAAAAAATCTTCAGCTAATTCTAAAACCAATTTTATGAAATCTTAATCCCACATGATCAATTATTCAATCTAAATCTAGATGCATTCATATAGCTAAAGGAACACAATTTCATGAAGCACTTTGGTGGAAGAACTACACTAGGATTGATTTTTCTTATTAGAGTATTGGATATGTAGGTAGTGTTTAGTCAGGTGATTGGGTCAGATTAGTTCATATACATTCCTATTTTTCATACTTTTAGGTCAATCAATCATTGTATTCCCTACTAAGGTTTTTAACTTCAATAATTGATCCATAGGTCTTTTGCATACTTTCAAAAGTCAAAAGTTTTCATATGAACTTAATTCTAGCTATTGAAAATGATTATGAATTAATTTGGACTATTTTTATACAAAGTAAGGAAATAACTAGTAAGGATAAAATGTTTACCATTTTTTTCCTTATCTACCAATCATGTCATCCTTTCAGTTTCAACTACAACTTATGGATATTTTCTAAGTTTTCTCTTGTTTTCCTATTTCTATGTTTTGTTAGTCAAATTACATATAGAAACATATAAGTTCATCCTTTAATTGCATATTTTAGTCTTGTTTACAATCATTTAATTTCATCTATTTTAGTATTTTACCTTAAGTTTCCCATTGAAAATTGTATTTATAGCACCCTACATTATTTTATTCTATTTGTTTGAATTAGGGTTAATTTTACCATTATTTCAAATCAAGATTAAAAAAAATGACATAATGAGTGTTATAAAACCATGATTTCAAAAATGAAAAATCCTATGGCTAATAAGAAATTACAATATATTTTCAAACAAATCCTATTGCTGCCATCCATTACTCGATAATGTTTAAACATTTTCAATCTTTTCATGACATGTGTCGTCATATGGTCAAAGAACGTGAGGTCAAGTTTATTGGCATGAAAAATTTTAAGTATAGGACTAATTATCCCATGTAATCTAATGATAAATTATGATAAATTATGTATACATATTATGATTGGAATAAATGCATTAGACAGTTAACTAATAGATAAATTGGTTTTAGACATAATATCCAAGTCTTAATTGAGAATAATAATATTAATCTTAATGATAATAACAAAACTCTGAATGATTTAGTTGAAAAACCTAATGCAAATCTCAAGATATTTATTGATCCATTTCCAAATCATGAGGCATCATAAACTATTTTAATCCCAATGTACATAGGAGTTCTAATGTGCATACTCCTCCAACTTCTTATGCTCCTAGAACTAGAAGGTTCATCCTATAGATGGTTTTATTGGTATGATTATGGATACATATGTACATTAACCTATGATTAAATTTGGTGACCATAATTTTTTTGATGATGGTTCTACTAATGTTCCTTTATTCATATGTGTTTTTGAATCACATCCTATAAAAATTATTATGGTGGAAAATATGTCACCTGAAAATAAATTCACTAGGATATTAGTTCTTAGTCTTTAGTGTATGCTTCAAGATTTTATTGGTACAAAATACATAGTAAAAGGATTCAATGGAAAACATTAAAACCCTATTGGGAACATTGTGTTACCACTTATGGTAGGACCTATAATTTTTATACTTAGTTCTTAGTTTTTACTAATACCGGTGCATTTGACATGCTATCAGGATGACCATGGATTCAAAAGATACATGCAATCCCATCTTCATAACATCAATGTTTTAAGTATATCCATAATAGTAAAATGGTTAAATTTTTAGGTGTTGCATATGAGTACCTTATCTAGCTCAAGAAACTTCCTATTGTCACTCCACAACAACCTGTTATACCACCTGCATAATGTTTTCCCTCACAAATAGGCTAGATTCCATTATAGCTATAAGTGATTGATTTTCCTAGATAAACAATTATATAAAATCCTATACATCAGTGGCATGCTTGAATTTAGATTGCATTACCTAGTTCATCACGTTATATGACAGTCTTATAATAATCTTTTGAGTGTGTTTCATATATAATACTTATGCATTCTCTTGGCATACAATGATGTCCAAAAATTACCCTACCCATTATAGCTACACAATACGTACATGATTACTAATGATTCTAAATACTATATATCTTATGAATGTTTTAAATATTCTAATAGTGATATACATACTATACCTCAACATGTGACATTTACATCAACTAATATAGGAAATCCACTTGAATATCCTATTGATGGGATCATAGATTGTTTTTACCTAGTTAATTATACAAAGCTTCTCACTATTTACTTGGTTAATCACCATATCCTAATTTTACTTATTGATTTATTCATTTTTATATGGATGTGTACATATTATTTTAATTTGATCTTTATTATAGCCCTTGGTTTTAACTAGATTATTATGTTTCATTGGCCCTTGCCTCTTGCTTATTTATCCTAATCTAGAGGTTCAAGCTAATTATCCTAAGATGACATATACATATACATATTTTACAATAATATAAGCTTAATCTCCATCCTTTGAGACATGTTACACCTTGATGGGGCATACTTTTCCCCAACTCTCTATATTGATGATCTATGCTTGATTTTTTCATGACACATATTAAGATTACATAATCACATTTATTCTATCTAAGCCTACACACTTTATGACATTTTCACATGACTCTTTCCCACTAGGTTCATGCACCTATTATTATTTATATTATACACTCCTTTTATACATGACTTCACCATATAGCAAAGGCATATCGCTTTCCTTGTTTAGACTACTTTGATACCACATTTGGTGCACAATATGCATTGAATTATGTTATTGAATGTTAAAATCTAATGTATATTTATATTTTTTAGTATTTTCACCTTGGAATTGATTAATTGATTAATTTATTATTTATATCAATATTTCAAAAAGTAAAATAAAAATCAAAAATTTTAAAAACATTCAAATATTCAAAAATACAAAAATAGGAATTATGCATGACTTGATTTGATTGTACACAGAGTTGTTTGAGGTTGTTTGTCATATGCATGATGAGTTACTTATCCATTTTTATATGCATAAAATTTTCATGATATACATGAGTTAGATGCAATAAATACAAGTTACACATGAGACATGGACATATAGATGGGTAAAATTCATCACCCCCATGGGAAAACATTTTCCACATTAGAGGCATGCCCAAGCTAAAGTAATATTTTTACATTTTTTAGGTTATATCTTTTTTTGCAATTGCATTAAAATATTGAGATGTTTAAACTATTTATACATGACCTTTTCTTTTTCATACCTTTTATATTGTTACTTCCTATGGATATTGTAATTTTTTATATTAGATGGTGAAATTGGTTGATTTTATTGACAACATTTCTTTATCCATGCTTATTTTATGTTGATGATTGTGACATTATTTGATCATGTTTGTATTATATATTATTTATTGTATTTTTTATAGATATATTGATTATGTCTTGTTGCATCATGTGTCAGTTATGTTAGAGGATCCTCTAATCTATATCATGTATGTGTTAGGTCAAAGTGGAGTCATGTATACTATGCTTGTTTTCCTCTTCATCATGATCTATGTGATAATGGATTTTTCACTATGTTATCTTGTATGTGTGTGTTTACATACATGTATATGGAATAAATTGACTACTATTATGTGATTGGTGTTGTGATTTATATAATACAAATTGATATTATGTTTTATATATTTATACATGATATTTCTAAGATTTATATCATGAATCTATTGTAATTATTAATATATACTTCATTGACATATACATATGAATTTTTCAATAGTTTTCTAATTAATTATTAGAAATATATATTTTGTATGACTAATAAAAAACTACTCTTGCCTTGGATCGCATGTTTCAATGTTCTTGCAATGCTCAAATTTTTTCTTTGAGGACATATGTTATCATGATTGTACATGTACTTTACATGATTTTTGAGATGAGTGATTTAGAGGCTTCTTCCCTTATATCTAAAGGGGGAATAAGAGGGGTTTATTTTAGATATTTAGGCCATGTCAGATATAACATTTCACATTATGAGATAGATTATATGTTTTAGATGCATCAAATATAGTATATTGAGACATATTTTACATTAATTTGAGGAATAATTAAGATAATCTATGATATTTTTGGTTAAATTTTTACATTCTACATCTTTTTGAGGGATAAATGGATGATATGTGGCATGTACATTATTCATGAAAACACTTTTATTTATTTATTGAGGATCCTTGGGGAACAACACTACTATGTATTGATGCATCTAAGTGTACCATAGGGTGCTCTTAGTGTTTAAAGAACACTTCTCATTTTATAACTCAAAGAATTTAGAGAATGAATAACAAGTTGTGGTAATATAGTTACTTGTGATGAAAGAGTGATAGAAAAAGTAAATTGTTCCACAATATTTATAAAACTTGGTGGTTGGGAGCCACCTTGGTCCTCTCAACAATATTTGCAAAAGATGAAGTAATCTATACTAATGTCAGTAAATTATTGTCAAATTCTAATATAAGACTATTCTAAAATGAAAATTTACAATTATATTAAGCTATAGTGATCTGGTTAAAAAAGGAGAAAAGGGGAAGGGTAGGGTAAAAATAAAATATGCTACTAATCTTTACCTCAAACATCATGACAAGGTTTAAATTCTGACTGAACATACATTTAACCAATGTATAGCATGAAATAACATACGCCCAAATCTTACCACACACTAGGAAAGTATCTAAGGATAGTATGAAGAAATACAAGTAAGAACTATCTTTACTTTAAAGATTTACTACTACAGTTGAATAACATATGCACATCCTAATATAAAGTGAATTAAATGAATTAAACCCAAGAACGTTCAACTAATCTAGAATTTACACAAATTAACAACCTTGTATTAGATATGCACATCCAAAATTCTTAAAAACCAGTCAAATTTGAGATGCAAAACAAATAATTGAGAGAGAAGCTAAATAAAAATTCAAAAAAACAAAATGAGATAATCTTCTCAGAATTCTCTAATTGTATTAATTGCTTCTAAGTTACACTAGTTTTTATAGCTCAAAAAACTCACTCTCTTTTTACAAGTGATAATGCTCCTTTTATAGATTTCAAGGAAGCATGTCACTTAGTTGTATGAACTCACAAGTGTAAAAAATGTGAAGGACAACTATCCTTTCTATAAAGTTTCTAAAATACACTAGACTTTGTAAAATAGACTGACCTTTAGGCAATGTACTAAAAAAATGCACATGCCTTTATAAAATAATATTCCATTTTCAAAATTTTAAATGTTCCCACAAAAGAGAATATTCTTAACTACTAGGTGAACCATGTAATGATGAGGAACCTTGGTTCTTTTGGAGTAGAATCTTTATTTATTTTTGATGTTGTTCATCGACTAACTTCAAATTGATAATGGGATCAAGGAGGAGCTCATCTTTTTGATCTACCAAATCATCCAAGTCCCTATCATTTATCTCTAAAGCCTCATTAATGCTCCTCACCTTTATTAACTTTCTTTCTATAGTTAGGATCATATCCATGACCTTATTATTATCATCTCTAGACCTGCCTTGGCTCTTATTCCTTACCTCCTACATGACCAAAGTGGTCTTGTGTTTGAACTCATCATCTATAATGATTCCTATGGAGCTAAGATTTGTTGGATTATCAATCATATTCCCCAAGATTGTTTCAATTATATATAAAATATCTTTATTGTCCTTGATGTGTCTCTCTAAGAATTTGGACCATGCACTCAAATTGTTGATTTTGTCCATAATCAATCCCAGTATGGTGCTGAGATGAGCAATTTTGATAGTATTCAAAACCAATGATGTTATCCCCTATCAAGATACTAATTAAATCCTTTATCTTTCCCTTAAAATTCTACCATTGGGTGATTAAGCCATTGGCTACTACATCCTATTGGTTTAGTGCACTCTATCTTAGCTTTATTGACCTCATAGATTCAAACATGTCATGAAATGATCTCTCAAACATTTCAATCATTGTATTAAGAACATACAAAATGGTTTGTTTCTCCAAATCCTCCACTCCCTTTATAGGCTATTTATTCATTATTTTAGGCCTTTGATGCTAGTTTGTAATTGGGTTGGTTGACCCTCAGCTAACCCAAGTATATCCTCTTCATGGATGGGGTCCTCACTTGGTCTTTGGCCTCCAACTGGAGTCAAGCCAAAAAATGTCTCCACCTTCTAAAAATTGAATTCCTCTCCACCCACCATAACTTACTTTATTTTAACTCTTTCCAATCCAATTGTGGTTAGGTCAAATTAGACACTTATTGAAGAGTGTGTCATTTTTGGAGGCTTTGGGACCTTCATTTGGGTGCTACCCAAAGGCCCAAGAGCAGCCAACTATCTTTCATTTTCTTCCTTTTTTTAGAGTCACTATCTAGGGCTTAAGCTCCTCATAAACTATGATGCAGATAGATTTTGTGATTGCCCATTGATGGTGCAGAGTTGGGATCTTTTGTAACTTTCCATATATGAACCAATATGGAATGGTTGGTCCATAAACAAGGTTATAATCACTAAATAAATTAACCTCACTCAAAGGGTCATTTAGGGTTAATTTGAGCTTCTTAGTTCCTATATAAACAAAAGCTAGCTCAACCTTTTTATTTTGAGAGGGAATAACTAGAACTAAGTCCAAGGCTATCTCCTTTCCCTTTTCCTTTCCTATTTCCTCAACTTAGGATTGATGTTCTTATTATTGAGTTTGAGGCTCCTCTTCCTGAACTTCTTCCTCATTTAATCTGTAAGAAATTACTAGTGCTTCCAAGGCATCTTCCACCATTTCCCTAGGATGTAATTCAATTATGTTAATGTATTCAATTGGAGACTCTATATTTTTAGGTTGGGTAGAAGATGATGCCCCTTAACCAGGTCTTTCTTCAAGCTTCTCTTTTCTTGGTCCTTGTGTAATTTGTGCCTTTGGCTATTCTAGAGGAGGCCTAGTAGTTGGTTCTGGTAGAAAATGGTACTAAAAAAGATTCATCTACCATATTTCACCAGTTGGCTTCTCGTCTCTCTCTAATCTAGCCTTGAGCTTGATAGTGTGCTTCTTCAATCTTGTTAAGACCTCTGTGAATGAAGATTCCTAGATGTACATTATGTCATGGAAACCAAGTTGATGTTCATATTTCATGTTAATATTCTTGTCTTTAAAAATTTTCACAACATTATCTTGGTGGTCCCACTATCTTAAATCATCAAGCTATAAATTCAATGTCTTTATGTCTAGAGGTGGTGTCTATATTATCTTAATTATACAACATTGTTGTAATAATAGTCAAATGGAAAGGAAGCATTATCCCTTTCTTTTTATCCTTGCATACACCATCAATATCATGGAATAATTTGTATCATATCTCTTATTTAGCCAGTTTGGTGGGTACATAGACTAACAATCTAAGAGGCTAACATAAGGTTCCCTTTATCTTGATTATAGTACAATTAGGATATAACCATAGGTCCCTAATAATTTCTACATAATTATTGATTAAGGGACTAACCCTCATCATATAAATCCCTGTAATAGCCTCAGACAAGGCTGGATACACATAGTCACAAATAAATTGTATATGATCCATATACTTGAATATATGTAGTTTGGAGTAGTAATGGGAGACTATTTTCCTTCCATCAGGTGACCAATTTTTTATGATAGGGATTATGTTGGTGGTCAATAAGGAATCCAAAATATAAGACATCATAAAGAACTGATTACTAGTCTTCTTCTTTATGGTAGAGAACTGTTGCTTTAGGAAAACACTTATCATTTCTCCTATAAGAGGAGTAAGTCTTTTTTCAACCATGAAACATATATAAGGGACGCATATATTATTGACATAAGTGCTATAATGGGCCTTAAACAATTTTTTCGATAAAATTTATAATAATTATAATTCCTACCCTAAATTAGGTGATATGGATTCCTCTAGTGGGGTCAGAAACTACATGGGTTCTTGAATACAACCATAGGACAAACTCTAATTTTAGGTCATTTTGGCTAGACCATGATTTGATTGTAAGCAAATCCACCTGAGGAATGGGAAGTGTATAGTAAATTTCAAATATAATGGGTAAGATATAATCAAATTTTCTAAAATTATGTTTGTGCACAATCATATGTTGATCAATTTTGTAATCTTTAAGCATAGGGGCAATAACATCGATACAATGAAGTACCTCTAGTTTTGCATCCATGTGGTGGAGATTGGCCATCTAAATGGTGATTATGTCATAGTATATCTAGTGGACTATGGAAATTTTTTCATCTTCCTTAGTTATTTCTTGTAATTATTCAATGGCCCAAAAAATATTGGACCAGTTATTATCCCTAGTTTTCAATGCTACAACATTAAATTTAGTTCCTTGAAGACCCTTCCTTCTATTTCTAAAGTAAAATGCAGCTCTATTTCTTCCCTATTTAGTTATTTTAATGATTCCATGATTGTGAGATTTATAAATTACTCATCTATGGTTTATAAAATGCTTCTAGATCAATTTGTGCTTGTTCAGGTGACAATTGAGCTTTCTCTGGTGTGAATGTGATCAAATTAGAGATTTTATAGATGTTAGGGATTTTTTTAGATATTTTTGATCTTTAATGGTGTTTTATATGTGCACTTAGGTGAATTTAGTGCCAATATTTGATTTAGACTTCTACCTTTATACCCTTGCTTTTTCTAAGCCCACAAAATCTTGGTTTGGTCCCTTTCCACTTAGGTGGCATTTATGTGTCATATAATCAACCATTCACAACACTTTATTCATAAATGATTTAAAACTTGACCATTTATATTTAAAATTTGTCTTTGATCTTGCTCTATCAGATCAATCTATATGGATTAATGTGGATCATTGATCTCGATCATGTTAGTTGCATGTCATTGGCTATCCTTTGGACTAGGCATCATGATCTCACCACTTGGAAATACCATGGGCTTTATGAGCCCTTCATCTTTGTCAATCTCATAGTGAATTTATTTACACCACATGGTGACTCCATGCTTTCTTACAGGTTCCATTGAATAGTCTACAATGGTCTCACTTTGTTTGATCATCTTCAGCTCAGCAAACATGAACCATTGATCATGATTTGATCAGTTGGCTATGATTAATTCTTACAATCATAAATGAATTAATTAAGCTTGGGACCTTATAAAATATAAACCAGGACTAATTTTTTATTCATGTTAATAAATATGAATAGGACTTAGGATTGAAGTCTATAAGCTAAGTTGAAGCATAACAAAGCATGGATCCTTCAAATAATTAAAAGGACTTAACATAATCTATTAGCCTAATGTTTCATTGTATTGATAAATATAATAAAAATTTAGAGTAAGACTTAGGTTAAGTCTATGTCATAAAAAGGGGGTCCCTCTTGATTTTGTGTCATCTGATATTTATCATCCACTCAAATTTGGGCCATTGATCATGATCTAAATGATCAAGTGTGATTGGTCCAGTGGGTTAAATATTTGGACTCATTAGGTCCATCTCGTACCATATGATCATTTCTACCAAATGTATGTGGGTCATAGAACAAATAGAAAAGTATGTAGCTTTATGTTAGGGCTTTGGATAAATAAAACTTAGGATAAAGTCTTGGGACTAAGGTCTTATTCATGTTATTAAATTCAAATGGGACCTTATGACTAATATTATAAACTAATCTTGCAACAAGAGGGACCATGTAAGTATCTTAATAAAAGGGACCCTACATTATTCAGGTTGGACCATGTTTACAATAAAAGGGGATAAAGGAGCTTAGGACATAAAGGGGACTAAACTTTAAAATATTTTTAGGCTAAGTTTTGGTCATGTTGAAAAACATGACCAAGTTTTATTATAAAAATTAGGCTTAAGTCAATAACATATGAAATGTTCTAGCATAAATTGTTCTCACTAGTTTTTAAATTTGGTCTAAGAGAATCTTGTGCCAGGGTTTCTAAACGATATTTTTTAAGAAGCTTGAACATGGATTCAACTTGAATTTTAAAATATCCAAGGCTATTAAAAGGTAAAATTGAGATAAAATCATTAATATTATGAAACCTAGGTATGAACCCATCAAGGAAAACTCCATTAAACTTGTTCTCTCTGAAACATAGAGATCCACTATTAGCAACATTAGGTAAAGCTAAAGTAGAAATATAAACAAATAAGACCAACCATACCAATGGGTGGATGATCTTGAAATTAAAATAATGTTCAAAACATGTTAATGATACTCTGGTCAACTAAATTTTCAACTTCAAAATACAAATTTTGCACAATTTTAACACAAGGGTCCCCATTTTTTAGAAATGGGGGTATGTTGACCTCAGCACTATGTAAGCACTTTAGGTCTATATCTATAAAAAACTATTGATACTTTTACATATGAAACCAATTTTGATATTCTAAGAGGTTTTATTATGATACTTTGAGTAGTGTGTTGAGGTTACTAAATCACTTAACTTATAACACTATCTTCTCAAATAGTAGGTTGGTAATTTAAACTCAACTCAAAACTTAAGTAGTTACATATCCTTGGGGCATGTTCACCCCATGTGATTCTATAATAATGTTCAATAAGTGATAACTTGGTTCACATAATATCAAGTATATTCATCCATTATATTTTCAATTTCTTTTTTTACAATGATTCAAATTTATTATTGTGAGAGAACATGAATCTATACATGTTTTTTATAGGTTTCGCATGGAGAAAATGATAAATTGTAGATGTACTTATGAATACCAAGCATAGTTAATTCATATACCTAATTTATTTATTGTATCCTTTTATTTTAGAATTTTAAATACTATATTAAAAGGTAAGCATCTATAGACACCTAAATTTGGCATTTGACACTTTGAAAATATCAACTTTGACATACTTTGACATAGTTTGTACATTGTGCATATTTGAATCTTGAGGACACTTCCCCTCTATCCATTTATCCATCTATTACTTTAGCCACATCAATTTTATATACATATTTTAAAGGATTAGTTTATTCTATAAAGGAACCCTTCAAAATCCTTGACATAAATTTTCTATATTTCAAATCCTTGTTTTTCACTTCAAGGATAAAAATAGTAAACTCATAAAAAGATAGTTATTGTAAGTATCTCAATTTGATGTCATTATCTAAAATTCCTTAATGGATATTATTCAAATTGGGAAGTCTCCATTAGGTTATCATACACATGTTTCTTGCATCAGTCATAGAAAGAAATTAAAAAAGACTCATCTATAAATACAAGTCACCCCTAATGTTAGTATTCACTTATAAACTCTTGGTAACATTGATAAATCACTTATCACTCTCTTGGAATAGTATCAAAAGTCATACACACATCTCATAATTTTGAGTATCCATAGAAGAGTCTATAGAGTCAAACATTAGTATACAAAGTTAAATTTTCATGGTTCCAAGTATCAAAGATCAAAATGTAACATTGCATTCTAGATTGTTCAAGATATTACACATATATACATAAGTGTGAGAAATACATGTATTTTGAGCCTTATTTGAAATATTATAATGTATGTAATGATCAATAATTTAGTGATGAGTGGTTGGGGTTAGTCCAACCAAAAATAATAACCTATTTTAAGGGTATCTTATGGTCAACTAAGCATTGTTAGGATTTAAAAATAAGAGATAAAAAAATATATATATTTCATCCTAGAATATGATAAGTGCACACATAAAATTAAATTATAGGTTCAACTATAGGGATCAAAAAAATTAATATACCTACTATGTGTAGAGACTCTACTAGTGAACCCTGACACTATCAGCTGCCATATGCATCCAAGTTTGTTGATAATGTCTAGACATATTTTTGTCTATTTTTTTAATCTAAATAGTTGAATATCACATACATAGAATTTATAGAGTCAGTGATGTTTTATGTGAGTAATAGGTAGAAATGACTAGATAAGTACATCATCCCTCTCTTGATTTATCATTTCTAAATCAGTTAGTTTTAAATTCGATTAGTCCCTTTTAGTTTAAATTATTGTGTTTATTGTTATATTTTATATAATTTGAATTAGTGCATAATTTGTATTATTTTATATCTCTTGAGTGTAAAATAAGCCAAACACCTATTTATCTTTAATATTAATATGATTTTTTTGTCATATATAAGTATATTATACATTAAATTAAAAAAATTATAAACCAATTTCAAAATGAGTGGTATATCATTAAAATTAGCCGTGTTGGATATAAAACATTGCATTATAATAATGATTAAAGTTATAACCTTTCAAACTACTATAAGAATTATATTTATAACATTGACAATATTCATAATTTGAGCACTGATAGTGACTATCAAAATCATATAAAACATTATACATATAACTCATATAAATCACTTGTATCCTAACATGACTAGCATCATACAATGACACTATTCAAAATTGTACCATTCAAATGATAACAAGATGTCCCTAAATGGGTAATATATAGTCAATATAGGTGTAAAAGTACATGCCCCTTTATGGGAAATATATAATCAAGCTAGACACAATAGTAAAAAAAATCCCCATAATGGGTAAGGTATAACTAATGTAACTGTAGTCACTAAAATTATCATTTAATGCTAAAACAATGAAATTGTGACCATCCTCTATGCACACTTAACCTATATTCAATTCTACAATTTTAAAACCATTTTTATTCTAATTATATAAAGATTATCCTCTACCTTAAAGTAAATCTCATACTAATTATTCATATTCCTCATTCCAAATAGCATAAGCTCATCCCTTGACTGACTCGCTCTTATATTTTGGCAATCTTTTCTCTTGAGATGAAACCAAACTTTTAGGGTAATTACGTTGGCTGATAGTGTTTGAATCTTATAGTTTCATCTTCCCTCTAAATAAATATTAATTTCTAAAATTAAAATCCACCCCAATGTGTCATCTCACATGTTTCACAAGCCTAATTTGAAGATATCCTAAAAGGATCACTATATAAACACATTTTATATCATTTGTCCACTAGAGGCTACCACTATTGTAAGTTATATAATTATCCATCTACACATTAAAATGAAATCACCTATTCTTCCCAATTATGAGTTAGTATAAGTAACCTTGAGTCAGATCTAAATACAAAAATAAGGTCACAATTCATTGTTCAAGAAAATAATTACATCAGGAATGCACTAGCATATAACATTTCAATAGTATTCCACACATACCACTATAACATGGGAAAACAACATGGATTTTTATCCTTCTTCATATTATTGGTATTAAGTCTATGCTCAATACATGGGGTGTTGAGGCTAAGCACAACTTCAACCCCTAACCCCTTTTTACTATGTTATTACATTTTTTACTCCTTGTAATTAAGCTAGGGTTTTGAATGAAGAAGGTACACAATAACCCCTATAATTAATAAAAAACATCTATATATACACATATAGGATGTAAAATTAAAGGCATAATCATCATAATTTTTTATAGAGGGAAAAAATCCTAATGGATGTTGATGTGCCCTATAGATACTAGCGTAGGCCAACCTTGTTTAAATTATAAGGCCTTATCTCAAAGTAAAAATAAGCCATATTCTTGATTCATAATGACCTCATGCAGTTCCATAGTCAACTATACAATCTCTATTGTAATTATATATGAGTTATAGCTAAGTTATTTTTATATAGTACTTTCCCGTTTTAACACATTTCTAAAAATATTAACGTGTAAATCAATCATGTATTTATTTCAAAATTTACATAGTCTAATTTACTCATTTATTTGTCTAAAAAATTAATTCTTTCTTAATATCCAATTTTGATAACACATATTAGTGAACTTTTTTATTATTGAATATTAAAAAACCCTAATCATTCATGTTGTTAGGGTTTCTTTCCTTATTTTTATGGTTTCCAATTGTTGTTTTAGGGTTTTTAGATTTGGTAAATTATTTATTAACAACAATCTCGCAAGTTTCTATTTCATATTTCATGCAATATAAGAATATTGTTTCTACCTATGTTAGAAGAAGTGATAGAATAAGTGTTTCTCAATTTAATCATGCTCATACTTATTTTGATAAAAAAAAATAAGATAGATAATTACAATGGTATATCAGGACACAATCTAAATATGTATAAGTGCATGACAATATTTTAGAGCATGAACAATATAATCATGACAACATTTACTCTCAATATGAACACCAAAATGTAATTCCACCTATTAATGATGAATAACTAGAGACTAATAAAGTGCAAGTTATTAACAATTTTGATAAACAATCCTTTAACAACCTCAGTATTATTATAAGATATTACAAACTATTTTGGAAATAACAAGTGCAAAAATGGCTCAATAATATGAGATACATACTGCTATGTGTTCATTGTCTATCTTTGCATCACTCAATACAAATTTTATACCAAAATCTACTATGGGGGAAACATAAGGGTTTCATCATATCAATATTCCAATTTCTTCATAGTCACTCTTTAAACCACATTTTGTTAGAACACATTCTATTTGTACTGAACAATCCCTTATGAAAATCATTGTAGCTCTATAGATTAAGGCGTTACATGTGGAATAAGGTGACTCAAAACCTAATCAAACACTTGACTCATATACTTTACTACATACTCCACTAGATCAACATATTTCAACATAACCTTTACCACCTAATTTTTATGGAACCTAAGATTACATTATATGATTCATAAGGTGGCCTTGAGAAACATTTGAGAGCATTTCATGCAACATGTTTAGACTATACATCCAATTATAGGTTATTAAATAAGATTTTTCCCAAGAGTTTAAAAGAGTTTGCTCTAAGATGGTTTTATGATTTATCATATCAATTAATTAATGCATTCAATCCTTTTGCATATTTTTTCCTTACACATTTATCAATTAACATAAGCAAAAAGATTTCATATGCTTAGCTCCAACAAGAATGCAACAAGCCTATCATAGATTATGTATTATGGTATAAGGTCATGTTATCCAAGATGATGAATCCTATGGCATATAAGCAATTACAAGACATATTCAAAAAAAAATCACTTCCACATCTACATGAATCTATTATTTTTTATAAGTTTCTATAATACATGGACTTATGTCACATAGTTAAGGAAAGAGAAGTTGAGTTATTGGTAATGAATAAATTAAATTATGTAACTAGCCTAGTTTCTTCTTATGTAAAGAATCAGAGTAAGCCATCATATAAGGGGAAACAAAGTGAAAATAAGAGTGAGAAAAAGACAAAAATGAATGTAGTTTCCAAACATAATCCATGTATTATGTTATTTTATCATCTATTGAGATAGTTTACAAACTTTCTAGAATCTCCCTACAAGGTGTTAAAAAAATTATTAGAATGTCACCTCATATCTCTCCCTCCCATTGAAGAGGTTTATGTAAATAAACCTCTTCCAAAATGATTTGATCAAAATAATTTTTATGATTTTCATAGAGCATTAGGGCACACTAATAACATATGCATCAATTTGAGACATAAGATAATGATTTGATAACAAGAACATCATTAAAAAAACACATCTATTGATAACACAAAGGCACAACCAAGTGAGAGTAGAATAAGAAATATCTTCAATGATACTTTACCTAAGCATATAGGTAATGAAAAAATAAATAAATTGGAAGTATATTGCACATATAATGCATGTTCTCCACCAACTTATTATAATCTTCATACATAGGTGAATCATCCTTTGAATGGAATAATTGGTACATATAATGTTTTAGTGCCATCTAGAACACTTATCATACTCACAGAGCATGAGATAGTCAATGATAATTTTAATTTTCAATATTTGTTAATTCAAGCCAACATTGATCATCAACCTAGACAAAGTTTCATGGTTGACAATGATTCAACTATGAATATGTGTACTATCACATTTTTTCACATATTAGATACATAGATAAAGATATAATTCCTACAAAAATAATAATTAATGGATTCAATAGACATGTTCAAATTACTATTGGTGTGATCATAATACCAATACAGGTTGGTCCAAAAAATGCAGCGAAAAAATTTATAGTATTACCCATTGAAAGAGTACTCGATATGTTATTGGGATGTCTTTGGATTCAACATATTCAAGTAGTACCTTATATAGTACACATATGTTTGAGATACATTTTTAATAATGAGGTTATCACTATTCATAGTATTCCATATGAATACCCCCTCCAACCAAACGTCATTGTTCCCACACGACAGACATTAGTTGAGCATCCCAAAAAGGTTTAACCTATTCAAATAATTCACAAACAAGTGGTCAATTTTCCAAGGATACATATCCTTGAAAATTCAATTAATCAATGTTTTTTTAGATTTTATAAAGTCATTCTCTACTCCAACACATCCTAGATTAATATTACAAGGCATTAATATTGTTCCATAAAGAACACTGACAAAAAGTTTCTATATTCCATGATGGATTTAAAAGATTATAAATATCACCATGATAAAAAATATACACAACATAAAATATATTATCATCATGATAGTGACACTTATGTTACATATCCAAATCTACTTTTTAGATTTTGATTTTAGACCATATACTTCATAGTGACATGATACTTTACATTCACAAGAGGTAATACTTACTATATTAGATACATGACCTATTGATTGTGAGGATATTATAGGATTCATGGGTTATTATGTTCCTTTCTTAGTTATACATATTTTTAAAAAATATAATATTTAAAAAATTATACAAACCAAGACCTATGCATGATATGTGTAGTTCATTTACATTAGTTGACTTATAATTTAGTATATGCAATACTTCCCTATATATAGTTTTATATAAAATATGATTCAAAAGTGTACTTGACTGAGATGTAGGACATATAACTTGTTAATTTTAGGTGTAGATGTAAATGGTGATATTGTCTCAAACCTAGAAAATTTATACAAATAAAAATTCTCTTTTTTAGAGAGTAACACATTGCAATCTTGTCTAATTCCACCATACTTGTCCCAATGAACACAAGGTCTAATTTATCATATCCAAAATAGTCATAGGACTTGTATAAATTATTTAAATCACAACAATTTCATTGGGTGAATATTTTACTTATGTTTTATCACTCTATGTCTATCCATTTTGTTCTTACTATAGTACAATATGTTGCATAGTTTTTTCCATATTTTACCACTTACTTTCACATTGATATATTAGTATATACCTAATTTTTTAAATATAATAATGTTAAAAATTTATTATGTAGATTAATTTCACTTATTCATGCATGATTATCATATTTGCTTCTTTACTTCATTCTTTGTGTGTATTCATTGCTCTAGATTATGGGCATTTTATTATGTCGTTAATTATGAATCTAATCATTATTGTGTATTTATATGTGTGTGTGACATTTAAACATATCCCTTATATAAGGCCCTTGGCATTATTCTATGTTTTGTATGCTTTTATGTGTGTTCTTTATGTATGCATCATGGCCATGAACTTTATTTATTATTGTTTGCTTAGTTTGTGATGCCATGATACATATCATGTATATCACTAGCATGTTGATGCCATGATAAATATCATGAATATTCCTTTATTAGTTATATATCAGTTTTAAGTACTCATTATTGATCATTTATTCACTATGTGCCTAATTACTGCATCTATCTAGACATGACACTATGTATGTTTGGTTCTACATGAATCATACATAACTAGTTTGATCAAATTATTAGTATGATGTCATGATATATAATGTTATAATTATTACTCCAAATCTAAATATTTTCTATAGCATCATTCACATATTTTTTATTTTGAGATAATTTATTATACAAGATTCAAAACTCACCTCAAAAGAGGGGGCACACACAATGGCTTGTCTTAAAACTAAGATGAAACATTCCACTACATAGACAATAAAATATAATACTTATTCAATTGATCAAAACACATATTCATTTTTTTCCAATAATTCATATCCATAGAACACTACATCATTTGGACAATAACACAATCCTTAATTACCCAGAACACTATGCTTTCATGACATAAATTAAAAACAACATTTTCCAAAATTCTCAAAATCATGTTTAGTCTACAAATTAGTTTTCAATATAGTTATCCAAAAAGTTTTTTAGGTTTATACATAGGTTATGACATAATTTTACTTATATTGGGGGAATCATACTTGACATGTGTTCTATAATTTTACATATGTTTAATCATAAAATTAGCTGGTATTACTTTTGTTATCAAAATAAATATACTCATGTATTATATTATGGGTACCATGAAACACATGACCACTTTATTT
The DNA here is from genome assembly GCA_037957365.1 of Torreya grandis. Lineage (NCBI taxonomy): Eukaryota > Viridiplantae > Streptophyta > Pinopsida > Cupressales > Taxaceae > Torreya > Torreya grandis. The sequence continues at coordinate 974,519 of JARHVA010004624.1, forward strand.
CTCAAAATTTTCACCATTTTTTGCGATGATGGATTCAAATGCATATTGATTTATTAAAAAAATTATCCTACAAATGAAGATTAGGGACTGCATAGTTATATCCAAGTGTTTCAATGAATAAAATATCTATGGGTTTCACCTCTCTAGTCACTAGTTTAACACTAATAAACACATCAATTCACATACATGAAAATGTGTATTCATTCTTTGTTATTTTATATATCATTTTATTATCTCAAATTTTAGATTTTTATCCTAAGGACTAATTTATACATGTGTCATTGTAGGTTTGCATGAAACATAATTTAGAGTGGGACCTACATCCAAGCCTACTCAACATAAGAAAGCTCAAGTATAAAACTCTTTATTTTAATCTATTACTTTCACTTTGTTACATTAAAATAATAAAATAGAGGAAAATGTAGTCACTAAAATTAACATTTAATGCTAAAACAATGAACTTGTGACCATCTTCTATGAATACTAAACCTATCCTCAATTCCATGATTTTAAACCACTTTTATTTTACTTAGATACAAATGAATATCTATATTAAAGTAAATATGGTATAATTATTCCTATTCATCATTCCAAACAGCCTAATACCATCCCTTGACCAATTCATATTTCCCATTTTGTTGTCTTTAATCCTCAGATGAAACTACATTTATTCCTTCTTGCCATTGAGATAGGGTTTCAAGTGAAAAAGGTACACAAAAAATCCCAAAATGAATAAAAAATATCTAAATATTCACACAAGATCTATAGGTGAATGAGAACTTATTAGAATTTTCACAAAGGACAAAACCCATAATAGACATCAGTGTGACTTATAAACACCAATGTAGGCAAGCCTTGTTAGAATAGTATGACCTTGCCTTACAGTAAAAAAAACCCAAATTAATGATTAATAATGAACTCATATATTCCCATAGTCATTTATACTAGCTTATTTATAATCCATTAGGTTTGATTTCCAATTAAGTTATGCATTGCTAGTGTTTTCCCATTTTAGTACAATTCTAAAAATAGTATGTTGTAAATTAGTCATTTGTATTTATCACATAATTTACATATTTTAATTTAATCAATTATTTATCTTAGTTATATTAATAATTTATTAATATCCAATTTTAATAAAATAATAAGCACAATAATAATAGGTTGCCCACATACAAGTAAGGTGTAGTTATTGTAAGCATATGAATAACATGCTTATTTATGGGCAATATAAAAGTGATCTAAATGAAATTATAATATCAAAAATGTAATAAAAATATAATAAATAAATTAATTTGGTAACATCCCATAATCCAATTAATGTAACAATATATAGATTGAAGGAAAAAATACACATGGAGTGTTTCCCTAATCTATGCATGATAAGAATCATAGAAATGTAGGTATGAAAACATTAACCAATGAAGAAAAAATTTACATATTATAAATTATGGAACAAATAATATTTCATCATAGATTAAACAAATAAATAATGGAAGGCATACCAATAAAAAAAATAAGCACACCATACTTAGAGTAAATAAGATAGATAAATCAATATCAACTGAAGTAAAGAAGTGCCAACATTTGACATTGATTATACAATGACAGGAAGGATAATATATAAATCATCTAGAAAGAGAGGTATAAAAAATAGTAGTGAAAAATATGTATCAAACACATGGAAAAAAAGAGAAGTTTGGAAAAAATAGGGAAGTAGACAAGGTAAACACAAAGCAAACAAGAAAGGCACACCATCTGATAAGCATATGAAACAAAAACATCAATAAAATATGGATTTAACACAAAATATAATAATAAAATCACTTGTATAACTAAGAAAAAAGAAACAATGAAGTCAAGGAAATGACAACATGAATACAAACATACATAGAGGTAAACTAAGCACGTAAAGGTATACACTAGGTAATATAAAACATAATATATATGATTACATGAAATATCAATAGAATGAATGAAATATTTAAAGATAAAAACTAAATCCCTACTAATATATTATTGTAAAATTACCTTAGAGTAAATATGAAAGGTATCTCTAACCAATGATGAATCCATAATCATTTTCAAACATGTATATCCTTTTATCTTAAAATACCATCAATATATCATTTCCATAAAAATATAACCTATATATGTAGGTAGATAATATTGAACACATATGGCTCACAATAAACACAATAAAAATACAAAATCATGTAAATGTATAACAAGGACATATGCATTAGAAAAATAGAGTCCTCAATATTCAAAATAAGAGGTTTGTTAGTGAAGCTAACAAATTATTCTATGAGGTTTATTGTAATCACCATAGCATTTTTAATTTGAAGTAACAAGACCATAAGTAGCATGTATAGATCATGGTAGGACCCAATCCATAGCATTTCATCATCATTAATATATGTTTGTAATATTCTTAGATTTTTAACTAATGTTTCTCATGCATTCGTACATTTGTAGGATCACTCCTACATACTATTACTACATCCATAAAAAATACATCATAGACATTATGCACATTAATTATTCCATAAAATTAAATAATAAAATACATAGGTTTGTTCTCTATTCCACATATCAATGAGAAGTATAAAGAGAGCCTACTAAATAGGCTAATGATTTGGTTTCACAAAAACCTCTTGGTTGTTGTGAACAACCAGAATATAGATGGTTTGTCTTAAATTAGTCCATAATAAAATATTGTTCATGCACACAACTAAAACAAATCCAACAAATATAACAAAACACTCCAAATCAAGATTAACTCTGTGAGTGGGTGTGAACATGGCTAAAGAAAAAGCTAGGTTGAAAATAAATCAAACCACAACTAATGTGAACATGACAACTTCAACACCCTCCATTAAGTGTAGAATAGGGAGTGAGAAAAGAGAAAATAAAGAGACTGAATGGGTCCAAAAAACTAGGTTTGATCAGGATCCCATGTATAAATCACAGTGAAATGCAAAATGTCCCTATGGTAACCAATCCATCTTATTGGAATACATGGATGTTGAGTCACTATAAACATCAAGTCAAATATGAATTGATAATATATATGAGGCTAACTCTATAAAAAAATTATCATAAATTGGGGAAAATTAGTTACCAAGGATGAAATGTATCACTACAAGGTACCCAAAAACTAATAAAAACAACCAAAGTTGAGAAAGCAAAACATATGCTACAAGGCATCCCAAGAAAAAATGGATCAATATTTGAAAATAATTTTGAAGAGGTGAACTTGATGGAATGAAGGCCATCAAATAAAAATTCACTATATGGACTCAAAAGTCTTAATAGAACTCAATTCTACATCAGTGGTTTGGATCCATTGCTTGATCAGAAAAAAATAACTGACACTAAAATTCACCAAAATAGCTCTTACAAAAAGAGACTATCAAATATGTTGATAGTGAAAAAAAGTTCAATAATGGAGTTTGATATACTACTAGAAGATGTATTTGACCAAGGTTTAGTAAGGAACATGACAATCGAATAAGTAGTATCTACACCATACCCCCCATATTGCTACTAGGTGGAGTGATGCAAAAAGTATATATGAGTGGATTAAATCCACTAATCAAACACTAATATTTGACATTTTATTCACTAGAATAACTACTCTTTAGAAGGAGATCAAGCTCCATAAAAAAATTGGAGGAGACTATCAATTGTCAAAAAAGTACCAAAGATACATAATAAATATCTCTCAAGAAGATGGTCGTAGTCGTGATGGGAATGCCAAACAACTAAAAGAGTGAAAATGTGCCCAAAATAGAATACACAAACACATGAAGGTAGATAACATTAAATCAACAAACCCACCATGACACTTTATAACTCAGTGTGATTACAAAAATATCCCATACATAGAAAACACTAGATGATGCAAGAAATCCTAGAATGTTGTTAATTTGTAGAAGATGCCATCAAGAAGGATGAATAATGGAGAAACCATGTTGGTAAAATCCTCAAAAGTAATTTTGTGTCACCACAAGTGATAAAAAATGTATTTAAGAATGTAGGATGTTGGGCTTTGCCAAAAATGTGTCTGTGAGTACAAAAAATGGTAGAAAAATATAATGTACACTCAAAAATGGGACATCATACTTTACCAAAAATGCATCCATGAGTGAAATCAACAAGGCCAAAGAAAAGAGAAATAAGGTTTGATTACTTATGAGGGGGTCTGACCTCCTATTAAACCAAACCTCACCCTCAAATATTCAACAAGTAAAAGTGAAAAAGAGGATATTCAATTGACAAATAATGAAATTCTTTTACAAAAAGTGCTAAGGGAACTCAAAAAGTCCAAAAAAAATTGTCACCGCAAAAAAGCTAAATAATGGAGGAACCATGCTGGTAAACTCTCACAAATAATTTTGATATCACCATAAGTGATAAAAAATGTATTTAAGAATGTAGGATGTTGGGATCTCCCAAAAATGTGTCTATGAGTACAAAAAATAGTATAAAAATACAATTCACATTCAAAAATATTACATCATATTCTACCAAAAATGCATCCATGAGTGCTATCAATGAGGCAAAAGAAAAGAGAGATAAGGTTTATTTACTTGTGAGGGGGTTTGACCTCCTGTCAAACTGAACCTCACCCTCTAGGCTTCGATAAGTGAAAATGAAAAAGAGGATATTCAAATAACAAATAATGAACTTCTTTTACAAAAGGTGCCAAGGGCACTCAAAAATTCCAAAAAGTAATCATTTGTCACCACAAAGAAAAAAAAAATCCTTCTTTAAAATATGCCTCCACTTAATAATTTTACTTCATAAAATAAATCCCATCTTAAAAATAGTTCTATCTCCCTTTTATAAAGTTTTCCACCATCCTTATTACATAAGGCCAAAAAGATTACTAAAGGAAGGAGAAAGGGATTTGACTCTTTGACATTTAGCAATATGAAAGCTCTGATAAAAAACACATTTTTCCATCACACAATTGAATATGTTTACCCATTCATGCCAACTATATTTCATTTTAATTTTTAAAATGTCTAAAAATTCAAAATAAAAGGAACCTTTTTAGTTGTAGAGGAACGTAACCTTGTAGTATGGGTGGTTTTGGCCACAGATATCCACTTGGCAGAGTGAGGATATGGAGTAACTATCAGCTATAAGGAGTCATTTGATGGTGATGGAAATTTGGCTGAGGTGAAGTGGTGTTTTAAAAATGGTTTCAAAAAAATCAAATCAATAAAAAACTTCACCATTCATTCCAAATCTACCTAAAGAATTTGACACTGATTTGAGTGCAATCAGAGTTGCCAAGTGAAGACAATTTTCCCTGAGAGGTGTCTATATAGTTTACCTATGGGGTAAGATCACTAAATTTTTTTGGTTTAATTAACCATATGTATACCCCTAGTGGGTTGTATGTAAATAGAAAAAATCACTAGTTTTAAGCTCAGGGGGTAAAAATACAAGGAAAATTCCCCAAAGAAGGTGAATGAATTATTCACATAGAACCATTGGCCATCCTCTGACTATGTGAAATTCCAATGTCAAGAACTACCCATATATTATTAAAAAAATTGGTTTATGTTTTATAGGTTGTGAATAGTTGGTGGAAGACCAATGGAGGAGTTGTGTTTGGAGTGGTGGGTTAAGTACTACAAGGTGGAGCTTTGTGGATGTGAAATGGCACTCGAGAAGGAGACTAATTATGGAGGGAGTCATGAGAGGGTAGGAAATTAGTGTAAATATAGGATAGGTGGAGCAATAATCAATACAAGAGTAACCGAATCCAATGAAAATAAATACAAAAAAATTCAAAAAACAATACTTCTACACAAGCATATAACCTCAATGCCAAGACACCATCGTTGGAATTCCAATGCCAATGGAATGAAAAACAAACTCAGTAAACAAACATCAAACAAATATTCCAAGGTGTATGACCAAATTACAAATTCCTTCAAATAATAAATCTAATCAAACTTGGGATAACCAAAACTAACCAAGTAATGGCTATATGAGATTATTCTGATACCATGATGGAATGCAATATGCATTCATATGTCTCTTCCATACCATTACTAAAACCATAGCAAACCCATTAGAGATTACACACATTAATCAAGTCTCTTCATTATTCCCACAAAGTCAATAATATAATCCATAAGTTTGTTGTCTCTTCCACCTGTTAAGGAGAAGCATAAGGAGAACCTAATAAATAACCAAATGAGTTGGTTTCATAAAAACTTCTTAGTTTTTATGATCAACTTGAATATAGATGAATTGTGTTAAATTGATACATAAAAAAATATTGCTTGTACACATAAATAAAACAAATCTAATGAATATAAAAAACCACTCTAAATCAAGCTTAACTCCATGAGTGGGTGTGAGCACAACTAAAGACAAAACTAGTTTGTAATTAATAAAAACCATAGATAATGTGAACACAACCACTCCAACAACATGTTATGTTATGATTACATCCTTTTTGAAATTGATTTATGATTTTGTATTTGATGTACCCTATTTTTAGGAAACCATTTTAATACTTATTAAGGTTCTATTTTATGAATTTATTTGACCTTAATTTTCATTTTTGAAAATGTTGTATCCTTTCTAATAACTTGACATTGATGATCAAATTTAAAACATTATAGCATGATAAAATGTATTGATCGTATATGATGTATCCATAGTCGACTAAGAAATCAAATGTATAATCTAGTAGTGGGAACAAAATAAAGGAAACTTTGATTGTCTTTGGTCCCATTCTAATAGGCACAATAGGATTAAATCACATGAGGATTTCATCATAAATATTATTTTACAAATTTGGGATGCAGTGGAAGTGAGAGAAAGAAATTGGAATAGAGGAAGGTAAAGGTGAATTAGAAGCATTAGGATTAATTTGAAAATAAATAGATATTTGGATTGGAGTAATAATAGATACAAATTGGGAGGTTTGAAAATCATGAGAATATATACCAACATTTGGAGCACTTGGATGAATCAAGGTTAAAAAATGTGGATACACAATTACAATATTTTGAGTATGTGGCAGCATAGAATTTTGAAAATAAAGAATAATAGGAGGAAAAAAACATGAGTGGGACAAGGAAAAACTTTCAAAAAAATATCAAGAGAAGGGATATTTTGGCAATTAACTTTTTAATTAAATTTAAAATTCTAGAGATATCAATAGGATTGATCAAGTCATAGTTCTAATTTAATCATTGGGTTCAACTCTAGTTTTGTTACTTAGTCTCATAATCAAAATCATTTCCATATTCATTAAAATAATAATATTGAGAGGCTTTAATATCACATTATTATCAACATTGTCATTCAAAAAATAAGCATTCATATTTATACAAAATAGAGCATCTACATCTGCATTAAGTTCTGCAAATGAGTCGACATGTTATTGTGAATATATAGGTCAAAATATATATTTATTTAACATGGTTTGTGTGAGACTACCATTTTTTATATAAAAATCTAGGTAATAATCAATATCATATTCATCATACACACTATCTTCTACATCATTATGAAAAGACATGTCATTCATAGAAGCATTTGTAACATCTCAAAAAATTACATCTAAAGGATGATCCATTGAAAGTAATCTAGTACTTGAAGTAAGGACAAAGTGATTAAAGCTAAATATATATAGCATGAATCAAAACTAACACTAAAAAAATAAACACTAGTAATAAGTATGATATAACCCAAATAGGAGGGCAACCCATATAATGGGTTTAGGAAACCCTAGACAAAAAATATGTCCACCACAATGGAAATAATATATAAGGCTCATGGGTGTAAGAGAGTATGTGTTTACCAAAATATTTTATGGGAAAGTGATTTTACATCAACATGCAATACGTTTAGCTATAAAGATATACAATTAAGAGGTATTAGATTTACCATATTAAAATAGCCAAAATCATATATAATTTCAATAAGGAGTATTTTATAATAATTTAAATATTCAAAGAGAAGGTTTTGAAAATAATATTGAATCATCACAACTTTATAAAAAATCAAAAGGTGAAAATAAGTCTAGACAACAATGCACATATAACCGCTAATTTTTGTATCAAATTGACAACTTTTAAAATTTGATTGAGAACATACCATTCATATTCTATCTTTTACCAAGGTTGTATTGCTACATTCCTAGAAAATATATAAATTTATAAATAAAATTTAACAACCCTAGTCTTTTGCTCCTAGGATCCAAAACCTTTCTCACTTTTCTATAATTCATTGTAGACCATTAGGAAATTGATATCTTTGATTGAAACCCTAATTAAATCACAATACATTACAAAACCTTTAAAATAGGGTATTTATTGAAAGGTGTGTGTTAATTATATCCCCATTCTTATACAAGTTGGAATCAAGCACTCAATTCAATTCAACAATGAATCATGGATTACAAACCCTAAATCTTATTTGAATTTTCACTAGCATGATAAATTAACAATGATGTAGTATGAAGACTCTAATTAAATTATACTATAACATTTTAACTATGATTTTCAAATCAAATTCTAAACTATTATTTATTACTCTTGACATTTTCTTGGATCTCTTATCACATTCTTCTTTGTTCTATATGTAGTAATGTAGATGTGTATTTATAGACTTCTCAAATTCAAATTAGAGCTACATAGTCACACAAGATAACACAAAACAGGTGGTAAATCTTAGAAAAAATCACAAAAGCATAAAGAACCAAAGATAATGGTCAAAGGGATTTATAGCCAAAAAAAGACAAAGAAAATGGGGAAGAAAATGGAAACTAAGGAAGAGAGATAAAAATAAGGGGAAGTAAATGAGACCCAAAACATAAAAAACATGAACCAATAAGATCCCAATGTGAACTAATGGTAGGTAAACATATAATTACGTTAGAAAAATTGACATGTAAAACTACCACCAGACAAAAAATAGGGATCTATAGATAAAACATTCTCACACTTCAATAATAATAATATTCATATATATATAATATCTACATATATCCATTAGGATAACCATGGCTAGATAGGTGAGAAGGATTTGTATTTGAATGAACAACATATAGATGGATCTTTATTATGTCGATATTACTATAGAAAGTTAAGCTACTTGTTTTCCTAAAACTAAGATACTTAAATATATTTTGGAGTTCTATTAACAAATTTTTATTTCATTTATGAAAATTTCATAACATAATTATGATGTTGGTGATAATAACAATGAATTTTAATAACCTTTAGAAAAAATAGGTGTAGGTGTTGTTGCACTCATTTTTTCATACAACCAATAAATCATATGCTATCATAATCAGCTAAAAAAATAGAATTCTCACCAAGACTAAATGCCAATTAAATATGAAGCTTACATGTTAACCCAAGGTATAAAGAGATATTATTGTGCTACTTATTATGATAAAGACAAATGAATATCATTATAATTCAATAAATCTAAAAAATAAATCTTGACATTCATCAAGATTAAAACTCTAACATACATAATTAATAAGACATCATTTTAAATCACAACACAACTTTAAAATCATCACATCTACATAGATCTCACATATTCATAACATGTACAAGTAATAAGTACACTCATGTTACAAGAACCTCCATCAACAAGAAATAACAAGCTAACATCTTCTAGATTCTTCTTCCTTTCTTCATAGATTTATCTCATAAATACCAATAAACATCATGATCATCTACTACCTAGTTATTTGGAATCTCTTATCCAAGGGGGTTTATATATAGATATGTATTCTTTACCCTTACCCTACAACTTGTATCTCACCCGGATATCTTCTATAATCTCCTTTTATATTTTCTTGTTCTATCCATGTGTAACTCAAATAAGACCTCTCCTTATAATATATTATGCCTTGTGGATATCCACCTATTAGTCTTGTGTAAATTTCCTATTTTTTATTGAATTACACACAAGTCATTATGAGTGGCCTTCTTGTCATGCACATAGAATTATTTTGTTTAATCTTTCATTATGCACATGTTACTTTTTTTTGGTACCATAGTTAGCTAAAAACCTAGGATTGTATCTTAGTAAACATAAACATAGTTTCAACAGGCATATGCATATAAATACACCTAGTGTAAATTAAGTATCATAAACATCTAAAACATAATTTTAAAAAACCAATTGATTTCTTTATCAAACATGTATTTAAATAGGATTAATAAAGGGATCTTCTCTTGTTTATGACTTGTAGCTAAATTTGTTACCATAATATGGACTTGGACATGTGTATTTGAAATTATCACACATGTAACATTTAAATCTAAATTTAATTGGATACTATTGATAGGACCATATAAACACATCTGACTATCTATTTATATTATACAAATGCTCGTGGATGGCTATTGTCACCTAAAATTTTATTTATCATATATATTCACTTGTTTATGTTCTTTTGCCTTCTTTCTCTAATTTTGTGAGGTTTGACACCTATATTTCCAAAAAAATTAATCTATTAAAATGGATAAGGGTTTTTTGGGGAGACCTACATTAGGGTTTGGGTGGCTAGTATGAACTAACTAACCCTTTAATATATAGACATTAAAAATGATTTGAGAGATGTTGATGAATGGAAATTGCATAATAGAAATAACTTTAAAGTGTGCTCCAAAAGAGATCCAAAATATATTTCTATCTAGGAAATGATTTAGTCTTGAGTTTACTTGATGATCAAATGAACCTAATCACTTTTTTATATATAGGTGACTTGAATTCAAAATTTTGTGAAATTCATTTGTATGTTCACTTACAATAACTAGAATTGAGAAAGGTGAAAATGGGAACAAAAGGAAAAGTTTTAGGGCTATACTTATGATCATGATAAGGGTCAGGATCATATGGATGGTCTCAATGTGAAACATGAGAATCTCAAAATAGCTAACAAAGATAGCTCATAGACAAAATAGTTTTAGGTCACATAAGTTGATATAATGATTAAATAACATTTATTTTCAAATAAAATCCGATACATTAATAAATATGTTAAACATATATAAATAATGATTAAATAATGTTGAATTTAAACTAAAGATGCATATATTAATAAATATGCTAAATGTATATAAAATAAAAATAAATAAATTCCAAGGATCCATTTTAAGTGTCTATAGTAAATATATAGATTAACTTGGTTCTAATTATTTTCCTTAAATTATTATTCACATTATCTTGGTTATTAGGAGTTATAAAAGTATATACAAATTTAGTTGGCTATAACCTTATGGCATAGATCATTCTTTACATTGTCCAAAATTATACAAACTCTCTTTCTTCTTATTTTTACTCTTCATAAACACTTAATATGAAGCACCAAGGTTAAGAAAAAAAAACTATAAAGTCTATGCCGTGTATTCTTTAGTTTTGTTATTATAAAATATTATTATAATTTATATGAAAAAAATGTGACTATTTTAATGTCAATAGGCCTTCTACAATGAAAACAGTGGGTTGGGGTGAAGTGTAATGGAGTGAATTGTTTAATTTTATGTTTGATCTTAATTTTGATGTTTATTTGACAATTACATGTCAATTTTAATGTTAAATTTGACGTCCATTTGACCATCACTTAGAATTTTTTCCTTTTTGCTTAGATAAGTCAATTTAAAAATCATAGTATCTTGGCCATACCATGGAGTTTGGAGCTTTATTTTTTAGAAATATTTTTTCTATCCCAACACATTAGTGTAGCTAGATAGATGCCATTATCACTAGTTAGTATGAAATTGGATGAGAAGTTAATGAATTCATTAATAAATGTGGTTTGTTTAATATCCATGATAATAACATTGAGATCAATATCTCTCAAAATATTTTAGCTAGATGTATTTAAGATAACTATACTAGTTTTAGTAGGTTGAGAGGTATTATACAATGATATCTGATGGGTGGTGGTGGATTATAATATAGTGAGTGTGCTCACTTTTAATTTCAATCTAACGTCCATTTGACTCACTTAGAAACTTGTATATAATATTAAATTTTACTAAAAAATATAATTTATAAACATAAACCTTACTAACATTATTTTACCATATTAACTTTGGTTAAAAATATAATTTTATGATTGGACACTATTAAAAGTCAAGAACTTAAAACACATATTTTTAAATTTTAACCTAATTTTCACCATCACACATTACTCTTATAATTTTTGGTACATTATGGTTGTAAACTTATAATTTTATACCATTAAGATTATCCATAATACCAAATTACATTCCCATTTGCTCCATCTAATGCCATATCGAGCCAAATTTTTATTTTTTTGCCTCTACAATAATATTGGTTATTTTAATTCAAGTTTTAATGATGGTTTGTGTTTGTAAGAAATAACTTGCACTTCCATATAAGACTCTAAAGTGTCTTTTGAGTGGTGTTATATCTAGGGTTTCCAAATCTATTAAATGGTAATTATAAAACTAGATTCATTTTCTATGTTAAAAAAAATATTATTTTGATTAATAATTATGTTATTTTTTTCTCAAGTGAGCCCCCAACTGAAGTTTGAGAGAAGAGGTAATATTTTATAGAGATGTTAATTATGTTTTAGAAACTCTAAGTGAAAATATTTTTTTACAAATTTAATTATCTATAATTGAAATAAAAATAGAACCATGTTTAGGTTTGTAAACTAAATCTATAGCCATATGAGTCATATATTTATGTACAATTTTTTGTATTAAATCACAATCAATTTTTTTTTTGTAGATGAAATATGAAATTTTGAGAACACTGAACTATTAAAGCATAAATGTATTTCATTTAAATTTTTTGTCTTGTACTATGATTTACAGGGCAATGATTAATACCAAAACTTAAATGTTAACTAAGTGAAGTTTATTATGGATGATTTTGGAATGAACATAACTTTCTAAAGTGACTCCTATTCCTCATGTATATTTATATAAATGATAGACAAAGGCCATACACATGGTTTTTGGGTGAAACTTTATGTACCTAATAAAATGAATGTAATAGAGAAAATACGAACCCAAAAAAGCATTTTAAATAAATAATAATAATATAAATATTGAATTAGTTAATATTTTTATATTTTCATATATTGATTTATTATTTTAAATTAAAAATTAACTATCATACATATTGTAGATAAATTTATGTAAAATATGTTAATAGATATCATTCTCAAGGTGTCACATTCTATTTATTTCATAAATTCAAAATTATATAAGCACCTCTAAAATGATATCTCTTAACATATTTAACATGTATATATATGTATATATATGTATATATATGTATATATATGTATATGTATATATACATATATATATGTATATATATGTATATATACATATACATATACATATACATATATATATATATATATATATATATATATATACATATACATACATATATATATATACATACATACATACATATATATATATATATATATATATACATACATATATATATATACATACATATATATATACATATACATATATATATATATACACATATATATGTGTGTGTGTGTGTGTGTGTGTGTGTGTATATATGTATGTATATATATATATATGTGTATATGTATATGTATATACATGTATATGTGTGTGTGTGTGTGTGTGTGTGTGTGTGTTATTAAAGGTAATTAGATTTTTCATTTTTGATGTGGAACCAAAACATTGAATTCAAAATCCACTTCCATAATTTTGAAAAGAAAAACAAAATCAAAATTTAGAAGTCAAAATATTTCTAGCATACTTTGACCCAAATTTGAAAGAAAAAACTAGTCATTTAATTTATCTAGAACCAAAACTCTAAAATCCAAAATGTCTCTAACTTGCTTTGGCTCGAGTCTCATCGAGAGAAATATAGATACCTCCATAGGAAATAATAATAGATACTTAAAAGTGAATCATATAAGGAAATTTTTTTACGGTCATAACATATACCTTAAGTTAATTTTTAAATTTCCATTTTATTTTTAATAATTAAAGAATATAACTTAATTCATATGTGACTTACTCTTTCTAATCTGTTAATCTTAAAAAAAAAACAAATGCATTTATAGAGTGACAAAATTTGAAGTGTTATAGATAAAATTATGAGGCTTGATTATACTACTCTATATATTTTTTTTTTGGACCTGTAAACATATAAAATTAATCATTAAGTGTTTGAAAATGTTTATTCTTGACATCCTTATCTTGCTTGGATTATTTTTCATTCCACGAACTTACAATATCTACGAGACTATACATTACTCTAAAAACTATCTTGAGAATACTCAAAACATCATTTAGACATCCTTAATCCTCTTATAGGCACTTCTAGATCTTTTTCAATAGTCTCTATCCTTATAGGATAGTTTCATGTTAGGTTAGACATAAATGCACTATGGTTTTATCCCACACTCCAAGAATAAATTTTTATTTTTCAAATGGTCTATTTTCACCCTTCCATGATTTTATTAAGGTTTGTTAGAATAAATATTCAAAAAAAATCCCTATATAATCACATCAAGGCTTCTCCAAACACATATATCATTCAATTGATGATTTGATGATGCAATGAGAAAATTAACACTATTTATTATAATTTCATTTATGTTACATTCTAATAATTATAGGCTAAGTTTGAAAATATTTAATTATAATTAAAGGACATCCATTGTCAAGTGTTTTAATCAGTATTATAGCTGCATTCATAGAGTTTCACAATCATGGATCACAAACTCATCATAGGAGGAAGACCTACATCAACATGAGGTCTATTTAGGCTATATAGGCAACACTCAAAGTATACAAGGTTTTATAAGGGTATCTTGGATATTATCCTAATCATATTCCCTCATTTTAGAATTTTATCTCGTGTTAATTATATAGGATCTAGTGTTTTATGCTTTATAGGTCTTCTTCATGGAAAATCAAGACACTAGATTAATTAGTAAACCCTCATAACTAGTCGTATATATTTAAATAAAAAAATTAGGCACACAATCAACTAGGCTATAGTCATAGTCAACATAAAAATCCACAGTGTGTCCCTATCCTCCTTCTATAGACATATCCCACCATAATATATATTCCTCTTTTTAGACATGACATAGGTTTCATGTATTTTCAGCTTGTTTCCTGTCATAGTCAACTTATACATTCAATATAATATCTATTTTTGGGAGGTTTGCATATCTTTAGGCCTATTTAATATTTTTAGCTAAACTCCAAAAATTTTAAATTTTTTATTTCACTTCTATATCTACATATTTATTTTATATCAATGTCAATAATTTAGATCTATTCATTTGATCCATTCAATTCAAAATAGACTAAACATTCAAGTGAACTTATTATTTTTATTGTTGTTTGCTTGATTTTTGTCATAGGATTTCATAAATATTTTTGTAAATTACTAACACTAAAAAAAATAGTCTTCAACCTTAGATATAAATTTGACACATAACACTTCAATCATCTTTGACCTTGGAGTAATCTAATACTGAAGAGATTATCTTATCACCTTTTGATAAATATGACACCAAGCTCTTTACTTTGGCATTAGATTGAAATTTATTGATTTCTATAAAAAACATATTTCACTTTTAATTTCTATTTACTTATAATTATTTTTAAAAACTATGTTCTAGTAGTTTTAAACTATTTATTGACTATTGTGAAGGGCTACACGGTGATCTATTTTACAGATATCATGGCATGAGGGGTTTACCCCAATATATCTAATCATTTTTCAACACTAAAATAGAATTTAGTTTTCAAGTTCTTTATGGTATATCAAAAATACCTAGGGTCTCTTGTTTATACCATAAAAATCCTCTTTTATCTATGTGATTTATGGTGCACTTGAGAGGAGTGTATCACCTAGGGAAATTAATCTCACTCTACCATTTAAAATGGGGTCAGTGGGTTAATGACACAGTTTTCCTCTATATTTAGAACTTAGAAACATTGAGTTAAAACTAATCATTAAAATAGAAAGTATATTTGAGATCCTTCATCATCATTTAAACCCTTACATAGATCACCCTCATACCTTGATTTTTGTTTATATTACATTCATAATGGGATCAATGAGTGAATATTTATTTTTTATGTTACATAGGATCATGCAATTTTTTTTACATATTGTATTAATTTTCAACATGTTTTTTATTATGTTCTTATATGGATTAAATGTCAAATTAATAGAGAAGCTATACTAAAAAATGTTAAAACTCATGATATTCCTATTAAAAATTATTTCACTACTATATCATGTCATTATTTTTATCTAATAGTTTTAGTATAATTTGAAATGAATTAGTAATAAGAAGAATAATATATTATACATTGTCTAAAATATGAAATTTTAAAGGATATTCCAATTATTATCCCTCATGTTCTTTAAGGGTGCATCATGGTTCTCATTTTAGAACCCAATACTCAAGAACAATCCAATTTAAATGACGTGGAAAAATTTATTCAATATCCTCATGAAAATCCCTAAATGGTTGAATAATTCTTATAAATTGATATAGATGAGTAAAATAAAGGTGTCCAAGATATATCTTCCAATTTTATTACTTCTAATTTTGCATCCATTCTTATTTCTACACCTTTAGTTACTTATATAACCACCATCTCTTGATTTGGGAATATCAATGGGTTTCTAGTATATATTTGTTCCTATGCCTAATCATGCTAATTATACTCTAATTACCTCTAAAAATTTTACTCCTAATCATGCACTTCTTAGATTACAAGCTAAGTTATCTCATATTGAGTGAACTATCTCTCATGTTATATCCCCTATATGGACTCATGTTATTTGTTACATAACCTTTTGTAAATTAAAATTTTATTTGAAACTTATCCATTACTTATTATATTTGTTTCTCCTAAGATTCTTCTATATTAAGGCAAAGGTGATCCTGAACAACATTTGTATGCATTACATGCAACTTGTCTAGACTATGCAATTAATGAAAAATTATCCAAGAAGTCTCAAAGAATATGATATTATATGTTATTTCATCTTCCTCTTCAATAATTAAAGGCTTTAAATTCTTTATTAAATCATTTTTTAACACACTTTTCTATCAACATTGGTGAGAAGATATCATATATTCAAATTGCAAAGCTCAAACAAGGATCTAATGAAATAATTAGTGAATATGTGCTAAGATATAAGAATATGATACCAAAAATGACAAATAAAATGGTTGATAATGAGATTTAATATGTATTCACTCAAATTTTGTTATCTCCACTTCAATATTCAATTTATTTTGATAAGTTCAAATCTTTCAATGAACTATGTCATACAATCAGAGAGTATGAGATCAAGTTGCTTACTTTGAACAAGCTTAAGTGTAATTCAAGTACTCATCCTACTTAAAAAGTAATTTTTTTTTTAAAAATAAATTATAAGAGTGAACCAAATGAAATTAATAATGATGTTAATATTATAGTTAATGTTATCACACAACTAAATGTTTTACCAAATTTATGATTAAGATAGTTTTAATCTTAATTAAACAAATAGTTGAGTAAAATAAGAGTGTACAAGATATGAAATAAAGTATGAGAAACTTATTTGTAATTTAATAAGATTATAAATATGATAAAAATTAAAGATGTTAAAAAATAGCAACTTGGACAAAAATTAGATATGCAATATTGTAAGAGTAACTGTAAAACTGATTATATGTTTGTGTGAGGTCACTATGAATCAAGAATAGGGCATCACATATACCTAGGACAAAGACAATCTAACTAGATGAAGTGTACCTACATTGGTGTTTGTTTTTAACTCTATCTTCTCGTAGATTTTTAGCTCTCTTTTTAAAAATAGATTAGTGCACCTTTACCTATTGGTCTTGTGTATGTGATTGGATATGTACGATTCAATATGGAAACTATTATATAGCTTATTCTTCACTTAGGACCCTAGTTCAATATACCATGAGGGATAAATATAATAAATGAGAAAAAGTGGTTAGTGGTTGAATTTGTGCTTAAACTCAATACCCTCTATGGTGAGTGTTTCCTACATATAAATACTTAGAAGAAAGATCAAACTCCATGTAGTTCTCCCATGATATGGTTGTGTCTGTGAAAATATGATGTAATATTATATTTTAGTGTAATAGTAGTGTGATTAAGTGATTCAAAAATTAAATGTGATATTGGGGGTGTATTTATACTTAGTTTAGGGCTACTAATGTTATGTGGACTCTATATTGGGAAGAATATGTGATTTCCTCTCAATGTGTAGTTAGATGTTCTAGTGATTTTTAATCATATGAGCCTATATTGAAAAAATTATTTGAAAATGTGTATTTATACTGATAATTTTGGAATTTATTAAAATGAGACTTGAGAAAAATCTGAGATGATCCATTAGGTAAATTTGAATTTGAGAAACTAGCCCTTATTTGGTAAGAGGACATGATAAATAAATTCAGACACTATTAGAAAATGAGATTGTCCTGAAAAAGTGGACTTGTATAAATAGAAAATACAACTAATTTGGAAGTATGGATTATTCCATGGGTGATATTAGGATATTTTTAATGATAAATATGAACATTTAGTGATCATATATTTCTTGGAAGAATATGTCATCCACATAGAAGTGAGGAAATATCAGTCAAGGACCCTGAAGTTAGGCATGAGCTAAGTGTTTATAAGGAGTGGTCACAAGTGTATAATTTTATTTATAAATGTTATTTTAAATTTATAAATACCCCCACCCTTTTATTATATTAATGTACTATATCAAAAGTACTGGTGTAAAAGGAAAAGGTTATACCTGAACTTACCTATGAAGAATAATCTTCAATCTAGGCCACATGCTAAAATGTACTCCACGAAAATATATAATGAAAAATGTATTAATTAGTACTTAATTAGGATAAAAATATTAAATTAAAGATAATAAAATTATATATCAAATAACAAATGACAAGCACACATAATTAGGTATGCAAAATTCATGTTTAATGGTGAAAAACTAGTGATTATAGAGGGAAGGACCCTTGGATATTTCTTCATTAAAAAAATTGGATTGGAATGTGTATTCCCTAATACTCAATTATATGAGAGATTTATTAAAAAATAAATGTGTGCTTAAGTCCATCGTTACATATCCAAGGTAGTACAATAGCTTGGAATACCTGTATGAATTTTAATGGATCAATATGGTGTAAAATTAGTGAAAAAATAACTTGATCTGAGTATTGTGTATATTACATAAATAATGACATGAATTACCATTCCTTATACAAAATTGGTGCAAAAATAAGTAATAAAAGTGGTCATGTGTTGGACACATGCCTCAAATATGATATATGAGTATATTGATTTTGAGACTGAGTAATGACAAGTGATTTTTTTAGCAAAATCTATGTGATAATCTAGAAAACATGTCATGTATGATGCCCCAAATATAATTATAAGTTTGAGAAAATTATAAGTATTTATTTGAAATATTTTTGTATACCTATTGAAAAACATCTTGTAATTTATTGTGATATGAGAATTTATAGAAATTACTTTTTTCTAGCTGTTAGGACAACAACACACTATTATAGACATGACCAACTTGCACCTTTTATAAATGAAACATTTTTGTCTAAAACTATGATCGACTAAAAAAAATATGTTTTCCTATTTTTGTAGTGTAATGTTACATCTTAGTCTTTAAGACAAGACACTAGGTATTCCCCATATTTTGAGGTGTTTTGTGAAGCTTGCACAATAACTTAGCTCAAAAAATAAGTTTTAAAAATGATGTCATATAAAATATTAAAATATGAAATATTAATAATAACATTAGATATCATGGCATCATCATAGATAAATTGAGTAATAGAGCAACATAAGATACACATAGAACCAAGCATACATATTGTCATGTCTAAATATATGTTATCAATGAGAAACATAGTGAACAATGATCATATATTGATAATTTTAAATTGATATAGATAAAATAAATGTGGATGCATGATATAAATCATAGCATCAAAAAAATGATAAAAATGAGCAAAAAGAGTTATTTCCATGACACACACACACACAAAGAGTACATGTAAAAGTACACAAAAAATTTAAGAAGTAAAAGAGGACACATTTAAGGGAAATTTTCAAATATAAATCACACACATAGAAATACACAATAAGGCTTGGAAACATAATCAAGAATATGTTCAAATGTCCACAATATAAATAAGTTAAATCCACATAAAACATGGTGTGAGAAAGCAAACATTAAAAACATGCATGACTAATTGAATTTGATCTACATAATTTACTTTTAAGATGATGATATTAAATAAATTATGTATCTAATAATATATCAATTTGAGATTTGGTGAGTAAATAATCATGCAATGTAATATACTAAAGTGGGAATAATAGGGATAGCCATAGAATGATAAAACCAATGTAAAAGGATGCCCCCAATGAACTTGCTAAGATGTAAACAAGTTATATAACACCTATCAAGTTTGAATATGATAAATTATACCCTATGTTCATTAGGACAAGTTTTTCAGAATCAAATAAGAGCACAGAGTTTTACTATCTAGATTAGAGTGGGTTTGTTTATGTAAAGTTTCTAGGTTTGAGACAATATCACCACTTATAATTGAATTATGAAGTGACAACATATATGTTTTACAAATCATTCAATTACACTTGTGAATCATATCTAATATAAAATTAAATATAGATAAATATTATATATACTAAATCACAAATTAACTAAAGTAAATGAACTAAACATAACATGCATAGGTTTTAGTTTTTACAATTTTATGAATTATTCTAAGGCTTTTTGAATATCTATAAAATATTCAAATAAGCTATGTATAAATAATTATGCCACTATAGGAAGATGATATCATCAATGGGATGCCTTTGTGTAGGTGATGTATCATATGTGTTGTAACTTTCAATTAGATTTTCATATTCATCTTGCATATAAGTTATGTCATTCCAATCACATTATTCATAATAATTATCATCATTATAGGATAGAACCAAATTCTTAGATTGTTTTTGAGATTGTGATATGTCATTCTGATCATATTTTATTTCTATGTATAAGTAACTAACTACCCCATACTATGGTATTGACCTTTTTGATTTATCTTGTGCAATATGTATTGTATCATTTATCTTAATTGTTATTCCATAACTTGTATCCATTTGTATACCAACTAAATATATGCTTTATTTTTTATTCTATTTATCAAAAAAGGTTCCATATTTTGAAATGAAAATGACCTTGTTTTCATGATCAAATGAAATGAAACGTCTGATTTTATCAATCATTTTTCCAATTTATTTTAACCATGATCCTCCAAGCACAAAATTTTATTCACTTGGATTAGAAATAATGCGAAAATTAAGATAACACTTGTTTGAAGAAAATAAAACTATTAACTTAATTTATCCCACACATGTTGTAGATATATTATTTTGATCAAAGTGTTGAAGCTTATATCCAAGAGATATAATAAATGACATAGAACAAAAAATTATTTCTTGATAGTCCATAACCTTGATATAGGTAAATTGCTTGATGTCTATGTGAGCAGTGATAGTGAATGGTTCTTGTAATGAAGAAAGACTTATAATTTCCTACTTTGGAACCATAATTTTAACATTATATTTTGTATGCATATCTATCTTTTAACTTATTTTTTTATAAATCATTTATTAAAGATACTTTCTTGCTTAAGTTAAACTTGTTTTTACAACTTTCATTCCATCTCTTTTTATAACATTACCTTTGTGATACATTCCTTTTGTAATTTATATTTTTCATCTTTTGCCTTTTGTAAATTTTCTTGATTTAATTATGAAATTTAAATATTTTCTTATGCTAAATTATCATTTGATAGACATACTTGCTCTTTTTGCAGTTATACTTTAGGAGATGCAATCATAGTATGAGTGGATTCCTTGATTGATGTATCTATTATATGATCCCCACTATAATGATACTATGTATTTTGTTTTTCAAAGCCAAAAAACTATCTATATGATGCATATGCATTCTATGATATGCATAATAGTATATTGTTCTTAAAGATTTATAGGTGGTAATTTGATTAACTTGTTGTGAAGAATTTCTCTCAAAATATAACTCAAAATCTTATTATTATTTTTTATAATTTTTGAAGCATTATTTGTAGATGTATTACACTTTATCTTCCAATATCGATATGAAGTTATGTTAGGCATAAAATATCTAGATGAATATATAAATGCATGATTAACACTAACATATTATGAATTCTTTAGATATGTGAGCTGATTTTCCAATGATATGATATTTTAATTGAAATACTAATTTTTATTTTTTAATTATTTTATTATCCTTCACATAATGATTATTTGATCTTGAAGGGCTTATTAAGCATAAACTCTAGTCCATTTAGATTGGATAGGCATATAAAAACCATCAAGAGGAGATGTGGGAGGTGTATGGGGGTGAGGAAGGACATGTTGGTTACCTTCATTTATCACTACAATATGGGATACCTTACCTCTCAAAATAATGATAGTATGGACCTATTCAGAGGAAAATTAGTTATCACCATCTTGAGGAGGGTCAATAGGAATCTACATAGACATAGACAGTGTACTATGACTAAATGTAATCCTGATTTTATTATAAATTATGTTATTTATGTTATTGCATAATTATGAAATATGTTGAATATTTATATCCTACACCATATACTTAGAAGATTCATTATTTTAATTAGAAAGTATACACTAAGAGTAACCCATATAACCATTATATGATGTGCACTATATAAATAAATGACAAATACAATAGATGTGTTATATTTTTTAATTTTGTAAGAGCTTTTTGATTAAAATAAATGAATAGCTTAAACATATAAACTAATCTAAAAATAAGTAAACCATGTGTCCCTTAAGCCAAATTTAATGAAAATAGTAAATTACAAATTCTAAAACATCCATATAATATTTTTATAAAAAAAATAGGTTTGTGATTTTATCAGTAAAATTAAATTAAAAATATGATAATTTTGAAGATATAGTTATTATGATTAAAATATGAGTCAAAAAATAAAATATAAGCTATAAAACTAGGTCTAATATAAAAATAAGGGTGAAACCCTAGGGGCAAAGAAAAAAACTTTTGATTTACACAAAGGAGAAGGGGAAATAAAAGATCAAATCTGAAAACCTAAGAAATAAAATTTGAAATCTTATAAAGAAGGTTGGAACCCTAAGGGAAACCTAGGGTTTGGTAATGCTCACACAAAAACATGATTTCTCCAATATGTTTTATCAAATTTGTGATTAATATAGTTTTAATATTAATTAAAAAAACTAATGAGTAAAATAAGAGTGTACAAGATATTCAATAAATTATAAAAATTGAAATGGAACTTACTAAATTTATAAATATGCTAAAAAGGTAAATTACCAAAGAATAACTTAGTTGGAAATCAAATATGCAGTACTATAAGTGCAACTATGAAACTGATTGTATGATTGTGTTAGGTCACTATGAATCATGAATAGAGATTAGTATCTACTTGGGATAAGGTTACACTAAATTGATGAGGATGGCCTATGGTGGTGGTTTTAAGGTGTGCCAACATCTGATAGGATTTTAAATATCAATGTAAACATAGATCAGTCTAACTTCACCTCTTAGTTATGTGTGTGTGACTGGATCTATGTGATTATCTATGATAGTTGATATGTTCCTTCATCTTCACTTGGAACCATAGTTCAATATACCATGAGGGATAAACAAAATAAATGGAGAAAGGAGCTAGTGGATGAAGTTTTTCTTGACCTTAACACTCCTTATGTTGAGTGTTATCTACATACCAATACTTGGAAGAGGGATCAAACTCCATGTAGTTCTTCCATCTTATAGTGGTGTGTTTGAAATACTGGTGCAATGTTATATTTTGGTGTAATCTATCAAATTTGTTGCCATAATCCGGATAATGCAAGTGCAATGGAGACATGATCACATGAGATGAAGCAAGTGCACACCACATAGATGCTAAAGCAATTTGAAAATAACACAAGAAGATAAATTGCACGAGACAAAATGGAGAAAACCAAAATTTGATTAACATGAGATGGCCAAAGTGAGGAATACATATAGGAGAGTACATAAGTAACTCCTCCACAAAAGGTGGACAAGGCACCCCAAGAATAGACTGTAACTCCTCCATGAAAGGTGGTGACAAGGTGCTAAGAATAGAGAAGTAACTCCCATCAAGGGAGTTACTTATGACATTCTTATGACACCTATGACACATCTATGACACACACCTCCATATAAGTTAGCCTATCTCACAAATGTAGGAAAACTCCATGTATGCACAAGAAATACAATTTCCCTAATTAATAAATAGGAAAAAAATAAAAACCTACACTAATACCCCCCCATAAGCGCAACTTAGGTGGGCAGTGTGGAAATATAAAATGGGTCCTAGAAACTAGGCCTGATGAGGTACCCATGTACAAATGCAATCTCCCATAAGATAGAGAAAAGGAGAAAACCCGTAGAAAAAAACTCCCCCTTAAAAGAGAGACATAAAAGAAATGAAGAGGTTAGAAGGCCCCCCTGAAGATGATGCTACTGTAGATGTCTGTAGATGTAGACTGCACCCCAATAAGAGCTCATAGATGAATGAACTTGATCTTGGTGAAAGGTTTGGTGAAGATGTCTGCAACCTACTCCGAAGACTGGAAAAATATCAAGTCAATGACCTGACTATGAATAAGCTCCCGAATGAAATGCATGTGAATCTCTATGTGCTTGGTCCACTAGTGCTAAACTAGATTCCTACAAATTTGAATGGTACTCTAGTTGTCACAATAAATGATAGTGGGCTGCCTAATAAGAATGCCAAACTCAGAAAGAATCCCCTAAAGCCAAATAGCCTTAGTAGCTAAATTAATAGCTCCCCTGTACTCTACCTCCATGGATGATATAGCAATAGCATTCTACTTCTTGCTAGACCAACTGATAAGACCAGAACCTAGAGAGAAACTGTAACCAAAAGTGGACTTACATGAGTTTGTGAATTACCAGCCCATTCTAAATCTGTATATCCAACCAAGTCAACCTCTATGCCAAATCTGTAATGAATCCCATATCTATGTGAACCCTATATTTAATGTAACATCCTCTTAGCTACAAACTAATGCGGCTCATGAGGTTCCTACATGAATTTGGAGACAAGTCCCACTGTATATGATATGGCAGGCCTAGTTTGAGTCAATTAGATGAGACTACCAACAATTTGTTGATATCGAGTGGCATCAACCAATGGTGAAGAACAATCAGCCTCAAGTTTGACTCCTAATAGAAAGGAAGTTGGAGATGGCTTGCAATCAGCCATGTGAAACTGAGCCAATAATTCAAGAGCATACTTAGGCTATGCAAGAGAAATCCCTGAATCTAACTGTGAGATCTTGATGCTAAGGAAGTAGTGCAATAAACCCAAGTCTGTCATATCAAATCTATCTTGGAGAGATGCCTTCACTACTACAATAGCTGATGAAGAACTCTCAGTGATCAAAAGGTCATCAACATATAGAACCAAAATCAAGAGCAAATCATCTTATTGTAAGAAGTAGAAATTGGGATCAGAATGGTACCTAGTGAAACCTATTGTGAGAAGGAAGGAATCCATCTTGGCATACCAATCTTGAGGGGCCCATTTGAGGCCATAGATAGATTTCTTAAGTCTACATACTAAGGAAGAATTTTAAACAAATCTTGCCAGCTGCTCCATGTAGATCTCCTCCTCTAGGTCTCCATGAAGAAAGGCACTCTTCACATCCATCTGATGCACATCCCAACCATGTGTTGTGGCAATAGCCAAGGTGAGTTGGATAGAATTCATCTTTGCAATGGGTGCAAAGGTATCTGAGTAGTCAATTCCTGCCACTTGTGAGAAACCCTTGGCGAACCAATTACACCTTGTATTTATCAATCAACCCATTTGCTGCAAACTTGGTCTGATATATCCACCTTCATCGAACCATCTTTCTTCCCTTAGGAAGGGAAGTCAAATCCCAAGTGTGATTTTTTATTAAGGAAGAATATTATTCCTCTATAGAATTATCCCACTCAAGTACCCCCAATGCCTCTCAAAAAGTTTGTGGCTCCAAAACTGAAGAAAAGAAGGCATGTGGATCTCTCTAAAAATCCCCCCTAGTACATCTATCATATGTGGGATCTCCTACCCAAGTGTGTCCACACTCTCAAGTGTTTGTCTAGCCCAAAGTGGCCCAGAAGTGGGTTAGTCAGGTGCTAACTCCTCATCTTCTGACTGACTAGAGGTGGATGCCTCTACATCACTATCCTCACTGTCTGAACTTGAAGAAGAAGAAGATGTCTCTGGCTCAAGAACTTGTTGTGGCTGATCTAAATCTGATGAGGAATCATCATGAAGAAGTATATCCGATGAGGGAGAAGAAGTGTTAAGTGTTGAGTCTCTAGGACTCTCCTAAAAATGGACACTTCTCTCAATGAATAACTCATTAGTGACTAGATCTAAAAGGTGATATCCCTTAATACTATCTAGATATCCTACAAAGATGTAAGGCTTGGACTGTCATTCCATAGCTTTGTGTTTCTTATTCAGAATGCAGGCCATGGCTGGGGATCTGAAAACTCTAAGGTGCTCAACATTAGGTTTCCTTTTATGCCAAGCTTCAAAGGGTGTTATCCCTTTCAAAGCTTTGTGAGGAACCCTATTTTGAATGTAACAAGCACAAATGATGGCTTCAGCCTAGTACTGTGGTGCTATGGATTAAAAGTGAATCATACAGGTACCCATCTCTTTTAAGAACCTATTCTTGCATTCTGTAACCCCATTCTGTGAAGGACTGTAAGTGACTGTACACTACAAATCAATCCCCTTTGTCGTGGAAAACTGCTCAAACCTGATGCTGACATACTCCCCTCCATTATCAGTTCGAAAAACCTTGATGGATTTCTCACTCTATTTTTCAACAAGATCCTTGAAGTCTAGAAAATTTTCAAACACTTTAGACTTTTGTTTGAGAAAATATATCCAAGTGTACCTAGAGAAATCATCAATGAAAGTGAGGATGTACTTGGCCCTTGTGAAAGATGGTTTGGTGAAGGGTCTTGATACATCACTGTGGACTAACTCCAAATGTTGTGAAGCCCTCAAAGCTTTGCCTTTGTCAAATTTTGTTTTAGGATGCTTCCCAAGGGAGCACCCCTCTTTAAGCCCTTTTGAGAATTGGACACGAGGCAAGCCAATGACCATGTCATGTTTGCAAAGTTGCTCAAGATAGCAGTAGTTAAGGTGGCCAAACCGCTCATGTCACAATTTTCTAACTCCATTTGAATGAGTTAGCAATGCTGTTGGAGAAGAATTTGGTGAAAAATGTGAGAAGGTGTATAACCTTGCTTGGTGATCTGCCCTACCCACTACCACTGTAGTATCACTATGCAACTCCCTGATAGCCACTAAATCTGGTGAAAACTCAACTCTCATGCCCTGACCAATGTGAGTGATTTAGTACATTGATAGGAGATTGGTTGAAAGAGAAGGAACACTTAGAACATTATTGAATGTTCCTCCTTCCATTTCAACTGACCCTCTCCCTACAATAGAAACTGATGTGTCATCACCCAAAATAATTAAATTCATGCTAAAATGCTCTAAAGATGAAAACTCGACTAGTGAAGAGCCCATGTGGTGAGAAGCACCCAAATCAATGACCCATGAGGTTTTAAAAGCTGTAGTAGCTACAAGGGCCTTGCCCTTTTCTTTCTCCTTACCCTTGCCTTTTGCCTTGGTAGAATCTTAGGTAGATGAATTCTGCTTGATGGACTCAGGAAAACCTGCTTCTCTAGAAGATTAGTTAGGTGATCTATTTATTTCTTCATGCATTTGTGTTCATCATGCCTTGTCTTTTTATAATAGGCACACTTAACCTTCTCCTTCTTAGGTTTAGCATTGGAGGAGGAAGACTTAGTGTTGTTTTTGGCAAGATTGTTGTTTTCTCTTTCTTCTCTTGGTCCTTAATATTTTTCTTCTTATCCTTTGTTGAAGTCTTATCCTTACCATTTCCATCTATCAAAGCTTGGGGTTGAGTATACTTCATTGTGCCCATTTTAATTAGCTTATCTTGCTCCCTAGTCAAGTCGGCAATGAATGAATCCAAAGAAGGCATTTTCCATGTAGTGCCAAGGGCACTATTTATGGCATGAAAAGTGGAGACAAAGACTAAGTAGCTTGGACCTAACTTTGTGAGAATATAAAGGATGAGTTGATCATCTTTCTTCTCTATCCTGCATTCTTTCAATTGCAATCTAAGGGCCTTAAACTTAGTGAAGAAGTCTTGTAGGGTGTCAAAGTTGCTAGGACTTAGACTTATGAGTTTGTTTTCAAGCTCATGACCTCTCATCTCATCAAGCTTCACAAATAAGTTTTATAAGGTATCTCATATGTAATTGGGAGTCTTGGAGGATTTTAAATGGAAGAGAAGTTCTGGAGACACAGACAAGCTCAGTAATTCATAGGCTTCATCACTATTGGTGTACCACTTGACCTTTTCAGCATCAATGTTGGGTTCTACTTTAGTACCCATGGTGATCCTATACAACCCTTTGCTTCTAAGAATTATTGACATTTTAACCTTCCATTCATGATAGTTGAAGGGTGTTAGGGGTTTAAGTTGAAAATAATCCATTTTAAGCTGAATTTAGGTGAAGTTGTATTGATTGAAAGTTGTGAATCTATGCAGAAAGGAGAATGAAAGCAAAGATTTGCAAGTTGTGAAAAGTAATCACACCCCCCCCCAAAATATTGACCCCCCCCCTGAAATATGCAAGTGCACGCTCAAAATATTTCGGGCTCAGCTGAGAATGTGTCTTAGAGCAATCAATGCAAGACTAAAGCAAATAGGACGTTGGACTCAATTTGAGTTGGTTAGGTACCTAAATGAGGGAGTTTGACCTTAAAATTTGGTAAAGATAATAATTATGACCCTATAAAACTAATAAAACTTTAATTTTTCCATGGGGATGAAGGATATATCTCTCTATTTTGTCTCAGAGATCAGCCACTCATGAAAATCAAAACTTTGGCAAGATAAGCAAAAGATGGAAAAATGAGTGAAGGACTTAAGTTGAGGCCTTGGTATATTCAAGGAAAATTTGTTGATGTGTGTGTAATATTTATTGAGGATAATTAACACTAAATAAACCTATAACACTCCAAAATGACCTAAATTTTCATGCACAGAGTCAAATTAGGCAAGTTCCCACTAGGCCTAATTGGCAAATGAGAGAGAAAGGATGAAAAGGAGTATTTGAACGGTCATATAATGACTTGGTGAGTATTAATTAAGTGTAAAAATTCATAATAAACCATACTAAACATATTATAATATCCCAAGTGATCCAAACTTGCAGGGGGTATGCCAAGCCCATTAGGCCTTAAGGAGAGTTGGAGTCAATTGGGGATCTACCTTCATTTATAGTCTGTGATGAGATATAAAAATGATTGGGGCATGTTTATGGAGTTAATTCAAACATTTATAATTTTTTTTTTATGAAAATAAACTTGTAATAATATTGTTTTGGGCTTAGAGATGGCTCAAGCATGCAGGAAAGTGGAAAAACAAGATCGATAGGTCAACTTGTAAAGCTCATATATTTCTTAAGGCTCTGCATGAGAAAAAAAGGTGTTATGGGGAGTATAAATGGTCCTAAAAAAAATTGTGACACTATTTTTAAATTTCAATGTGCCATATTTATGAACAATAGTTAAGAGTAGAAAGTAGTCTAAAACCCTAGTAAAACCCTTAGAGGAACTCGATGGAGAAAATAAGCATGGAGAGACATTAAAATGGAATAGTTTTGAAATTAAACCTATTGGATCATGGATAAGACTCACTCAGGATCTCACCCATGTAAATAAGATATACATAGTTTATGGATAACATACAAAATAGTGTTTTTCTCACCATTTTATATGTTTTGAAGGATTTAGGATGCTTCAAAAAGTGAAATAAAGTTTGATGAGAATATAAATACATATTATAACTACCTATGGTCATTTTATTCTATTAAAAAACTTATAATTTTCATAACTAGAGCTATCCTTTTAGCCATTCAAAACTAGCATAGTGAGCACAAAAGTGAAAAGTGTGGAAAACTCAAATGGATGTCTTTTTAAGGTGAATTTGAGAATTATAAGACAATGGGGGTATTTAAAAGTGTCACTCACTCCCTCATATATATTTTAATGGAAAAATAAAGGAATTTTTTAGGCCAAGTGTGAAGGGTGACTAAAACAAGGATTTTTCTAGACTACAAATAGTTATTACTTCATTTTAGGAGTTTCCAATGAGTAGGAATGCAAAAAATGTATGGAATTGAATGATTAAAAGACTTACCTCTTATTAAAATAATCATATCTATCCCTAATTAGTGGTGGGATGTTAAAATAGGTATAAATGATGAAGGTAGTTTTTTGAACTAGGATATGTAATTTTAAGACACTTCTCATTAGTTTCATGAGTTGTATGGACATTTGAACACCTTGAAATTGCATGGATGATTTAAAATATACTTAAAATACAATTTTAACCTCATTTTTATAATTTACATGTTTATAAGTGACCTTTGGACTTCCTTTGCCTTGTTTCTCTCTCAAAGGCTATAAATATGGACTCTTTTGCCTCTTTTTAGTAACCTCTATTAGTTGATGGTGAAAACCTAGAAAATTTTGTAATTGAAGGACTATTGAATAAATAAAAAATTGTTTTTTAATACTTACATGTTTTTTAATTGAGTGTTAGTGAAATCTTGTTGGTCTTGTCTAGTAGAAGATCTTCTTTTCTAGTATGTTATCCTTGATTGTATACCAAGTGTGTAGAAAGAGTATTGTTATAGGTCTTTGTTAGTATTTTTTAATAAGTGTATAGGTATTTTAAAATTGTTTTATGAATTTATTACCTCATGAAATCATCCAATACCATCCTAAGTATCAAATACCTTCTTGAATCTAACATATGAAACATTGATGTGACAATGCATCTTGAGTTGTGAGTTTTGTGTGAGAAAGACTTTGTTTATATTTAAGTAGTATATTTTATAAAATAGGAGGATATTACGCATTTGTGAATCAATTTTTTTTTTCATAGTTGTTTTCTTAACCCTTTTCATCCATAATTTGATAAGTAAGAAAGTGCTTCAAAGAGTGCATCAAGGGAACTAGCCCTTCTAGAGATTCATCTCAATAAGATTGTTACCCACAAAAAGAGAGATGTTTCCATTATGCCACTTGGATGAGGAGAGATAGGCATCTCCTTAGGGGTGAAAATATAAGTTTCAATAATTTTTGGCACACCTAATGGGACCCTAAGTCCTAGAAGATTGTCCAAGATTAGTGTTGGTCTTGGTATAGTTGTAGCTACAAGAGAATCTACATTCAGTATTTGGTGACTCCTTAAATTTTTCATCTCTTTATTTGTTGATTAATTATTAATTTCCATGCTAAATGTGACCACTAAGTCTGTTGATAAAGGTATACCCTTTGATTTTGTTAAATTACCTCCATATTCTGCCAAAAGGTCTAGGTTTGTGAATACTAATCCTAATTTAATAGATTTGGTGTTAAATAAGTCTAAGTTCTTGTTTAGTTCAATCATTAATACTCATAAGTCACATTACAAATTTATATAAGCCAAAATTTTGTAGTCTTCACCAGATCATCTCCTTTGAATCTTGCCTAATATGACCAAATTTTAGGACCAACCCTTAAGAGTGTTCCATATTAAGTGGATAGGGTCCTATTACTACCATTTAATATATTATAAACATATAAAACTTCTATAATATCAATAATATCATTTAATATAATGTGTCTATTAGGTTTTTGGCATTTCCCTTCAAAGGGAAAGCTTTGGATTGCTATGGGACTCTACCTAAAAATTATATTGGTTCATGGGATGAACTAAGAGATCTATTGACTAAGAGGTTTAGAGAGAAGAGTGATCATAT
Organism: Torreya grandis; assembly: GCA_037957365.1. Lineage (NCBI taxonomy): Eukaryota > Viridiplantae > Streptophyta > Pinopsida > Cupressales > Taxaceae > Torreya > Torreya grandis. The sequence continues at coordinate 1,006,628 of JARHVA010004624.1, forward strand.
ATCTCTAACTTATAAATTGAACACTATCAAGAGGGCACCAAAATATTTTATCCAAGACTTCAACACTAGGTTTCAAAAAACATGGGATAGGATCCCAACCCTTGTGAGGCCTACTCCAAACTATGCATTCTTGTACTATCTAAAAGCATTAAATAGTGGTGTACCTATGATGATCTAATCCATGGGTGGGAATACACTCCATGATACCTATGAGATATCCATCAATGCTAATAATTTTATTGTTCAAGTGTGAAATATTTATCTTAGGCCACTAATGCCACTATTCCTTTATTTGTAGCCTCTTAGCCAAGTTGTATTGCCCACTTTAGCTCATTTGCCTAGTCAAGAAAGGCCTACCATCACCCCTTAAAATGAGATCCATTAAGTTAAAATATTGCTCCAAAGTGTCACTAATGAGTTTGTTTCCATCAAAAGTCAACAAGCCTAGGGTTATACGCCATACCAACCCTATAATAAGTTTGGGCAAAATAATAGACCTCCTTTTCAAAGTAACATGCAAGGATAAGGTCAAATCACTCATGATAGGCCATATCAAAGCTAAAATCCTAATGATCCCTCAACCTCTAAAGTTATTTTTCCCACCCAAAACAATTTATTTCAAGAACAACCATGCTATCCATATTTTGCGCAAAATCAAGAACAAGTTACCTATGCAAATGAGATGCAAAATCAAACCATGGCAATGCAAGGTAATCAAGCTTCCCAAGTCCCAATATTTGAGGGACAAATGCAAATTGGTATGGATAATTTTCAACCATAATCTGATTATACCCTCATAAATCATTTAGACGGAGAGTTTTGTGCTATTAATCACTTAGGGAATTCAAGCAATATGAATACTAGTGTTGCCTATAACACTAGGTCTAAAAAAAGGGCCATTGAAGAGCAACAAGGAGAAACTCAAGGACCTATTTTGGTCCCCACATCATCTCCAATGGTGATTGTGTCAAATTTATACCCTAGAGTGTAGGAAAGTTAGATATTTTAGAATGTTAAGATAGCTCCTATTCACCCACCTTCACAAGCTACATCATAAAGAGTTAGTATTTCTAAAGAGCCCCTAAAGGTAAACAATTCTTCCATTAATGTTTTGGACCAGATGAAGAATATAAAAATTAAAATATCATTATGGGATAATTTGATAATACCATGGTAGAAAGATATGCTCCAAAAGGAGTTGCAAGGATTAGGTAAGTAAGTTGGCTCATCTAGAAATGAAAATGTTGTCATAGTTAATGGATCTCAACCTATAGATGGTCAAGTAAAGAAGAATGAAAAAAATCATCCTTTCTACCTATCTCTAATAATTGGTGATTTATTGGTTCAAAATTTCATCATAGATAGTGGGGATAGTACTTTAGTTATGCCCAAGTGTATAGCAGATAAACTAGGCCTCAAATATGAGCCAATGACTAATGGAGTCTTACAATTGGATGGTTCACCAACCAAGACTTTGGGGGTAGTTAAATATTTAAATTTGATCCTACATGATTTTATTACCTTTTCTATTCCCCATGATGTGGTTGTGGCATATTTACCTCCATACTTTGCCCTTTTCTTGTCAAGAGAGTTTACAACTAAGATAGGTGGATATTGACAACCAATTGGTCCTAAATGGTGTTTAAGACAAGGTAAGGTACTAACGTGAATATTGAATCAGAAACTATTCATCATAATCACTTGGAGCCTTACACACATAAAGAAGAAAATATATATTATGCCATCATTGATGAATAAAAACTCCACATAGACCAATATCCAACATCTTCCTTAGAAGGAGTTTCTGATTTGTACTTAGATAAATGGGGAGATGAACATTATGAACATGTTCCTTAAAAATTCATGGAAGAAACTGGTCTTTGGGTGAATTTTATTCATGAGGAAGAATATTTCATTCCAAATTTTATGAAACCAAGTGAAGATATGGATGGTTTATGGTATCTTTTCTTTGATGAGTCAAGAATCAAGATTGGGGTAGGTAGTGGAGCAATGTTGGTTTCCTCTTTTAAAGAAAGGTAATATTCAAATTTTATATTTAAATTATGATGTACTTGTAATGTGGTATAATATGAGTCACTCATTCATCGAATTGAGTGGGCAAGGAAGAGAGGTAGTAATAAATTGCAAGTGTTTTGTGATAGTGAGTTAGTTGTGAATCAAGTGAGAGGGAAGAATTTAACCAAGAACTCTTTTCTTAAGTCCTATAAGCATAGAGTGTGAGATCTTGTAGAGGATTTAAAAACTTTCAACATCACATATATTCCAAGAGAGGACAAAAAGTATGCTGATAGGTTGGCAATAATTAGATCTCAATTTGATGTTCTAAAAGGGATAAAAGAGGATAATAACCAGCCTCAGCTAAAGTTGATTGTAAGGCCCTCCATACTAGATAATATCACTAATTGGAAAAAAATTTAAAGTGATAAAAAAATATCACTTTTTATATAAGAAGAGGTTGAGTTTTTTTCCAAGAATTAGTCCAAACTACAACAAAAATCTGGAGGGTAGATTATGTAATTGAAGTCCAATAAACTTCCTAAAGGCCTAGTCACTCTTGAGATCATATTCAATGATGATGACCAGCTGAAGAAAGAGAAGGTAAGAATGTATACAAAGAAATAAAATAATTAAAAATTAAAAATATTCAAGGACAATTTTCTTTCACTTGGAAAGGTATGTCCTAGTGAAGAGAAGCATGATTTTGTTGAGTTATGCAAGGATTTTTTTGATGTCTTTGCATGGGAGTATAGTGACTTGAAAGGATTTGACCCAAAATTATCTCAACATACCATAGAGATAGATGAAAATGGAAAACCTATAAAGCAAATACAAAGGCCAATAAATCCTAAGATTTATCCCCTCATGAAGAAATAATTCACTAAGTTGATCGAATCCCAAATCATCTTTCCTATTAAGCATTCATCTTGGTTAGCAAACCTAATCCTTGTTAGGAAGAAGAGTGAAGAGATCAAGTTATGTGTTAACTTTAGGGGTTTTAATAGAGTTTCATTGAAGGATCATTATCCCCTCCCTTCCATGGAACAAATCTTTCAATTTTTGGTAGGTAGTGAAATGTTTTCTCTCCTTGATGGGTATTCTAGGCACAATTAGATTTTGGTGAAGGAAAGTGACCAATATAAGATAGCCTTTACTACTAAATGGGGTATATATACTTATAGAAAAATTAATTTTGGATTGTCTAATTCTGGAGATACATTCAAATGTGCAATGGATATGGATTTTCAATGACTAATCAATGACATTGTGTTGGTGTATCTTGATGATGTAACAATTTTCTCCAAGGATGCAAAGGATCACTTGAATCACCTAAGGTAGATTTTTGAAAGGTGTAGAGAGTTTGGGATATATCTAAACCCAAATACATGTGTGTTTACTGTCCATAAAGGAAAAATCTTAGGACACATTATCTCTAATAAGGGCTTATCCATAGATCTTGAAAGAGTAAGTGCCATCTTGGCATTATCTTTGCCTAAACACAATAAAGGTTTACAAAGTTTCTTTAGGAAAATAAATTTCATAAGGAGATTAATTTATGATTTTGATAACTTGGTCAAGCCCCTAACCTCCATGCTAAGGAAATATGAAGTGTTCACTTAGACAAGAAGGAGGAATGAAAGTTTTGAAGAGATCAAACAAGCCATTGCTCAAGCTCCAACCCTTGAAAGTCCTAATTTCTCAAAGCACTTCAGTTTGTATACTTTTGGAAATGATGAGGTAATTTTTTCCATGCTTACTCAATAAAATGAAGAGAATTTGGAGCAACCTATTGCCTTCTTTAGTCAATGATTGGAGGGATATGAAGTAAGATACACTTATGTTGAGAAATAAGTACTTTCAGTTATTAAGAGTCTAAATAAGTTTAGGTATATGTTTTATAAAAAAAATATTCACATATTTTTACCTCATCCTAGTGTAAAATAATTCTTTTTGAATAGATATTTGAATGAAAAGAGGGCTGGTTGGATCACAACAATGATGGAATATGATGTAGAAATCAAGATAACAAAGCTAGTGAAAGGGAAGGGGTTATGTGAGCATCTTGCTTTAGATTTGAAGGAGAAAAAGAGGTTTATTTGGTACTCCATGATGACCTTATGACATATGAACCTTCATCAATAAGAAGTTCAGATACAAGATATGATTCATTTTCTTGAAATGGGTGAGTGTCTACAAATCCTAGATATAGCTAGAAGAAGGTACTTTAGATTTCAATTCATTCCTTATGTACTTGTTGATGGAGTATTATTTAGGAAGGAATTTTTAGGTGTGTTATTGAAGTGTATTGAATCATATTATATTGCTAAATTACTATTTGAGTTTCATGATGGATTAGCTGGTGGTCACTTTGCTCCAAGAACCACATCTATTAGGATTATGAGGGCTGGATAATTTTGGCTTAATCTATTCAAAGACAACCATTCTTGGGAAATTAAGTTCTCAAAATGTGTTCTATTTGATGGTAAATAAAAATTTTCTGCCTTGTCTCTTCATCCAATTCAAGTTGATGAACCCTTTATGCAATGGGGGTTGGATTTCATATGCCTAATCAATCCACCTTCTAGTGCTGGTCAGAAGTGGGTGTTGACTACTATAGATTACTTTAAAATATGGGTGGAGGTTGTATCTCTTAAAGAGGAAAATTAAAAATTGGATCTAGACTTCTATGAAGGTATAGTAATAAGGTTTGGGGCTCCTTTAATAATAATTTCAGATAATGCACTAGCTTTTCTTGGAACAAGGATAAGTGAATGGGATTTGAAACATGGCATCTATCTTAGTACCTCTTCCAACTATTATCCACAAGGGAATGGACTAGATAAGTCCACTAATAAGAATATAATCAGAATCATAAAGAGGATAATGGAGGATAATCAAAGGACTTGGCATTCCAAGTTGAAGACAACCCTTTGGGCTAATAAGATCACACCAAAAAGAGCTATTGGAAACTCACCATACATACTTATATATGGGAGACAAGCTAGAATACCTATTTCATTTGAGTTACCAGCCTTGGACCTCAATTATTAGCTACAATTGATGGAGAATGAGAGCATGGAAGTTAGGTTGTGTGAGTTGATAGAGCTTGAGGATACAACAGATCAAGCAATGCAAACTATAAGAACTCACTACGAATAAACAAAGAGATAATTCGACAAGAAATCCATGCCAAGAAGTTTTAAAGAGGTATAAATTGTCCTAAAGTGGGATGAAGATAGATCTAAACTTTGAAAACACACAAAGTTTGATACTTTGTGGAGTGGCCCATATGTGGTCACACAATGCAATCAACACAATGCTTTCCAACTCTCAAGGTTATATGGAGAGGAGCTTCATATCCCAGTCAATGGGATATATCTCAAACATTTATACTAAGGTTATCCTCTTTACTTGTACATATTTTCTTGCTTTCCTTGTGTTCCCTAAGTGCTTATATACATGTGTAAGTTTTGTCTTGTCTTTTGCCTTATTTCATGTCTTACCTTGTCTTAATTTTGTTGGTGTGGTGTGTTTGCTTTGTGTTTTTTTTTAGGAAATTCCTTTCTGGTCATATTCAATAATATATTGACTCTATTGGCCTTTGGTATGATAAGGCTACTCGTCCTTAGTATAGCAGGCATACTACCCCTATGAGTCACCATTTTATTGACCAATTTTGACTGTCTAGTCAAAATTGAGCACCCTAGGAAATTTTTTTGATTTTAAACATTTTAAGGGCTTATAATATATTCATAGGAAGTATTAATTGTTATTTGATTTTATTTAAGGTCATTTTATCTTTATTTTAGTTGTTTTGGTCAACTTATCCATTTGGAGTCATTTTATGTGCTTGAAGGAGTCATTAAGGAAAATGATACATTTAAAAAGGTTATTAAGTATCATATTTTCATGGAAAAAATTAAAATAAGTAATTTTTATTTTTAGATATGTTAGTTACATCAAAAGGTTGCAGTTCTCTAACTAAACCTTTATAAATTAGTCGAAAATGAGATAAAATGGCACTTGTATGGATTTTTTAGAAGTGTGGCATATGGGAGAGATAATGAGGGGTATCATAATCCTTATAATAATCACATAAATTATTATTTTTATAAAAAATAGACGTTTATATTCCAAAACCATTCTGCACATTTCTTGCTCTTCTTGGCAGACTAGAGTGACCCTCAGGTTTTTACTCAGTACGAGAAGCACAAGTAGTTTCAGACAAAATGCTTTTAGGAGATGATAGTAAAATATGATAAATTAATTTTAATACATATATTTTTAATATTTATTAAATATTATATATTAATCATTTATAACAAGTTGACTGTGTAGATTTGATAGTTGTTTGGTACACCCTAAAGGTTTTGCTCCATTTCTACCAAATCCATATGAACCAATTGGTGGTGTTGGATATAGAAGATATTTTATTAATTTTAATATGGTATACATTATTTATTTCATAATTCATGATGTTTTTATGAGCAAAATTTGTCTATTATTCAAGAAGGTGACACCAGGGGTGCTGAGATGTCTCTTGTTTGCTATGTTTTTTTCCCTAGTAGAGGTTTCATACAACTATGAAAGAGTGTATTATAATTAATTTGGTAATATCACTAATTACTTTAATTTTTTTATCTCATCATGGCATTCTTTGAATAGCTTGCAAGCTTGTCTTGCTCCATGTGCTAACTTCATGCCTAGTTTTAGTTGAATTCCAGGCATAAGCTTGTTCATCATGTATATGAGGTGTTAATAGAGGTATTTAGGATTTATCAATAATTTGGAGGTTGAGTGAAGTTACATTTTCATGATAAATTAGGTATATATTTGACCATGTGCTCATGTATTAAGCTATCTCAGTCATGAAAGGCCATTGTTTGTTGAATCACATGTACATACAGGTGATCTTCATGTTGTAATAGGTGTTTTGAAGCTGGTTCAAAGTTAAAAAATATGGAGGTCACATGTTTTAATATTTTTAAATGTATTTGGGGTGTTAGGAAGTTTTAAAAAAACATAATCTTGTTTATTTCCATCCCTTCTACCTACATACAATTAAATGCATACTTATAGGCAGCCATAACTAAAGGATATGGGATCAAAATGGGGTATTAAAATGTGGATTAAAAACTTATAAAGATCCCAATATGTTGAGAGGTATTAATCATATGTATTTGACATATTATCAAGTAAATTGAAGGTGAAAGAGTGAAATAAAGTTAGTGGACTATGTTTTAGGCCCATTTTACTTATTTTGAGCAAAAAGAGGCATATGAGGTTTTGTTAAACTTTTTAAACATGTATCCTAAAGTTTGAAGGACACCCTAATGGTTTAGTTTAGTTTAATTTAATATAAATAAGAGATATGAAGGGTTTGAGGGGAAAATAAGGAATGGATAATGGTTTTTTAGAAGTCAAAAGGTGCCTCAAAACACACTGAAAACACTCAGTGACATCTATAGGCTTATGAAGAAAAAGAGTTCTTTTGTCAAATTGAAGGGCATTTACAAGCATGTACTAATGGATAGTGAATTTAAATGGTTTTAAAAGATCAAAAAGGTCATAAGTCATTAATAAATTTGACAAAATACATTGTACATGCCCATGATCACCTACATGGATCCTTCAAGCATGAAATGGTAACCTACAATAGTCTAGCAAGGTCTTAATAGGCGTGTCTCAGTATAAGGAGATCTAGTTCATGCTATCAAGATCATAAAATTGGATTACAAAGTGAGTATAAAATTATATTATTCAAATAGGTTTAAAAAATCCTATTAACACCATGACCAAGTGGATAAGGTCTCAATCCACCTACAGGCAAGGGGTCTCAATTAAGGTACATGCAGGAGCCCAGTTTGGTGATAAATTGAATTGATATAGTGAATGGGAGCTCAAAATTAGTGAAATATTGAATTAAAACCTCAAATATAATTTTATTGGTGTCATCAAACCCTTTCAATGGAAACACAAGTATACATAGGGTCCTAAGATCCCTGTATACACCTAAGGAGGGTTTAGTAAGTTGATGCAAAAGATGCCTTGAAGGATTATAAGGAGTGAGATTGTAATATAGAAATGATATGAAGCCAATATAAAAAAATGGATATACATACACCCAAAATTGGTTCCAAGCAAGGGGATAGTGACCTACAACAAACCCCTACACATGTGTCTCAGTCTACCTATAGGTAGGGACCTAGTCTCAATGGCAAAAGGGTGCATTAGTATGATGTTGAAACTTAGTCATGATAAAGTTAATGATAAATTACCTAAATGAACATTTTTTATATGTTATGATACTACTTAAAGTAATTAAACAAACCTACATAGGTTCTCAGACCCTTGTTTTCACCTACAACAAGGTCTAGGCAAGCAAAGGCTACAATGAGATATGAACTGTCTAGAGATAAAAGGAAGGTTTTAATGACTATAATATAGTTCATGATGATAAAATAGGTATTATAACTTACCCAAAACCTTTATAAAGTGCTAAAATATCCTTCCCACTTAGAAAATGGACTATAGTCTGTATAAGCAAGTTAGCAAACCTCTTGGTTCAAAGGGTAAGAAAAAAGAATCCACTAAGGAGAGAGGTTTTTGATTGTTTTAAAATCTCCATGAGAAAAATTTAAAGTTTTTTAACATGTTTAAACATCATAAAATCATGAAATTGGTGTGGAGAGGTCGTCCACAAGTGGATTTGGACAAAATGTAGGAAACCAGGGTTTTTTAGCCCCTTTTTTAGACAACTTGAGTTGGTTAGGTACCTAAATGAGGGAGTATAGACTTATAGAGCATCATTATGACATTATAAATATAAAACATAATTAATTTTTCCATGTGGATCATGGATATATCTCTCTATTTTGTCTCTGAGATCAGCCACTCATGAAAATTAAAACTTTGGCAAGATAAGCAAAAGATGGAAAAATGAGTGGACTTAAGTTGAGGCCTTGGTATATTAAAGGAACATTGGGTGATGAATATGTAATATTTATGGAGGATAATTAACACTAAAAAAACCTATAAAACTCCAAAATGACTTAAATTTTCATGCACAAAGTCAAATTAGGCTAGTTCACACTAGGCCTAATTGGCAAATGAGAGAGAAAGGATGAAAAGGAGTGTTTGAAAGGTCATATTATGACTTGGTGAGTATTAATGAGGTGTAAAAATTCATAATAAACTATAATAAACATATTATAATATCCCAAGTGATCCAAACTTGCACGGGGTATGTCAAGCCCATTAGGCCTTCAGGAGACTTGGAGTCAATTAGGAGTCGGTCTACCTTCATTTATAGTCCATGATGAGCTATCCAAATGATTGGGAAAAATTTATGAAGTGAATTAATACGTTTATGATATTTTTTTATGAAAATAAACTTTAAATAAGATTGTTTTAGGCCTAGAGATGGCTCAAACATGCAGGAAAGTGGAGAAACAAGATCAATAGGTCAACTTGTAAAGCTCATATCTTTGTTAAGGATATGCATGAGAAAAAAAGGGGTTATGGGGAGTTAGAGAGGGTCATAAAAAATAAATTTGTGGCATTTTTTTTGAATTTAAATGTTCCATCTTTATGAACAATAGTTAAGGGTAAAAAGTAGTCTAAAACCCTAATAAAACCCTTAGAAGAACCTGATGGAGAAAATAAGCATGGAGATCCACTCAAATGGAATAGTTTGGAAAGGAAAAATATTGGAACATGTAGATAAATCACTCAGGATATCACCCATGAAAATAATATGAACATAATTGTATAAACAATATGTAAAATAGTGTTTTTCTCACCTTTTTCTATGTTTTGAAGGATCTAGGATGATTAAAAAGGTGAAATCAAGTTTGATAAGAAGATAAATACCTATTATAACTACATATGGTCATTTTATTCTATTAAAAAACTTATAAGTTTCATAACTAGAGCTCTCATTTTGGCTAATCAAAACTAGCATAATGAGCACAAGAGTGAAAAGTGTAGAAAACTCAAATTGATGTATTTTTAAGGTGAATTTGAGAAGTATAATACCATGGAGGGTATTTAAATGAGTAAATAAATCCATATTATGGATTTTAATGGAAAATTGAATGTATTTTTGAGGCCAAGTGTGAAGGGTGACTAAAACAAAGAGTTTTCTAGACTATAAATAGTGATTGCTTCATTCTAAGAGTTTTCAATTGAGTAAGAATGAAACCAATGTATGGAATTGCATTTTTGAAATACTTACCTCTTATTACCATCATCATACATATCCATAGTTATTGGTGGCATATTTAAATAGGTCTAAATAATGAAGGTAATGTTTTGAGCTAGGATAAGGAATTTTGAGACACTTTTCATCAGTTTCATGAGTTGTATGGACATTTGGACCCGTTAACATTGCATATATAATTTAACATATATTTATCATGCAATTTTAACATAATTTATTTAATTAACATGTGTATAAGTGACCTTTGGAATTGTTTTGCCTTGTTTCTCTCTCAAAGGCTATAAATATGGACTCTTTTGCCTCTTTTCGGTAGCCTCCATTGGTTGGTGAAACCCTAGCCAATATTATACTTGAAGGAATCTTGAAGAAATAAAAAAGTGTTTTTTTCCTAATTACATGCTATGAAATTTAGTGTTAGTTCAATCTTGTTGGTCTTACCTAGTATAAGATCTTCTTTTCTAGAATGTTATCCTTGATTGTCTACCAAGTGTGCAAAAAGGGTATTATTGCAGGTCTTTGTTAGTATTATTCTCTAAGTATATAGGTTTATTATAAATGGTTTATGACTATATTCCCTCATTGAATCATCCATTACCCTCCTAAGTATCAAATACCTTCTTGAATATAACATATGAAACATTGATGTGACAATCCATCTTGAGTTATGAGTTTTGTGTGAGAGAGACTTTGTTTGTCTTTAAGTAGTATATTTTATATCAAATAGGAGGATATTAAGAATTGGTGCATTAAATTTTGTTTTTTTATTTTTTATTTTATTAACCCTTTTCATCCACAAGTTGATAGGTAATAAAGCTCTTCAAAGAGTGCATCAAGGGAACTAGCCCTTCTAGAGATTCATCTCAACAAGATTGTTACCCATATCAAGAGAGATGTTTCCATTATACCAATTATATAAGGAGAACTAGGCATATCCTTAGGGGTGAAAATTTAAGTTTTGAAAGTAATTGCATGCCTTGGTTAGGATAGAAGAATAACAATGAGAGCAACCCCTCACATTGCAAAAATAAATATTGCAAATTATAGCAAAGGAATGGAAGTGATCATAGAGTCAACACATAACACTCAAGATCTTGTCACCAAAATCAAAAATATAAGTCAATGAAATGTGAACCATCTTATCACAAAATTTATATACTCTTTATTTACCACTTTTATAAATAATGATGCTTATAAAGAACAAGGGATGTGGTAGAGCCAACACAAAACATTTTAGTTGAGAACACACCTACAATGGATCAATATGTATAATTTAAACAACCTAAGTCCCAAGATCTTATGTAATTCTTCACCAAACATGCATCATACATTATTTATTCATCAAGAACCTTTTTTTTCTTTCATGAAATCAAGAACCTAAACATTCAGTGCGTATTGAGGAAATTATTCTATTGGGCCCCAAATCCATCTAATTAGGATTCATGCTAATGAAATAGACACTTGGGCACAAAGACATAACTTTATATGATTTTTTTATCATATTATGGTTCCAAATGGTAATCAACTAACTCCCTCCTAGATCAATCATCATTAAGAGGTAAGCACATAGGATAACCATGGCTCATTATAAACATGATAGTGGAGCCGATAGAATGATTAAATCTAGCACTAGTTCATCAACTAGCATGCTCCATTAAAAATGTCACTAAGACACCTTAAAGCATTATAAAAATGAGTTGAGTCTAATTAGTGAGGAGGAAGAGATTGGATTATTAATTCCCTATAGATTTGGTTTTAGATGTTGTGTTTGTCATTAGATCTTAGAGTTTAATTTGGGATGACTTTGAGGTTCCTCATTGTAATTCCCAAGCTCACCTATGAGCCTCTAGGCCTTTAACAACTGTAAGAGGATCAATTTCTTAGTTTATATTCATATTTATATTATGTTTTTGAACCCTATTAATAATGAATAATGTTGTGCCTAATGAATTTTAATATAGTTTACGTGGTTGTAACCATAGGTTTAAAATGAGACTAGGTTGAATAATATTTTAAGATATTTAATTCTTAGATTTATATTACATATATTGATCTCTTTTAATCCTTCATCCTAGCCTATTCATGGCATTCCTGAAGCTCATGATGACATCAACACCCTATATATAAAATGATATAAGTATAAGAAAGACCATATGCCTCACCATAATACTTGTGCCAAAGTATGAGACCAAGCCTAAGTCCTTCATATAATTACCCATTTGAACCCTCCAAGTGTTTGAATGACACTAAGTTAAGGGAACCAAAGGCTTGAAACCATGAATCTCTAAAACTGCTTCACCTAGGCTTGTGCCTAATAGACAGTTGGATCCTACCTAGAATGGCTTATACCTATGAATACACCATCACCATTGCACTAACCAAAGTAAATAAAGGATAGAGTTATGCCATGGCATAACTAGCCTAATAGATGCTTTATTCCTTTCTCTATTTCACTTTGGGTAAGTGTATAAGGATTTTGCCTTAGTGAAGTGATGTTAATATGGTCGAGTGATAAATGTTGAGTGCTACATGATTATTCAAGGCTTGTACCATGTTGTAACAAGCCTAGATCTAACTTTGATAGCTACACAAGTACCTGACAAGGCCCATGACTAAGACCCCTACTTTTCTAAAAAAAATTGGTTCCATTGTTGGGACCCATATTGAATTTTGTTGCTACAATGGTGCACTAAAATGATGCTCTAAATCTCCCTTGATAATATTGAGCACTAGCTAGAACAAGTGGAAGATAAATTTTTACTAAGGCATCCAACTTATAGAGGACAAAAACTAAAAAAGTGGGTTTAGACCCATCTATATGATGCCTTATATGAGGTTTTCTTTTATGAACTATCAAATTAGGTGTATTGATGGTTGGATTCTTATGTGACACATAGAATTTAAAGCTATAGATAACACCTCAAGTGGATGAAAGAATGCCTAGAAAGGATTGAGAACTTAGATGTCACTTGGACTAGAGCCATAAAAAAGTGGTGGAAGGGGGAACTAGATAGTTATGTACTTTAATTTGTAGTATTGACATAGTCCTACTATGAAGAAGAAGAATTTCAATTCTTTTATGAACCCAAAGGCACATTTATGAAAGAATTTGGCAACAAAATTAAGAAGTTAATGGTATATTATGACTTCAAAACCATGATAGTTGAAGGCTAAATTCCTCTCATGTATAAATAGTGCAACAGAGAAGAAGGGGATGTAGAGGTGAAGCACAATGGAAGGGCATGAGCAAGTTGACAACCTAGAACTCAAGAGATAGAATTATAACAAAAAGAGGTGCTAGCTAACGGAAGATATAGAACCTAGAAGTGATGAAAAGACCTATAGAAAGTAAGAAGGACATGGGGAAGGATATATTGAATGGTAGTAGTTCTCAAAGGAGGTAAACCTTGAAGCTATAGAATAAGCCCCATAGTTGATAGGTGAAGAATACTCAAGGTCTTTATAGAATTTGACCATTAGAGATATACCAAATTCACCTAACCCCTTTAGACCTATGGTGTGAGATCATGTACTAAATCACTCACAAAAGGATAGAAGATTGATAACTGACCCTATTATCAACATAGAATTTGACCATTTTATAAACTTAGACAATAATTTTGTGATTGAACAAGTTGTTCCTTATGAGGAGATAAGTGGGGATACCTCTAGAGCTCAAGGTTTTAGCCCAACAAAATATAATGTGAGTGTAAGTACCCTTTTGTAGCCAATGTTTATGGTGTAGCCAATGTTTTTGGTGTAGCCTATGTAATAGCCTAGAGTAAGTGTCCCTACACCACTAGTTAGTATCATAACAACATCATCTTTCATGGTGCCAGTGGTAATGATAATATCAACACTTGGCCCAATGGTTAGAGGTAATGGAGGACCACCATCAAGACAAGTACTAGGGGGAAAATCACCTTAGATATTGGATATTCCCTTGCCCCAAATTTATTATTAGATGGCTATATGTCTACTTGATTATCGAGGTATAGATAACACCAAAAAGTATGTACTCAAGTGTGATCTATAATGGCATGCTTGAGGAATAACCCAATTTGAGCACAAGGCAACCTAGTTTGTGACAACCTTTCTTGATCATACCCATACTTGGTATAGAAATATTGATCCTAACTAAGCTATGGTTGATTACAACACCTTAAAGGAAGCATTTTTGAAAGAGTTTGATATACCTAAGTTTGATTAGTATAGCATTATTATGCTCAAGGAGATTAACTAGGGATTATTAGAGAGTGTGTACTTGTATGATGATAGATTCAAGACTCTTCTTTTCAAGATCCCTTATGATATTCACCCCTAATAGCATGTGTAATGGTTCATTGGAGTATTGATAGTACCATTTATAAGGGTGTTATCCATGAAAAAATTCACAAACCCTTGAGAAGCACTTGAATCCATGTTCAAAATTGAGATGGTTGGGAGTGTTAATACAAGAATTAGTCCTTTCATGAAGGTGTAGATTGCATTTATGGCCTCCCAACTACAAAATATGACTACTATTTCATTTTAAGACACTTTAATCAATTTATGGTGTACTATTTATGAGATGAAAGGCCAAAATAAAAATAAATTCCCTCAAAGGAATGTGCATACATTACTTTTTAGCTATTAAGTTTATCATGAGGTGAAATATGTTCACAACTACCCTTTATTACAATGTGTAAGTCATGTCATCATAACCACCGATTGATAATTATGTGATGCCTATACCCATAGCATGGTTGATTACCACATAATCAATGAGATTCATAAAAATATGGGGAGAGGTGCATGATAGACAATAACAGTAGCAAGAGGATAGCAGGCCCAAGTAAATAAGGATTATGGCTAGTAAAATGTAGGTTATGGGATGTAAATAGGTGCCCTAGGGTGAGGTGGTGTATGTGGTGGAGGAAAGTTCCCACCATGATCATGTTACAAGTGTAGTTCGACCAAGCACTATCAACATGACTACCCTACACATCCAATGCATGGGTATTGTCGAGGAACACACAAGGTTAAGGAATTACCCAACTTGTACAAAAAAACTAAAATAATGCATGCCTAGTGTATATAAGGGTGTAGGTATGATCAAGAAAAAATATAAAGTGGAGAAATAAAATCCAAAGGTGCAAACATTCCACAAAGAGCCAATCAAAGTGTAGGTGACTACTTAGAGTGGGATCACCACTCAATTTCCAGTTATACCAGTACTAGAGTTGTGACTAGAATATGGGGATCCAAGCTATATTGAGTGCATAATGTAACCTAAACCAAAATTTATGCCTTATCTAAACCTTGTATGCCAAAAATATGTATTACAACAAGCTATGAGTGTGATTTAGAACTTGTAATGAGAGCTCTAATTGGTGTGAGATCTAGAGGTATAGGCTATCACCTCTCAGTATAAGTAGGATGGTCACAAGGCTAAAGTACAAGAATTAATAGAGATCTTGTGCCTCCTAAAAATAGAAGGTATTTTTCCCCTATTAAATAACTTGATTTTATAACATGCATGTAAATAGTCATTTGAAGTTACTGCACTATGCATGGAAAAGGAACAAAATGTCAAGCATACCCAAAATGTATAGTATGACCAAGAACTCCTAGTGAATGCCACCATTGATGGATGGTAAATATACAAGGTCCTTATCAATATAGGTGCCAAAGTTAATATATTAACTAAGAATGCATGGGAGAAGATGGGTAGGCCACCCTTGAGGCCTTCTCCCCATGTACTCTTCATGGCCAACAAGACCTGAGTACAACTGATTGAAATTATGAAGGGCACCATTGTAGAATTATGGGAACTAAATTCCATTCTAACTTTGATGTAATTGAGTTGACTAAATAATAAAACTATCCAATTCTTTTAGGAAGGCCATCGTGCTACACAAATAATGCTTTTATGAACTTCAAGAAGTGATATATGACCTTCAAAAATGGTAAGGAAAGGGTAGTGATCCCCATCTCAAGTGACCAAGGACCCCCTTATATGGAGAGTATTGATCTTCAAGGAATATATATAACATCATAGGACAAAGCATTGAGAATCTCAACCCCACTGATCAAGGATTTCTCTCTTAGGAAGATGGGAAGTTAGCCTTAGACATCATCGATGTTGCTTGTGACCAATGGGTCAAAGAGGCTTATGAAGCCACTAGTCATAGATGTTGTCTAGTGCATGTAAAGACACTGAAGCTTATGAGGACTACCTAGGTCCAAATTGATTACACTCTAAAATGATGGGTCTTTATGATGTGAAAAATGAAATAAGGTACTCCACCTAAGCAAAAGAAAGCTTGTGCCACTCCTAAAATTTGAAGGAAGCAACCCAGTGGAAAAGTATATCCATGATCTCAAATCATACATCCCCAAAGAAATAGATAAAATAGGCACACTAGTGTTTACCTTGAGAAACACTATTTTGCATTGGTGGGCAGCGTAAAAGTCTAACTTGCCAACCTAGCAAGAGGTGAAAGCATCCATTTGTACTAGATTCAAGAGGAGTAATAAAGATTTGGATATGTCAACATACTTTGGTGACTCTGATCCCATAGCACATGTGTACCTATATAAATAGACAAGGATTAAATATAACATGAATACCCCATAAAACTAATGGGTGCATGTATTTTATATAACTATGAAGACATGGGCATGATCATGATATGTGGTCAATGATACATGCCAAGAAACAACCAATTAGGATGTCCTTAAGGAGAAGTTTATGCACACCACCTCTTTTTCCTCAAAAAACTTGGGGTTATTGAGCCATTACAAGTAATTCAGAGGGTAGTGTTCAAGGACACTACAATCCTCAAGGAGCACCTAAATGACATGTTCAAGGAGAAACTTGGAAGGAGTGCTATTAGAAAGATCTAACAAGAAAATGAAAGCTCGTATGCCAAATAGATGAGAGAAATCCTAGTGAAGAGTACCCAACTCATCTTTGCATAGAGAAAACTAAGGAAACTCAATAAGTTAAGGACTCACAACAAGAAAAAAATGAATCCTACTGTGCACCACTAAATACCATCAAAGTGGACATTAGTGTAGAAGAGCCAAATATGGTTACTCTAAGTGCCTATTGGTCTAATACAAAACTGACACATACCATAGACCTCCTGAAGGAGTTCTAAGATTTGTTCTAATATAATTATCAAGATATAAAGGGCACCCATCCATCCCGCATTAAAATTACCATAAAGTTAATCAATTTCACAAGATCAATCAAGAATCATTCCTATAGGATGAATCCAAACCTTTGTGCCAAGCTTAAAATAGAGATTGATACAATGATAGCTATAGGGGTCATTTAACTTGTATAGGAGTCTGAGTGGGTGAGCCTAATAGTAATTAGCATCAAGAAGGATGGGTGCATTCATATTTACATTGGTTATATAATGTTGAATTTTGCCTACATCAGTAACCCCTTCCCAACCCCATTCACTGATGAAGTCTTAGATGACATCATAGGTTATGAAACCTACACCTTCACTAATTGGTTCTTTGGATACCACCAAGTCTAGATTGAGGAGGAAGACAAGCCCAAAAATACTTTTGTAACTGAATGGGCCTTTTTTCTTATAACATGATGCCCTTTGAACTCAAAAACACACTAATCATGTTCTCTAGAGTGATGATCACTGAATTCAAATACTTCATCCACAAGTTCCTCTAGGTTTACCTAGATGACTAGATGGTGTATGGCCTCATGAAGGACCATTATGATAACTTTTACCTAATGTTTTAAAGGTATAGATAGCTTTAGATATATTTGAACATAAAAAAATGCATATTCATGATACCCTTTGGAACCCTACTTAGGTACATCATCTATAAATATGGTCTACTCATAGATCCCATAAAGATTATGATAATCATTAAACTCCATACTCCTACTTAGAAATATGTTTGTGCCTTTCTTGGCCATTATGAATATTATAAAAAGTTCTTAAGGAGCTATGCTAAGATTATGACACTATTAGAGGATCTATTATGCAAAGATGGCCCATTTTATTGGGGCATAATGCGAGAGGATATATTTTAAACTTTAAATCTCAATTTGGATAGTGCAACTAATTTATAGTTTATTAAATGGATGATCCCATTCTATGTCCATATTGATGCATATGGATCTATGATTGGTGTAATCTTGGCATAGCTTTGTGAAGGCAAAATGGATCACCCCATCTTCTTTGCTAGCATAAAATTAATGAAGGTAGAGTAGAACTATACCGTAATTGAGCATGAGGCACTAACCATGGTATACACCCTACAAAAGTTTAGATAATACTTATTGGTGACTAAATTCATCTTCTTCACAAACTATGAGACACTTAAATACTTCATAAATAAGCCTGTTATCCATGAGTGAATTTATAGATGGATCATTATTTTCCAAGACTTCCAGTTCTTAGTTGTCATCAAACCTAGAAAATGAAACTTGGGTCTAGACCATTTGTCCCAATAGATTTTGGTAATGCAGTAGTGCCTACTATTTCTCTTAATTTCTACTCATTTCTTAATTTTGGAAGAAGATAAGAAATTAGTAATAAGGGTATGGTAAAAATACTTGGTTGGTGATGCACACGTAATCGAGATGATGATGGAAAATTCCTCTTTGGCTAGGAAGGAATAACCTACAAATAAGAAATCAATAAAAAAGGGGATTATTAACAAGATAGTTAACTTGACTACCTAGCATGAGCTAGATCTAAGAAGCATACACTTGTTAGGAGGCTGTGAATCCATTATTGATAAAAATCAAGCTAGAAATGATAAAGTAAAGTACTTCTATAAGATAAAGGAAATACAATCCAATAAAGTAGAATGCTTGTTAATGAAAATAACTAAATCTATCAAAAGTGGGTCAATACTCATGCTAAAGTGGGTGGAGGTTTGGTCCAAAAAATCAAAAAAGGGTTTGTGAATAGGTAGGAGCATAGAAAGTTAGGTTTGGTTGGGGTTAAGGGGCTGAAAATAACTTCTTATTATTTTCTACCCTAATGACCATTAGTGGTTGTGTGAACCATCAATGATTGGGCTAACTATCAGTGGTTGGGTGACTATCGATAGTTAGGGGTGACTATCGGTAGTTAGTGGTGACTATCAATGGTTAGGTAACCATCAGTGGTTGCCTATGGTTTTCTAAAGATACTCAAAATAGAGTGATAGAATAGGTAGATGGTCAGATAAGGATTCTATTAAAGATTTGGTAAAGAAGAAATAAGGTACAGACATGTATGAATAGGTTAGGAGGTGATAAATCCAAATAAAATAAAAAATAAGTAAAATATCCTTGTATCTTTCTAGATGGTTAATAATGGAAGGTCAAGGCAATTTTTCTAGAGTAACAATTTTTTGGCCTCAAAATCAAATTCAATATAGGTTCATGTCTCTTTTACTAATGTTGAATTGCTAGAAGAAGAATATATGCTGGAGAGCTTGAGTACCTATATGCTTGATACTTCTTTTGATTGATCCCTTTCACCTCCCACTACCCCCTTTTTATAGGAAAAATGAGATAGAGGATGGAAGGTTACCTAGTATGTGAGTTTATTGATCATGATGCTTGGAAGTTCATTATCACTGCATAAGGCAAATGTATTAAATGGTGCCTCATTATCTCATACATAGTTGGTTAATGTGTTGAGAAGTTGAGGAGGTGAAGAGACCTAACTATCAATGATTAGGCTAATCATCAATGGTTAGGTTGACCATTGATGTTCAAGTACTGAAGGTAAACTGGTTAAGGTGGGATTAAAAATGTTTGGTTAAGTGTTAGATTAATAAGTTGATGAGTTATCTAACTAGGTGGTCAACTAAACTTAGGGTTTGATAGGGGTCTATAAGCATTTGAGGAATTTCAACAACTAGAACTATTGTGTGTAGTTTTCTAGTGTCTACATTTTGCCCTTTTTTGTTATGTGACTTTGAATTAATAAGCTGTAAAACAAAAATAGATTACTAGTCAAGTTCTAATTACCCTAAGTATGGGAGGAGGTGTTCCCCATCAATTTGAGAGTTGATGAGGTGAAACCAAAATTGTGTCGAGGTTTGATAAGTAGCATATGGTGAGTATTTGAAATACAAACATGAGCATACAATACAACTAAGTGCGATAGTCAAGATCACATAAAAACTAAAGTTGTTAATATTGGTAAAAGTTAAAGTCAATTCTAGAAGAACAAGTGATAGGGTAACCAGTCCATGACATTGGTCATAGCTAATCAGGTGATGCTATAAGTCTCCTAGATAGGGTTAATGTTTTTATAGGTATCAAAGGTAAGAAGTGCTCCTTTGAAAAACATAAATGGTCTAGTCATGCACTAAGTGATGCAAATTCAAATGGTCAACATGGAAAAAATGGTTAATGCAGTCAAAATGACCACTACATGGTCATCACAAAACATGTGAATAGTTCATGTCAAAAATGGCCAATGTCAAGGTGGATGTCATTAAATGGGTGGTCAAAGAAGGGTAATATTTGAAAGTTTAAGTTTTGGTAGGGTGGAGATTAGGTGATATCTAAAAGTGAGTACCTAGGTGAGGTACTTAAAGATTTGAAAATATGGGAGACCCTAACCATTGAGGATCAGGGGTTTCCAAGGTCGATCGTTGATGGTCACCCTGATAATCAATGGTTTGGGAAGAACCCTAAAAATCTAGAACATAAAAAGTGAAAAGGAAAAGTCATTTACACTTTTAAATATGGTGATTTTTGCTCTAGTGTTTTTTTGTGTTTTGATGTTTTATGTTTGATCTTGCTAAGGTGGAGTGTTGTGAGTGGTTGAGTGCATGTGTTCAAGGTTGATCGAGTGTTTATTAAGATGGAGGGTGGATGAGGGCACAACTGAGTAGTTGGATGTGGGCTCCAACCTTGTCAATGATTGTGAAATAAGGTAGGGGTGTATTGAATTTGATAGGTAGTTGAATTGATTTGTGTTAAAGTTGTATTGAGTAGGTTTGAATGAGTTGGATGATGATTTGGAATGGATTTGGGTAGGTTTTTATGGGATATGTGCCCTTATTTAGTTTTTGTGTGAAATCAATCAACATAGTGGGTGAAATTGAGATTAGAAGGGTGTTTTAGGTTGATAATGGGTTGTAGAATAGTTTTAGGGAGTGAAATTAGTGATTTAGGGGTTTGTTTGAGGAATTTGAGTGGGAAATGGTGGTACGATTTTGCCACCAATAGTCATATATAGTGACCATCAACAGTTTGACCTAACTACTAGCAATCAAACATGGGGGAAAAAGATCCTAAAGGACTATCAATGGTTCAATGAACCATCAATGGTTGAAGGGTATAGTGAGAGTTTTGTTTAGAAAAAAGTGTGAAGTTTGTAGACGTTCTGAAGGTTGTTAAAGTTTTGTTAAATTTTGAAAATGTTGTTAAGGTTTGAAAAAGTTGATAAAGTTTGAAATTTTTGTTAAGGTTTGGAAAAGTTTTGTTAAAGTGCTTGATAGTTGTGTTAAGTCATTTTAAAAAGGTCACATGTAATTTTAATAGGATGAGGTATTTAAAAAGTGTTGGTTGGTATAATTAGGTGGGAGAAACATTAGATGTTTAAAATAGTGTCTTAGGGTTGGTGTTTGAACAAATTTAGTGAAAGTTATGTGGAAGAGGGAAATTGTTGGTGATAAAATCATGATGTTAAAATTTAGGTAGATAAAAGTAGAAGATTATTTTGGGTGTTAGAGGTAATATGGTAGATGTGATGGGTTATATTGGAATAGGTTGAAAAAGGTAGGTGTAGGTTGATAGTGATCTCGTATTAGAAAGCTAAGTGTACATGTTAATGTGATTGTTTTGTAGGCACGTGACTAGATTCAGATGAGGGTTTGAGTCCCTAATATCTCTATCAAGGTATGTAATGGGATGATTGATGATGAGTGGACACACATGGAGGAGGTTGGTCTAGGGGCATTGAGACACTATCAGTACCTACCATAGGATGTGACTATGATCTTGGCCCTCATTAAGAGATGGGATATGAGCATGAACACATTTTTGTTGCTAACTAGGGAGATGAACATTCTACTAGAGGATGTGCATAGGATTACATAGCTACCCATTTAGGGGGAGCTAATTTATCACATAGAGAGTGAGGAGAGGGACTACCAAATGGATCTGATATATGAAGTAGATTAGGTCCATGCCAAGTATCATGTAGTTGGTGTTTACTATGGGCCACTATAGTAGAGGGCCCTAAGAGACTGATTCTTTTTATTGATGATGATGGAAGTATCCTAATTTTATTTACCTGATTTGAGTAGTGTTTAATTCCCTTATTTAATACTAAGAGTATTGGTGGAGATGCTATTGGGGAGGACTATGTTTGGGTGAGTACCAATGTTGTTGGTCAAAATTTATAGGGAAATATGGGCATTCAAAGTGCATAGACATTATGGGATCAGTGTTGGGTTCATGCTCCATTGCTAGACATATGAGCATATTTGGGTGTTAAGACTTTTGGGGCTACCATGGGATGGATACACTTTGATAGATTACAGAGTTGGTTTTTTGAGATGGAGAGGGGATTATACATTAATAGGGGCTAGTGGTGGTGTGAGGGATATTAACTAGTTTTGAGATGCCTTATAAGGTCTGGTTATGGGTGATGCCATGTGGAGGCCATATGTGGGCTAGCCTAGGTGGGCCTCGTATAACTATCACACTCTATCACTATAGAGCTAGAGATGGATATATGAGAGTTGGGAAGGAGATACAAAGCTTATCCCCTTTGATTAGGATTGGTGACATTTTAGTCTTGTATAATGGATTCTGCCACCATTCCTAATATATAAGAGGGAGGAGGCCTAGTTCTTATAGAGTTGTAGCCACAAGATGTTGTTTTAGATCATGAGGATATATCAATGAGAATAGTGATAGATGATGCTCATGTTCTGGATGGATATTAAATGTGGTATTTGGGTTTATATATAATGATAAATTTTAGATGGGTTTATAGGGGTCAATAGGCCATGGATATAGATCCCGTTGGGGCACCAGTATAGGGTGGTGGCTAGGATGGTCAGGCACAGACAATACTTATAGTGGAATAGGCCTAGATTACTAAATTATAGGGATAGGTGGCCACTTTATAAGAACAAATTATCACTTTACAGGGTCAAGTGGTGACATTGATAAGAGAATAATATCAAGTAAGGATCTCTCTTGGGTTAGTGACTTAGTGGAGAGATTCATTAAAGTAGAGGGTAGGAGAAGTGGAAACACTAGAAGGGGCACTTGCATGAGGCCCTAATATTATTCTTATGACATGGTAATTAGCCACCATTGAGGAGTTGAGATACTATGAGGTGATAGTGCTGGTATAGTTTTTATTGGAGCTTCGATATGGAGAGTACATGGCCAGTTTAGTAGGTGGTCTGACTATAGCTAATCCAATATAGTGGGCCTCTATAGTGGGTTAGGTAGGTAGATTA
This sequence comes from Torreya grandis, assembly GCA_037957365.1. NCBI lineage: Eukaryota > Viridiplantae > Streptophyta > Pinopsida > Cupressales > Taxaceae > Torreya > Torreya grandis. The sequence goes on from JARHVA010004624.1 coordinate 1,030,323, forward strand.
GGGGCACCATCACTAGATGGTAGTGTAAGTGGATTGAGTTGGAGTGGTGCCCTAGGGGCATGATATTATATGCTTTGATATGTTGTATGTACATGATTTTGTACCAGTTTACATGCTAATGATGTGAGATGTATATGAGAGATTTATACATTACTGCATATATTATGGATTTGATGACATGATGTATATGATGATTATGTTTTATGATTATCATAATGATGGTTACATATATGATATGTACTCATAATTTTTTTTTTATGTGATGTATATATTTATGTTCGTGTTATGGTTCCTAGTTCACGCACATGCTTTATGAGATGTTTTAATCAGTAGCTTAGGCATGTGATGTTTTATGGATGAGGTTATGTTTAATTTATGGATGTTTATGATTAGGGATGGTTATATGCCATATGATGTTATGATAATGGTGATTTGGTTTATGGTCATGCTGATATGGTTTTATGATTTGATTGTATGGAAAATGGATAGATAGGTAGATGAGCTATGATATGGTTCATGATGTTTTGATCATTGGTTTTGTTTATGATCATGATGATAAATGGTTTAATTAGGGTTTTCTATGATGTGATACATGTTCACATGATGTTTTGATAGTATACAAATAGGATGATATTTATGATATGATGTTATATGATGTGATTTCATGATGTTTCGATCTTAGATAGATATATGATATAGTTCATGGATATAGTTCATAATTTTTCTTTATTATCAATGTTTGTTTTTTATGATCACGGAGATGAAATGTGATCACGGTTAAGGATGTAATGAAAATAAATAAAGTAAGCAGATAAAAAACTAAATGTAGGAAAATTGATATGAACTAATGAGACACACATCTACATGAACTAATGATGAAAGATAAGAAAAGAAACATGGTGCCTTTTCATTGGTAAGGATAAAATAAACATAAATTCATATTGGATTAAGGAAACTAAGCCTTTTAAATGCTTTGCATTGGCATGCTTAAGTTGATAAATAGGTGCCTTGATCACAATCATGTCAAGTAGCTTCAAATGATTGTTTTAACAAATTTGACTTAGCCATCCTTCAAGGGAATGGTCTAAGTTTTGGATTTGTTTTATTTGGTAGCTTTACTTTGAGGGAGAAATATATCTTTTTAATAAATTTAGAGGATTTTAGGTAGTTGTACTTTGAGGAATTAGTCTAATTATGCTAGATAAATAGGACCTGAATGATATTTGTTTTTACTTGCAAGGTTTTTAGACATGGAAAAGTTTAATTAGGCTTAGAGGTTTACCTTTATGAGGGAAAACTTTTAGCACAAAGAGGTTAATGGTAGGTGAAATGAATGGTTTGATGAACAATTATCATGGTATTATTTCTCATTAGAGATGAAAAGTATCCATGAGAACCATGCCATTGGTAAAGATGTGGTACCTACATTTAGGATTGGGATATAACTATGATGGTTAATCATATGGTTCTATGTTGTAATTAATTATCTTCAAAAGGAGAGAGATAGGTAGATGAAGGTGATAATATTGTAAATCTAGGGATGAGCTTAAGTTAGAAAGTAAGGTGAGTTTGATCCTTTTTTAGAAAAAGAAAGGAAGCAAATGTAAAGAGAGAGAGGAGAAATGGTAAGCCCCTGACCTATACTTATGGGTGATGATGTAGGGTCCAAGATAATTGAAATTAAATTTACCTATTTTATTTTCTCCATGTTGGTGACATGCCAATTTTCCTTAAATATGAGGTGTCTGATATTAAATTCTCATTCAATTAGTTATTTGTTATAGGCATGCTTGATTCATTCTTTTTAGATATGAAGATGGTTAAGTGATGTGAGGTGATGTTTCTCAAGTTGTGCTAGACATTCTTGATGATAGTCACTCTAAAAAATAATATCTTAAAAAGATATTAAAAGAGAGGGAATCTAGACTTTGAGAGGTAAAACTACATGAACCACTTAGCCATATGCATATTAAATTTAGCTAAAAGCATGAAGCACTTAGCCATATACTAGTTTTGGTATAGTTTGGAGTGGATGTACTTAAGTGGGTCAGTGTTAGTGATGACGTAGGTATTATGATTGAAAAGGTAATGGAAAAGCTTAGAATCTATGAAGATGAGTACAAGGAAAAGTTTCTCAGGATGGGAATATCGAGTCTCATACTTCATACATGTTCAACTTATGTAGTAGACTACTTGCTATTTATTTTTTTCATCTTGGTAAGTGAGCATTACCCCTAAGGAATGGTCAGTGGTATAAATGTAAAGGTAGAAGGGTTGGTCTTATTTAGGAGGGGTTAGGATATGTGGAGAAAGAAGGTATTATTTGAGTGAATCAAAGGCTTGTTGATAGTCTTTAGTCCACTTAAAGGATGTGTCTTTCTTAAGGAGATGGTGAAAAGGTTGAAATTTATCTAACAATTGAGAGATGAAATGTTGAATTGATTGGAGTTTCCCCTACAAGATATGGATTTTCTTAAGGTGGGTTAGAGCTGGCATTTCAAGGAATGCTCAGACTTTGGAAGGGTCCAACTTGATTCCTCTAAGGGAGACAATGAAGCCAAAGATATTTTTTGAAAGGACCTCAAAAATAGATTTCTTTGAGTTAAGTTTGACATGGAAATGGATCAGGCATTCAAATATGATTTTGAGAACATCAAGATGATCCTTGTGATATTTGGATTTCCTAAAGAGATCATCCACATAGTCCTCTATGATTTTATGGATTAGATCATGGAAGATGTAGGTCATGGCTCATTGATAGGTTACACTAGCATTTTTTAGACCAAAAGGCATGACTTTATAATAGAAGGTTCCCCATAGGGTGATAAAGGAAGTTTTATGTTGATATTTAGGAGAAATCAAGATCTCATTGTATCTTGAGAAACCATCAATGAGAGATAAAATCTCATGGACAAATGTAAGATCAACAAGTTGGTCAATGTTAGGCAAAGGAAAGTCATCCTTTGGGTAGGTGAGGTTAAGGTCACAAAATTTGATACAAAGGTGAAGTCCCCCTATAGGTTTGGTAATAGGAAATATGTTAGAAACCCATTATGGATAATCAATGGGTTGGATGAAGTCTGTAGATAAGAGGCATTAAAGCTCCTCTTTTACAAGGAGGGAGATGTGAGGGTACATCTTATGAAGCTTTTGTCTGATAGGCTTAGCTTAAAGATGAGTGAAAATGTTATGGAGAGTGATAAAAGGGTCAATCTCATGCATATCCTGATAAGACCAAGCAAGTTCTATGATACAGTCCCGAAGGAAGGAAGGGTAATCCTATTGTTTTGTGGGATTCAAAGATTGTCTGATCTTGACAATGCCCAAGTTATCTTGAGTACATAAGTTGAAATCAATGGTAGATTAATTTAACATGGTTTAGTTCTTAAGAGGAAGAGATTTATGGATAAAAGAGTCCCACACACTGAGGTAGGTGAGAATGGAATCATCATCCTAATGTTGGATAGTGTTGATGGTAGGATAATCATTTTCTACCATTTTAGGATGGATGAGAGGAAGGGTTTTAGTTAAACTATCCTTTTGATAGGTCAGGGGGCCCAAAATAATAGTATTGATAGCAAAAAAAGGTTAGATGGGATGATGTTGAAGTCCTTAGACTTTGACGGAGATGGGGTTAGTGAGGATAGGACATCCTCGTCAATGGTGGTGATGGGTTTACATGAGGTGGGTTTTTTGGTGGTATGAAACCAAAGCCAAATAATTCAAGAGGTTTTTAGTTTTGATTATAGGTAGATTATGACATCCCTATTCATAAAGGCCATGGCCAAACCCCTTCCAAGCACACCTATAAAGGTAAGCTTTGGCAAATGTAGGTTTGTTAAGATAGGATAAGTTAGAGGTAAATCGTTAGATATGAGGGGTAGTAGTGGTAGTAAGAAGTGGATGGTTGAATCCCCCATAGATGAAGTTGGTTTGATGATTGAATGGCCTAAAATGGATGATGGTTCTAATTTTGAGGTCATAACTAGGATCATGGGTGAGTTTCCCATACTCTTGAGCAGTAGGGAAAGTCTCTAAGGCAAAAAGATGGTATACCCCAAGTGAGAGATGTTGGAATGTGGGTTCCAAGGTGTCCTCTATAGGATCTATGAAGAAGGGATGGATGAGCTTATCAAAGATTTATCAACTGTAGGGTGGATTTATTAGTGAAGTGGATAGATGAGGAAGAAGAACATCATTGGCTCAGTATGTCATATTACCAGAATCAAAGGGAGTAAGCTCAATTGATATGGTGATGACATGACCTTCATGCTTAAATTTGATGCAATGATACAAAGTGGAAGGGACACAAATCATATCATGAATCCAAGGGTGTCAAAGTAAAATGTTATATTATAATTCACCTCTATAATGTAAAAGAGCTTTATAATGGTGTGAGGTTCTAAGAGAATATGGATAAAAATTGTCCCCAAGGTAGTGGCCATAGTGTCATTGAAATAGTGAAGAAATGCTACAGTTTCAGACATGATGTTCTTAGGTAAGTCAAGTTAATCATAGGCATAAGAGGAGATAATTTTGATACTATCCCCTCCATCAATCATCACCCTCTTAATATGGGTTTAGGTGATGTATGTTGGATGAAGAGGGGAGCATCGGGATCTTCAAGATGTACAGGAGGTATTTTTGAATCTTTAAAGGTGATTAAGGTGGAAATTTAAAGGGCTTCAATAAAGGCTACAAGGGGTTGAGGATCTTTGGTTTGAACCTATATAGATTGCATTATCTCTATCAATGTTTGACGATGAGCTAGTGAGGCATTGATTAATTCATACAAGCTCATTTTCATTAGAGTTTGGTGACTTTGTTTCAATACTACATGCTAAATGGATTCAAAAGGGTTGGAAGGGGATGCACCTAAGATGGATACTTTAGGTTTAGGTAAGGGTGAAGGAATTTAGGTTTTATTTTAAGGTTGAGGGGTTAAAGTTTAGGTTCATGGTATGGACTCTTTATGATTTCCCTTATCTTTCTATTGGGCTCAAGATTGGGTAACCATATGATAGTATGGATAAGAGGAAGTGTTGGTTTGGATTATTTCTTTGATTCCTCCTCATTCTTTGGTGAGAATGGGGGAGTAGGTAAATGTCAGATGGTTTGGGTTGGTAGTTGGGTTGGTAAGGGTCTCAAGGAAGGTTCATCTAATAATAGATCGTCTTCATCCAAAAGGCCATGGACAAGTATTTAGAGAGATTTACAGTTCTTCATATTATGTCTTGGTGTCTTATGGTATAGGAAAATAAAATTATCATTGAACCATTCTAGTTTAAGACATGAGGGGTTGAAAGTTTTGATGGGTGTTAAGCTTGTAGAAGATGTTTGCAACAACCTTTATAAAATGGTTGAATAGGATTCAACTAAAGATGTTGATGGTATTGGGTTTTTGATTTGGATAGTGGGAGCCTTCTTAGGAGTAGGCTTTACCATGGAATTCGGGAGTGGTGATATGGTTTTGGTGGGTGGTTTCATTTGATATTGTTTGGTTGGGGTTGGTTTAGAGGTGAAAGCTAAAGATTTGGTGATAGGTGAAGGTATAGGTAGATAGGTTAGTGAATAATGATGAGGATTTTATTGTTTTGGTGTAATTAGGTGTAGGTAGAATAAAAGGAGAAGGTTTTCTAGAGGAGGAATGGGTAATAGGGATAGTAGATGGATGAGGTGCTATGATTGAAGGCAAAAGAGAAGTGGTGGTATAAATCTAGTTCTAGATGGTCTAGGTGGTTCCACTATTTTGATAGGTTTAGTCAAAGGTTTCTTTAATGTACTTGATGTTGTTAAGTCCAAATTCAAAGATGGATGAGCCAAGCTAGGTGTAATAAGTATTCCTAGATTCTTGATGGGTTTGGTCGAAGAGGTGTAGGGTGATTTAGCAATTTTAGATTAAGGTGGGTTAGATGGTTCCCCTATGGTTTTGAAGGAGGAAGTATCTAAAGATGGGTTTGAGGTAATAATGGGTTTAAGGGTAGACGTAAGTGAGGTTAATGGTTCATATTTATTTTGTTAAGGTAGCCCAAGATAGTGCCAAAAAGTGGCCATATCTAGATTGGGTTGAGAGTTAAACTCTAGATTTTAGACCAATCTAGAAAAAGGTTTATAAATGGGTTTGATTCCTTGGTTATTGGTTTCAAATGTTAAACCCATAATTTGAGTTGAGGAAATATTTTCTTCACCTTTATCTTGGGTGGAAGGTTTGATGGTTGAGGAAGATGGTGTCTCTATGGAAAGAACAGAGGAGATTATCTCTTCCTTTGGGGTGGTTTCCAAAGAAGGAATGGTTGGTTTTATGGTAGGTAAGGAGGGTGTGGTTTGTTTAGATGAAGAAAAAGGTGGGGGGTTCCTTCCATTTTTTGGGTCTAGAAAGGAAAAGAGTAATGATTCCACCACTTCCATAAGGGGATTGGAGGAAGAAGTGGTTGATTTAATGGTTTCCTCCTTCAACATTTCTATCAAAGGAGAGATGGGTGAGTCAATGGTCTCTTTGATAGAAAGAGAGGAGGTTTATTCCTTTGTTTAGTTATCCAAAAAAATAGAATAAGACTCCACCACTTCAATAAGTAAGGTGGAAGAAGAGGTAGTTGAGGTAATGGTTTCCTCAACAATAGGTTCAATGGTAACAACATTAACCATGTGTGCCTCATAATCATGAGATGATCCTAGTTGGTTGTTGTCATGGTTGGTAGAAGGTGCATGGTTAGGGAAAGGTTTTCAAAAGATGTCTAATGATTTGGAGGTATATTGGGATTATCTAATGCAAGTTCACCTTTTTCAATCATGTTTTAGACAATATATTTAAAGGTATTGCACTTGCTCACATCATATCCAATGCCATGATGGAAGGCACATAGATCATTTTCATTGTACCATCCAAGTGTGGGGCAAGAATCATTAAATTATTGGGGTGATTTGATAGGTGGAAGTTTAATGAGGTTATCTTAAAGTAGTTTATACAAAAATGAATCATATGATTCCCCTATGGGAGTATATTGCCTTCGAGTGGTTCAGTTTTGGTTATTAGTTTGTTGGTTTGATGGGTTGGAAGAATTGGTTTTATTTGGTTGGTTGATGGCTAGAGGTGGAGAAAATTTTAATATAACCATGTTTTTAGTTACCTTTGTCTTGGTGTTGGGATGGCTAGATGGGTTGGTGGATTTGGTAAAAGAAGGTTCATTAGATTTAAAGCTGGAATTCTTGTTTCTCAAGTTTAATTTCCCTTTATTAATGGCTCTAATTTCAAGTTTAAGTGCTATGGTGAATTCCTCATCAAAGGTTCTAAAAGTTTGAACCTGAAGCATTGGGGTAATATGTTTGGCACAACCTCAAGAAAAGAGTATGATTATTTTGGGTTGAGGTAATGAAAAATAACTTTAGTTAATGAGACCTCTCCATCTAGCTATGAAATTGGCAATCGATTCATCATCAAATTGCCTAATAAAATATAGGTCTGTAATGGAAACCTTTTTAGATATATTAACTAAAAAGTGATCTAAAAAGATCTGGGTTGGTTGAGAAAAGAAGAAGATGGATTTTTTGGTGAGAGCACTATACCATTCCAAGGTTGGTCTAAATAGGGACATAGGGAAGGTATGAAGAAGGAGAGCATCATCATATGTGATTAAATAACAAGAAGGGTGGAATTCTCTCAAATTTTGTTAGGGGTCCTCCTTACCTTAGAACTTGGAAAGCTTAGGTAGTTCCCATTGAGGAGGATAAGGTTGGATAAGAATGGATGGAGGAATGGGTTTATTTCAAATTTGATCATATAATAGATGGTTATGAGCTCCATAAATAGATTATTCAAGATTGGACATTTTATCCATTAACATCTTAACTAAATCTATTTGAGGTTGGGGAGCTCCATAGTTGGGTAATAGGTTTAGTGGAGATTGGGTCACTGTAATGTATGGATAAGAGGTGGGATGTTGAGGAGGTGACACATATTGGTATGTGGTCATGGAAGGTTAGGATGATGACCCATATTGGTACGTGGGTACCAAAGGTTGGGTAGAAGGTGGTATGTAACCTTATGGATTAGTAACATATTGGTAAGATATCATGGGTTTTTGTTGAGTGATTGACAAGGGTTGATTTGGAGGTATGGTTGAAGTGTTAGGTTGAGGTTGGGTGGTGACCTTTGTGCTAATTGGTGGAAGGGTAGGAGGTATGGAAAGTACCAAATTTTAGAGTGGGGTAGAAATATATGGATTAGTAGTAATAATAGGAATAGTAGAGATAGGGGTAGAAGATACACCCATAGTGGATAAGGCATGAGTGATAAAAGGTGATGTTACTCCTATGTTGCAATCCAAACATACACTAAAAGGTGTTGGTTGGTGTAAAGGTGTTGGTTGGTGTAGGAGGAGTTTAGTTAGGGGATGGAATTTTGGATTGGGTTTTGGTAGTGGTAGTGGATGGGGTATTGGTGGAAGAGGATGCTTGGGTGATCAAAGGTTGGGATGAAGTAACTCAACCCATAAGATGGGTAAGTATACCAAAAGGTGGATCCATGGGAGGAACTAAAGTAACAGGGGTGTGGTGAGATAAAGTATTAAGGTAATTTCAAAAGGATATGGGGTTGTTATCAAGGAATGTGGCAAAATATACATCACCTTCAACAACTATCCATGGCAAGGTAAGATGCGGAGAATGAGGAGGAGAAACCTTAGCATCTAAAGTATACTCCATAGAGGAGGAGGAGGAGGATGAGGAAGGTGGCTCTTGGTTGGTTTGATTTCTCAAATACTATCTAGTAAAGACCATGTGAGAAAATAAGAAAGGTATGATGAAAAATCACACCTAAAATAAAGAAAGAAAAAGAAAATAAATCAATGCAATCTAAACATACACTAAAAGTGTGTTTAACTTAGGTTTTTTTAGATCACATTTGGATTATGCCTTAGAAAGTGTGAATAAGAAAGTTAGATTATAGATTAGGTCCTAAAGAGGAAATCTATGGTTGGTTTTAGGTTGTGTTTAAGTGCTAAAGAGAGAAATTTGTACTGATCTTCATTATGTGGCTTGGTATTGGGGATTACCCCCTCACTTCATACACCATAGAGATAAGGGTGTTGAGTTCTTAGCTAAGATATATTGAATTTTAGAGTTATACTCAACTCGAGAGCTAAGTTGGTTCTCTCCATGGTAATGACCTCTAAGTAAGATTGTTAGGAAAGGGTAAGGTTGACCTCTGGGTGATGAAATCCTAGTCGATCCTTATTTCAAGTTTTTTTTCATGTGTTGATTGATTATGTGGTTTGGATACGTGTGTGATAACAAGAGTAAAACTATGATTAATTACTTTGCTTTTAAGTTACTAAATGAACTAAAATAATCAAGAAACTAATGTATGAAAAAGTTTTATTTTAAGCCCAAAAGAAATTCAAATTTCATTAGATGATCATAGAATAAAGGAAGAAAAAGGGATGTCAGGTCCCACTGGGTGTGCCAAAATGTTTCTCTTAATTTATACTCATTTCTTAATTTTGGAAGAAGATACGAAATTAGTAATAAGGGTGTTGTAGAAATAACTAGTTAGTGATGCATGCATAATCCAGATGATGATGGAAAATTCCTCTTTGTCTAGGAAGGAATAACCTACAAATAATAAAGGACTAACAAAGGGGATCATTAGAAAGATAGTTAAGTGGACTGCTTTGCATGAGCTAGATCTAAGAAGCATATGCTTGATAGGAGGTTGTCAATCCACTATTGATAAAAATCAATTTGTAAATGATAAAGTAAATTATTTGCATAAGATAAAGGAAATGCAGTACAAGAAGAAAGTAGAATGCTTGTTAAAGAAAATGACAAAATATAGAAAAAATAGGTCAATACTCATGCTAAAGTGGGTGGGGTCTAGTTCAAAAAATTATAAAAGGGTCTATGAATAAGGAGGAATATATAAATTTAGGTTTGGTTGGGGTTAAGGGGATAAAATTAACTTGTTATTTTATACCTTAGTGACCGTCGAGGGTTGGGCTGACTGTTGGTGGTTGGGTGACCATTAGCGATTGGGTAACCATTGACGATTACCTATGGTTTTTTTAAGATACTTAGAAAATAGTGGTAGAATAGGTAAATGGTCAAATAAGCATTTTATTAAGGATTTGGTAAAGAGGAAACAAGTGCATATATGTCTAATCAGGTGAGGAAGTCATAAATCCAAATAAAACAAATAATAATTACTAGATGGTTGATAATGGAAGACTGAGGCAATTTTTACAGAGTAACAATATTTTACCCTCAAAAGTAAACTAGGTAGAGGTTTGGGTCTCTTTTTTTATTGCTAAGTTACTAGAAGAATACTAGATGTTGGATAGCTTGAGTACTTGCATGCTTGATAACTCTTTTGATTGATCCCTTGCACCTCCCACTCCCCTCCTTTTATAGGCAAAGAGAGATGGAGGATAGAAGGTTCCCTAGTAGGTAAATTTTCTAATCATGATGCTTGAAAGTTCATTAGCATTGCATAAGGAAAATGTATTAAATGGTGCCTCATTATCTTGTACATAGATGGCTAATGTGTTAAGAAGTTGAGGAGGTGAGGAGACCTGACCATCGATGGTCAGGATAACCATCAATGATTAGGTTGCCTATTGGTGATCAAGTACCGAAGGTAAATTGGTCAAGGTAGGATTAAAAAGGTTTGGTTAAGTGTTAAATTAGTAAGTTAAGCTAGCTAACTAGGTGGTAAACTAAACTCAGGGTCTAATAGGGGTCTATAAGGGTTTGAGGCATTTTGATAACTAGAACCGTCGTGTGTAATTTTCTAGTGTCTACACCTATTAAGGATGATATGCTAGATGTAAAAATTTATAGAATCCAACTTTCCCCTGATGACTTGGTAGAGATGGCCTCCCTTTTAATGTCTAAATTTGTACCCCAAATAATGACCACCAAAGAAAAGAAATATCTTGTAGTTTGCACCACCCCTTTTTATCTCATTAATAGGGAACTATACAAATTTTATTGATATAAAGTCTTGTACTAATGTATCTTAGAACATGAAAGGGAATCCATATTACATGAGGCACATGATAGGGTAATAGAAGGCCAGTGCATAGGATATTTAATAGTGCACAAGGTATTGTAATTAGGCTTATGATGGCCTAGTATATTTCAGGGTGCAAAAGATTGCACTAGGGCATGTGACATATTTTAGTGCATAAGGAAGCCCAACGATTGGGATGAGATTCCTCTCATCCCCATTCTTTCCTAGGTTCCATTTGATAAATGGGCCATTAAATTTTTTGACCAATTACTCTCACAACATGGTGTATAGGAGAAAGATACATTCTGGTAGGCATGAACTTTTTCACCAAGTGGGTTAAGGCCATTCCAAACAAAAACTATATAGCTGCCATGAATGCAAGGTTCATATGGGAGAACATCATAAGCCTCTATGGGTTCCCACTTAGCTTGAATAGTGATAGGTGCACACACTTTAGTAATGAAATTATGTGGATCTTACTAATAGAATACATGATAGCACACCATAAGATGATGCCTTATCATCCCCAAGTAATTGGCATAGCTAAGGCATTCAACAAGATCCTAGGGATGTGACTCATAAATATATGTGACATTGGTCGTAAATATTTGGATAATCTAGTGTCAGTAGTGTTATGAGCATATCGTATAACCTACAAGTGCCTAAATAAGGCTACTCCATTTCAACTGGTGTTTGGTGCTGAGGTGATTCTACCAATGGATTTTTTGGTGCCATCATTATGCATTGCATTAATTGGTCTATTGGATGACCAAGAATCACTAAATTCAAGGCTAGAGGACTTAGAGCATTTGGATGAGGTACCCATATGGGTAAGGTAGAGCCAATAAATATAGAAGGCACACTAGAAGCTCTGGCATGACAATCATATAAAACACAAGGTGAAAACAAAAGAAGCATTAGTTTTGATATATGAATCCAAGTATATAAATCACCCCTTCAAGATGTAAATAAAGTGGATGGGTCCATATGTCATCCAAAATATATTAGAAACTGGCACATGCAAGTTGAACTCATTATCAAGTGAAATACTCCTTGGGTATTTCAATGATAACTTATTGAAGCTATATTGACAATAGGGTGGTACTTACACCATCAAACACTAATTTTTTTATCACAAACTAGTTATGTTATTTTGACCAAAATAAAGTTTTACATAATTTAAACAAGTTCTTTTTATTTGTGTTGTTTTATATATTTGATGCAGTGAGTGAATAAGTGATGTATTAAGGCCACTATTAATTTTTTTGGCATTTAATAGAAAAATTATATCCAAGTGAGTTAATAAAGAATGTTCTCCAAGTGCCTAAGGCTAAAAACCTAAGATATTAGAACATGTGATTTGCTAGATTCAGATACAAGACACACCAGATCTTCATGCATAAGGTCTAGGAAGGAGGCATTGTTAAGCTTGTAAAAGGGCTAGTTTGGTGCTTCCAAGCATAATACCAATCAAGTGATTCAATTGAGGTTCCTTTATAAGCACATATGACTAGTCACCTAAGTTTTTGGGTGTATATAACTCATCAAACTTAGAGCATATGTGAACCAAGAGAGTCACACAAGATACAAGTGTGCAAAAGATAGAGTGAAGATGCACAACATGATTGTGTGCAAGAGATTAGATGAGAATGCCACACTGGAGGGATAGTGAAAGGGATTTGTATAGGGTATGATAGGCCAAGGCAAGATGCAAAAAGTGTAGTTAAATTGACCAAGATAGACAAGAATGCTTAAAATATAAGCATAGTAGGAAGAAGAAATGGGACCAAGGAGGTTGAATCATGTGCATATGAGGTGTTATACCCAGGTTTCCATATTGGAGGAAAAGGTCATGCCAATTGAATAAATGTAAGATAAGTTCACCAAGATAAGCTATCATTTACCCAAAGTGAGGTGGGGAGTGACTGTTTAAACTACACGTCACTTCACCAAAAAACTGTTAGAAGAAATTAATGAGGTGATAATGAAGGCACAAACAACTTCATTGAGTGCACAAAAGATAGTATATTTTCATGGATTTCATGGGTTGTAATAAATACCAAGGAATATAGGAACCGTCATTCCATTAATCAACCATAATTAAGGTGGTAGATGAGAGTAGAGGTATAAAATAGGGAAAAGTTGATTGTTTTTGGTTACAAACCTTGTGATAATTTAAATTTAGAATAGAAAAATAGAGCAAAACCAATGAACCATAGATTCATATCAAGGAGACTCTACTATAGTGATACTTTGAGCACCAATAGGTGCAAAAATTGAATGGTTAAATAGAGAATCAAATTTCCTTCTCTAAAAGATTGGAATAGAGAAGTAAGAGGCACAAATTGTGCATTCACTAGGTAGTAGAAAATGTAAAGTGATGTTGAGGTCACCATTAGTGAAACACAAAGCTCAAGATATGAAGACATAATCACATACCTCACAACTATGAAAATTTTCAAAAAAAAATTAAGGCTTCATCAAGATGAATAAATCACATTTCAACACTATTAGGTTTAAGATGGGTGAAAAGTTGATGAGTTTGGGTCCATATTAGGCATAAAAAGAAGCCAAAAAATCACAAATAGTAGAAAAATCCACCACCATGAAAATAATAGTATCTCTAGTGGAGGAAGTAAGCATCATTAAATTTGATCCAGAGGTGATTGATAAGATGTCATACCAAGACATGCCATTTATTGAAGAGGTTTTGATGGGAGAAAACTGGGCACTGTTCATGCACAACTGATGACTAAAATAGTATAACCACCATACTTTAAACAATGCATAAGAAATAACACAAGACTCATTGGTGGAAATATAGTCAAAGACTATATAATGTGCAATATTATTCAATGTCTCAATCTAGGATAGATTGAAGACCATCGACACAACTCAACTCTATGAGTACCTGAGTTTCAAGAAGTCATAGGAAATCATGCAGTTACTCCTCTCACACATCCATAAGGATAAATTATACTTCATGGGGAGGTGCATGAGGCTATCTAAAAGCCTTATTGGTTGAATCACTATAATCCTAGACTCTAGCACAAACATCCACCAAATGATGACAGATGATGCTAAGGTTGAAAGGGTCAGGAAATTCTTAGGTTAATATAAATTAGGTTTCACATTCTTGATCAAGGACATTAAAAATCTTGGGAAGAGGAAAATTGTGCCCTTGGTGATTTCAAAATTGTATCCTAATGATCAGTGGGTAGATATAATAAATACCAACCTATGCATCTCCTACCACATGGTAGAGGGGGTAAAATTTAACATCACCAAGTTCATCACAAAAAACATAATAAAGAACATGCTCAAATTCCATAATACATGAGAAACCTTCCAATGGGGGTCCATGTTGATACTAATTATCATGGAGGAGATCAGCATGCCCAACGGGGATGAGAAAAACCTATGGGTCTTCCTAGCATACAATGAATCCTTAACACTTAAATATTGGAATTATACATGCCACCCTTCCATTACCTCAAAGTAAAAAGATCAAATAATAGGATGGTGTGCATGGTATATCAAATCATTCAAAGAGGAATGGCACATTCCTAAGAATTTCCCTTAGAGCCTATTTGGAATGAAAACTTTTGTCTTTATGAAACACTTCTGTGTAGCATAATTGGCACTCAAAGATGGTAATTTCTCTAGCTAGCTAAAACTTCCATACACATTTTTAGCCAAGTACTTAAAAAATACGCTAAGAAGAATACCTAATTCATATTAAGTGGACATCTTGGTAAAGGTCATGGATGTGGAAATACACAAGCTAAGGTGCCAATATGTATACCCAAGAGGCAAAGAAACTAAAGATGAGGAGGATGATTTAGATGACATCAACATCTATCCCATTAAAATATAATTCATCCTTGGGCATATGCACAAGCTCTTCTATGAGATGAATCCAAATAAGAAGGGCATGTACAAGGATAAATATGATGACTTACCCATTTGGGTCAATGAAGAAGGAGAGTTATCACTAGTGTCACCAAGAAAATCCCCTTAGAAGAAGTGGGGAAAACCCCTCGAGGAAATATAAGAGCACCTCTGATTGAAGATCATCTCCATCAATGAAGCTACCCTCTTTACACCAAAGAGTAAGTCCATGGTCTTCACACAATATATTGCATCACCTAAACCAAGGGAGAAGAAAAAGAAGAAGTTCAAAGGGCTAGTGTAAATTCCCACAATAACCTTGGTAGAGATGGAGGAGTAAGAGGTGGAAGAGGAAGTAGAGGCAAGGAAGGCACGTGAAGAGGAAGAAGAGGAAGAAGATGGAAGGATGAGAGTATATATCCTCCAAGAAGAACAAGTAGAAGGGAAGCTCATTACCATTGTAATTCAGGGGGATCTCTAAGGTGGTACTACTATCGTGCTTAGATAAGTAAGGAAGCTTGTGCTTATATCACCTAAGAAACCAGCTATGAAAACTCCTAAAAATGAGGAGAAGAAGAGAAGCATATGAAGGAAGATGGACCACAACAAAGTGTCGGTATAAATGGTGCTAGTACTAGAAAGGAAAAGAGAGGACATGAAGGCCAAGGGCATGACTTAGGAAAAAATTGATAAGGTTGAGGTCGAGGAGATCAAGGCTGAGGAAGAAATGATAGATGCAATAGTAAAGAAGAGGAAGGGAGAGATAAATAAGGCCAAAATGGAAAGGACCAAGAGAGATATGGAATAAAAGAGGGTTTTCATAAGCATATAACCCCAAAAGGAGAAAGTAATAGAGGCACCTAGTGTCCCCACTAGCATAATAGAAGAATCCATACCACAGGCACACCCAAGTAGTGTAGGGGCACCTCGAGATAAGGAAGGTGATACTAGCACCTTCAAAAAATAAATAGAGGGTGTAGTAGAGACCCACCAGACATTAGAGAAGGGAACTAGATAAAGTGCTAGCATTGATGAAGAAGAGCAGGGGTAGATGGAGCTTACCATCAATGAAGAAGAGATCAAACCAAGCCTATGAGAAAAAGTACAAAAGAGGTTCATTGATGAAGATTTTTATATGTTGGAATACATGCCTTCTAAAGCTACCTTGAATAGGATGCACCATCAACTATAATTTTCCTTTGATTTTTATATGGATGAGCCTCATTTTGAGGTACCTCAGAAGGTAATCCTCAGTATATATCAATTGGAAGAAGGGCATGATTTATTTCTTATCAACCCTCATGTAATGAACCCAATAAATTTGGCCAAAAATCTCATTCGAATGGTCTCTAAAGTAGTAAAAAATAACATTTTTAATGATGGTAGGGCCTCAAGTTATAAGAATATCACACTATAGGTAGAGGATAAAATCAAGGCCATGAAATTCAAGTTGTAACAACTAGTCGAGCGTGTGGAGGAAGTAGAGCCATCCCTCTTGAATGGTGTTGACACCTCAATTTTTTTGGATGTTGATAAGGTATACATGTTAGTAGAGTAGATGCTGCCAATATTGAAGTCAAAATCAGTGTTAGAAGAAGAAGACCCTTGCACCACTATAAAAAATAGCTTGCACAATGCTTGAAGAGGTGGAAGACCTCTTCATGAAACTTGAAGAGGGAATATAAGTAGTTAATGAAATATTTTACAACTTCTCCACCTGAGCATCAATCATCTATGCATGCCTTAAAAATGCAAAAGGGGATAAAGCTGCACTAATGGTATAGGCATATATTATGAATAGGGTAGAACATGCACAAATCATGACACATGTTAACACTTTGAGTACCCAACTCAAGACTTAAGAGTAGGACCTAAAATAACTCATTCATTCCCTTCAAACAAAGGTCTAAAAAAATGAGTGATCCTATATTGGGGTGTAACAAAGGCAAAGGAAAGGTTATAGGCCTTTAGGAAAGAGTTTTAGAAAATATGCATGCTCTCCTTCAACATCACCTCCATAGAAATAAACAATGCTATAGAATAAATCAAGCTCATAATCCAAGCCTTTGAGTACTTCAGAGAAGAACTAAAGGAGCATGCACCTGAGTTTTTCATACCAAAAGCACTAAAAGGGTAGTTTGAGGGAGAACTAACAATTTTATATGGGGTAATGTTTGGCCCCAAATCTATCCAAGTAGGATCCATGGTAACACAATAGATAATTGGGCACCGGGCAATCACTTATTATGATTTTTTATTTTGCCATCTTGTGGTGGTAACTAACAAGCAGCTAACTAACTCCCTCTTAGCTCAATCATCATTGAGAATCAGTCACATGAGATAACCATGGTTCATTGGAAGTAGAATAGTGGATCCAGTGGAATGATTACATCCAACACTAGCTCAACAACTAGTGTTATCCATTCACCATGGCACTAAGATACCCCAAAACACTATAAAACCAAGCTGAGTCTAGTTAGCGAGGAGGAAGAGATTGGAGTAACAAATCCCTATAGGATTGGTTCTAGATGATATGTTCATAATCAGAGATTAGATTTTAGTTTGGGATGCCTTTGAGGCTCCCCATTGTAATGTTGAAGCTCACCTATGAGCCTCTGGGCCTTTATTAGTTGTAAAAGGAGCACTTGCTAAGTTTTTAGTGATATATATATATATATATATATATATATATATATATATATATATATATATATATATATATATATATATATATATATATATATATATATATATATATATATAAAAATAATGTGTTTAAACCCTATTAATGATGAATAATTTTGCCACTTAATGAATGTTAATCTAGTTTACATGGTTTTAACCATAGGTTTAGAATGAGAATGGGTTGCATAATATTTTAATAGATTGAATGCTTAGATTTATATTTGAGCTCCTATAAGCCTTTCACCTAGCCCATTCATGGTATTCCTATAGCTCATGATGACATCAGTACCCTCTATACAAAATTATCTAATTATAGGAAAGATCCCATGCCTCACAATGATACCTATGCCAAAGCATGAGCCTAAGCATAAGTTCTTCATCTAAGTACCCATTTGAACCCAAGTTAAGGGAACCAAAGGCCTACACCCATGAAGCTCTAAAATTGCTTCACCTAAGCTTGCACCTAACAAACAGTTGGATCCTCCCTAGAACGAATTGCACCCATGAATGCACCACCATCATTTCGACTAACCAAAGTTCCTGGAGGATAGAGTTGCATCATGTAATAACTAGCCCAACACTGGCCTTTGTCCTTTATCTTCTACACTTTGGGTGAGTGCATAAGGCTTTCACCTTATGTGAAGTGATGTCAGTGTGATTGAGTGATAAATGTTGAGTGCTATATTATTATTCAAGGTTTACATCACATTGTAACAAGTCTAGATCTGACTTGGATAGCTAGATGAGCACCTTTGTTTAAAATAATTTGGCTAGTTCATCTCAACCAACATGTACTTTGGTGAATAGACCATGGACTCCCCAAAATTAACAAAACATGTATAATTCAAGACAACCAACTTCAAGGAATGTTAATCAACCCAAAAATCAATAACTTGCTTACTCAATTCAAGGAACAAATCAAAACAAAGTTTTAGATCATAGGGTGTATATCCCTAACAAATCAATGCAATAAGGGCACATACAACCCCAATAGAATTAAATTCCACCTACCAATGCACCAAACATGCAAGAGTGGAATTCAGAGAAATAAATTATGTCACAATTGGAAATATGAAACATAATAAATAAGTACAAATTTGATGAGATGTGTTCATATCCATTATATTTGAGTATTTTGTGAGTCGCCTTTTTGACCCATTTTGAGGCACCCAAATTTTAAAAATACAAAGGAAAGGGTGACCCTCATGAACACATTCAGGCATTTTTTGTATTATGCAAAGAGGTAGTTTACAGTAGCATTTATTTTCTTCATTTATTTATGCAAAGTTTAATGAGACAAGCTTTATATTGGCTTCTTAAGTTACCCAAGGACTCAGTTATAGATTAGAATTATTTATCTAAAAAAATTGTCAACCACTTCTCTTATAATAGTGAACATGAAGTAACCATTATTGACTTGTGCAAAGCCAAACAATGAGATGGAATAAGATTCACAACATATCTAAAGAGGTGGAAAGCATTAGATAGACAATTTTAACATAATTTACTAGACAAATAGTTGGTTAACATATTTTCACATAATTTACACTTGAAGTGGTACACAATCTATGGCTTGTTTGCAAAAACACATTTGAATAAATTATAAACAAGGGTGTGTAGATTAAAAAGGTACTTATCACCAAAGGCCTTGTTAATATTTATTCATAGGGTTAAACATCAAACTAAACCCAATCTCCTAGTCACAAAGTTACAATAGATCACCCTAAGGGATTTAACAAGAACAAAAACATGGTCAGAAATGGAGACACTAAATCAAGGCATGCACAAATGGTGTAGGCTCTACCAACTTCAAATGTGTAATTAGTTCTACCCAATCCACCAAAAACTTTGCAAAGAGTCCCTCCACAAAGGGTATTCAATAATAATTTTAGAGTCTTTAATGAATTGGGAGAGCTTGTTGAGGTTATGTTTCAAAATCTCATAGTAGCTAATTTGATTGTATGGCCTATACCAAGGCCATTTATTTAAGATCAACCCAAACCCAATTGGTATCAGACAAATGATTTTTTCAACTTCCATCACATTTTTAGCCATGGTGCATACCATTTCATTTAATTGTGGTACCTTATTAAAGATTTGATTTAAAATAGTGAAGTTGAGATCAAGCTTTCACCATAGGACAATAATTAGGATATGGGAATATACGAAGATCCATTTCCTCAACATAATCAACAACTACCAAGGAACAATTATAACCAAGGATAGAATCAGTGGTAAAATTAGAACCAAGGTTAGAATCATAACCAACATTATCATAATCAAGATTATAATACCCATGCTAACAACCTGGGTTATAAAAACATGCCTTATGAGTATAATAACACCATGGGGTGTATTTCTGCATACCACATCACCATTGTCACTATTAAGTCCCATGAACCATCATGTGATTCTTGAAGTACTAGAACCATTATTATAGGGTCAACACCCTCTCCCTCAAGTAAGACCACACTAAGTTCATGCAATTATATTACACCTCCATTTTCATGGGTTACCATTTCTAGACATTATCCTTCTTCTAATTATAATGGCTCCTTGATGAATAAAAATTACTCAAATGTAACTAATGCCTATGAGTCACCCTCCAAGGCCCTTTTCTATCCTCTTCTAATTATAATGGCTCCTTATCACCTCTAGATTATGAAATCACAACTAGATACTCATGAGTTACTCTTCAGGTCCCTTTGCTCTCTTCTTTTATTGAATCCAATGTAAACATTATGCCTCTGGATCCAAAGTCAAACACTATGCCATATAAGGCTAAAGCATCTCATCTTACTATTAAAAATCCTTATAGTCTATCAGACCAACTGAGTAAAACCCCTGTGTAAATTTATATTTTAGTAATTCGTATACATCTAAAGTCTATAGAACTATTTTTAATAACCTTTTACAATAGTCAACTATTCCCCAAGATATTAATCTTGAATAATTCCAAACATTAGTAGGACATTTGTCTTTATTTCAATAACTTAGATTTGATCAAAAAAACATTTCCACCCTAGGTCTGAGCCATAATAACCCATTGTATATTGAGGTCATCATAAAAAACCATAAAATCATGTGGTTTCTTATAAACAATGGTTCAAGGCTAAACATAGTGTCCCTAAGACTAGTACAGAGATTGGACTACACTATGAAGGACATTCAGCCATAGATGATCACCATAAAAGATTATGACAACATTGAGAGGGAATCTTCTATGTTTGAAAATCATTATTGGATCTATGTCCCATCACACTTTGTTACATATTACCAATGATATTAAATGAATATTGAGTTGCCTTATAACATACTTATTAGTCACCCTTGGATCCATGAAGTCTAGGCCATTCCATCCACCTTGTATTAGTGCTTTAAGTTTCCCCACAATTTGATCAAGGTCACCATTCCTATTGATCTATAGCCTTATCAATATTGCAAACATCTAGAGGCTGAATATCATAATTATAACTATTATTCAGGTTCTGAATCTATTATAAAAATATAAGGAAATAGTTTCACATCCACCAAAATATAATTATATCAACACTAGTGACATTACATCCACTTTGGGTGATCTATTTCCTGCAACTCTTTTAAAATAAGTTATTATAGAAGATGTGGGCATTTTCACGTACCATCTCAAGGATGCCTTCCATATTGATAAGTTGTCAAAGTCTCCCAAAACATTTGGTAAATGCAAACCTTATAAAATAACTAATAGAACCAACTTGATCTAGAAATAGAAGAAACAAATAAAGAAACCATTGATGCTATTTGTACTTACTACCTCATAAAAAAAAGATTGAGAGGCTTTCACTGAAGGAGACTAGTTATAGTCTAACAACATTGCTGGTTATTTTTAGAATCCAAAATATCCTATCTCTAATTGGATCATGGATAATTTTTATTATACAATAAAATGCCTTAGCCTATGTGTGTGAGGAATCCTAGAACCTTTATCAGCTAGTATATCTAATTTGAATCACAGTCTCAAATTTATACTATATGGGGGTGACCTCATGAAGTTTGATAGTGATTCTTCTAAATTGACTAGTGATAAGACTCTTGGTAGTGACGTATCATCTCATTATAGCCTTTTGATGAGCTTGTTAACATGAATTTATTTGATTCAAATTATATTATGACATTAACACCTTGTTGTTATTTATGCCTTTGTCATACTAAACTCATTTATTGAGACCAACAAAATTAGGTCATATGACTTGATGAATTCTAGAATGAAGATTCAATTATAGAGTATGTGAGACTTAGAGATGGATTTCCCATTGGCAATCATAAGCAAGGCTTTGATTTTTCATTGGATCCTTCTACTTACTTTAGAGAGCAAGCAAAAATTCTTGGTCATAAAATAGATAAAACATTGAGATCTTTGGGTGAAAACCTCTTTGAGGCACTTATTGGTCAAGGAAAAATTAAAGAAAAAGCCAAGCCCTTGAGTGAAAACCTATTTCAATCTCTCTTGGATGGGAAAATTTTCTCATCCCCAAAGGATGCACAAGGTCTATCAAGTCCTATATCTATACCCAGTACAAGCATCACATCATAATATCAAGTCTTTGAGCATCTTACTCTTGACTTTCCTAAGATTTTTGATAGTTGGCTATTACTTGATTTGGTAGATTCATATTCATCATATTATCTAGAGCTTTGGGAGGAACACCAAGAATCTTTAGCAAAAAAAGATGATCATGATAACATATTGCTTACTATTCTTGAAGATAGTTCTACACTTATTGTAGAAAACACTATCGAAATGAACTTAGGAACATATGAGGATCCCAAAATTGTTTACCTTAGAGCTTCCTTTATTGAAGTAGAATGAGAACACATTATATTAATTTTGATAGATTTCATTGATATTTTTGCATGGGCATATTCAGACATGTAATGTTTAGAACCTTATTTAATATTTCATCACTTGTTCATCTAGATGCCAAGCTAGTCAAATAAAAATTGAGGAAGATGCATCCATGCATTTCTCTTTTGGTAAAATTTGAATTGGAGAAACTATTAGGATCAAGATTCATTATACCACTAGACTATTCTAAATAGATATCAAACATAGTTCTAGTTAGTAAAATGCCATAGGGTATATATCTTTGTACTAATTTCAAAGATATCAATTAACCATGAAATAAAGATGATTTTATTTTTCCCAACATTAACATGATTATATATTATACTATTGGGTATGAGATGTTGTCCCTCATGAATATATTTTCTGGATACAATCAAATTAAGATATCCCAAGGAGATCAACACAAGACTGCATTCATCACTCCATGGGAACATTCTATTATCAATTCATGCCATTTGGATTGAAGAATGTTGGAGTAAATTATCGACATGATATGATTGTCAGCTTCTATGAAATGATGATTGATATTGTTGAGGACTATGTTGATGGCATTCTAGCTAAATCAAAAACACATGCTAGACATCTTGATGTCTTGCAAAGAAACTTTGTGAGACTTCATGAATATAAAGTTCATATGAATCCTAAAAGTGTGTCCTTAGCATCACTTCAAGAAAATTTCTAGGATTTATTGTATCATAATAGGGATCAAAGTCAACCCTAATAAGGTCAAGGCTATTTTTGAAATTCCTCCACCTTCAAATATTAAACATCTCTAAACCTAGAAGGAAAAATTCAATTTATTCATAGGTTAATTTATCAATTAGCAGATACATGTTACCCATTTACTCATCTATTAAATAAAGGGGTCATGTTTTAATGGGATTGAAAGTGTCAATTAGGATTTGTGAATCTCATAACATATTTGGCTAACCTACTAGTTTTGAGACTGCCAACACTTATATAACCACTCCTTTACATTTTAGTCACTGAATATGCACTAGGGTCATTTTTGGCCCAACATGATGATCAAGGTAGAGAACATGTAGTTTATTATTTAAGATACACATTGGTGTCTTATGAACATAGTTATATTCCTATTGATAAGTTGTGTTTAGCTATGGTATTTACTTCCCAAAAGTTGTGACATTATATGCTGAACAATAAAATAATTGTTATTGTTATGGTGGATCCTCTCAAATTTTTATTATCTAAAGTAGCTCTCATAGGTCACATAGCTAAATGGGTCATTCTCTAAAGTGAGTTTGATGTTGAGTATATGAATCAAAAAGATATCTAGGGTCAGGTTATTACCGATCAAATTGTAGAGGCCCCTATTATAGACACTCAACCACTCAAATTCAACTTTCTAGATGATTCTATTATGATAGTGGATGAAGTACAACATGAACCTGAATAGTGAAAACTACATTTTGATGGTTCCTTCACTTATAGAGGATTTGTAGTTAGTATATTATTAATTACATCATAAGGGGATTTGATTCCCAAAGCATTTCACATCAATTTTCATTATACCAACAATATGGCCAAGTATGAATCACTTGTTGTAGGACTTCATCTTAAAGTATAGTGGGATATCCAACACTTAATGGTCTATGGTGATTCCTAATTGATTATGAATCAAACCATTGATCAATATCAAACTAGAGATGATAATATTGTATCTTACAAGAAAATTATGGATAATCTCAAAGATTATTTTAAATCTTTGCAGTTTGAACAAGTACCAAGGGTCAATAATAAGTTTATTGATGTAATTTCAACAATTGGGTCTATGATATATATTGAAAGCAGTGATAAAGAGTATCAATTTTTCATTGAAAATATTATTTATCTTGCAAATGTCTTGTCTGATTTAGAAAACATATGCACCATTATTGGCCCCAATACCCCACCCAAACTACGTTGGTTCCAAGATTTTTATAATTATTTCCATGATTGCATTTTTCCACTTGACCTTTCCAATAACCATTAAAAACTACTCCTTTATTGCATAGCTCATTATACCCTCCTTAGAAATACACTTTATCATAAAGGCTATGATGGAATGTTACTTCATTATTTATCTTCAAAAGAATCCAAGCTATCACTTAAGGAGGTTCATGAAGGAATGTGTGGGGCCCACACCAATGGTGTAGTCTTAGCTAAACATCTCCTCAAAATAGGTTACTATTCACCAAAAATGAAAATGGATGATTGAAATTATGTAAGTAATGTGTTCCTTATCAAAAACATGGAAATTTAATGCATGCACCTTCCTTTTCACTACAACCGATCACTACACCATGGCCATTTTCTACTTGGGGACTCGATCTTATCAAGAAAATAAACCCAACATCTTCAAATGTCCATCAACATATTCTAACTACTAATAAGTGTTTTAATAAGTGGATTGAGGTCATTCCTCTTACTTACATCACTAATAGGTAGATTACCAAGTTTATTCATTACCATATTATCTATCGATATGGCACCCTAGCTTGTATTATATCAGATAATAGTGGATCATTTTTAAACATAGATGTTAAACACCTTTGTAAAAAATTCAAAATCAAGCACAAGAAATTCATGCCATATAAACCGTAAGGCAATGGAGAATCCAAGGGGTCAAACAAGACCATTGTACCCATTTTGAATAAGTTTTTTAATGACACTGGCCATTATTGGAACTTGAAATTTTTTCCCTCCCTTTGGGCTTATCACACTAGTCATTAAACCCTTATAAGAGCCACTCCATACTCCCTTGTTTATGACACATAAGTTATTATCCCCATTGAGATTTAGTTTCTTTCATTAAGATTTTCTTTAGAGAATATTGAAGATGACAAAGATTATAGAGTCTCAAGGTTGTAAGAACTAGAACTTTTTGATGGTAAACATTTGGCTACCCTAGAAAACTTGTAGGCCTATCAGAATAGATTATGGAGAAGATAAAACAAGTGCATCCTCCCTCATGATTTTGAGATTGGTGATTTTTTCTTGAAAGAGAACCAAAAGAGCATAAATGTTGAACACAAGAAAAAGGGTAAGTTCCAACCCAATTAGCTTGGACCTTATGTGATAATAGAAAATTATGGACCTTATGTGATCACAACAAATTATGGATCAAGGGAATATTGATTGGATACTCCATGTGGAAAATAAATTCTAGAGCCCATGCACATTGTTCATCTCAAGTGGTTTTATGCTTGACAACTTTTGAACCATTGTCTACAAGACCCCTTACTTGAGGGAAACTTGTGCTAAAGTTATTTTATCCTACCATTATATCTTGGATCATTCTATAATGGACTATATTCATATTTTTGGACCTACCTTGGACCATTATTATGAGAATCATATTCATTTATCACTCTAGATAGTTGAAATTTTAGACCATTGGCACTCTAGACTCATTTTATCCCACCCTGGACCATCTTCTTTTGGACCATATTTATTTTGGACTATTATTTTTAGAACCATATTCTTTTTATATCTTAGGCCGTTATAACCTAGACATATTTTATCCCTTGACCAATTATGATCTTGATTATGACTCATAGGCATTTTGAACACATTCAATGCCATTTATATAAAGTAATTTAGCATGGAAAATATTTTTTAGCTTATTCTATATATAAGTGAACATAGATACATCTTCAGCTTAGGATATTTACCTATTGGATGGTTCTTCAGAGTTATCTCATGTTGTATATTGTTCTATTATATTTTGTTGTTATTTGGTAGACATTATTGCCTTAGCAGGATCTCACTCTCACCAATTTATGATCATGGGCCATTGTAGCTAGATTTAGCTATTATTGAAATTTCTACTCTAGGATGAGCATCCCCTTGATTAGTTAGTTCCTTGTTTCATTATTTATATTCATAGACCATTGTATTTGGTTTAGATATTGTTTGAAATATTACCTATGGATGTGCATCTCCTCAATTAGGTAGTTCCCTGGATATTTTGTAAATATTTCATTTACATTGCTTATCCCAAAAACACAAAAACATTAGTAAATGATAGATGAAATAACCAAAAACATTGCCTTATGCTTTTGTTTATTCAACAAATCCTATGCTCTTACCATTTTGCAAACACTGATTTAAATGCTCTCACCATTTTACAAGCCTATTTTCCTTATTTCCTCTACAATTTATTAATCATGTTTTCTTATCATCATTTTTCTTCTATCCCATTTCCTAGGAGAACTACATTTGGCCTGAAGTTCATATTGGATCTAATGTATGTGGAACTATGTAGGCAACATCCACTTGTCTTGTACATTTGGAGTCCTTCCTTCTCTTCTCCCCCCCCCCTCTGTCATTTCTCTTATGTGTGATTTCCCTATCACTTGGAGTTAACTTTGTGTCCTTGTTCTTGTTACATCATTATGGATAGTAATGCCTCTACTACACGTATACAAATAATTATTTTTAAATCACACTAATATTATGACTAGCTACTTGTTTATGTGTTTATTTGATATTTGTTAGTGTTTTATTGTGCTTTCTTGTCTCTTCTTTTATCCTTTTCTCTTCCTTTATTTTATTCTTGTTTCTTCTTGGTCTTTTGTTTTGTCATTTGGTCTTGTTGTTTCTTTAGTTTTCAAAAAACTTCTTGATAGTATGCATGGAGCCTGATTATTCATATTTTGCTTTCATGTTGTCTATCAATTTGTTCTTTAATTTATTTTATACGTTCTTATTCACACTTAAATACTCATTATTCATATCTTGATTTTGAGTTAGTTACATTTATGTATTCTTTTTCTTCATTTTTGTTTATTTTTTTTAAATATAAATAGTTGTGACTCTGGTATTGGTAGTTCTTATCATTATTCTTAGTTATAAATATTCACATTTGAGTTGAATTAATGAAATTGAAATACAATGTCATTATAGTTTATTAATACTTATGATTCATAATTTCACTTTTGCTATAGCAAGCACTATGTGTTTTAGATCCAAGTTTTAAAATTAATGCAGCTCTGAAGATCAGCTCTCAAGTGCACTAATAAAACTAGGTACCAATGGCTTATCTCACACCTGACTCTATGCATGATGTGCATCTCTTGGAATACATGATTCTAATTGAACCATTGGTCAGTTTTTCTTTATTCCTCATTCCATTCTCTCCTGCTCTTGGGTGAACTACATTAGATTGAGGTCCATCTCAACTATGTAGGTAGCACTTGGATACATGACATATCTTAGGTCAACTCAACCACCTTCATTCTTCTATTCATCTATTTCATCACTTTATACATCCTCATATGCTTGGTTTTTTTTGGCTCCTTAAGTCATTAGACCATCACATCTACGTTTACGCCCACTCATATTTAATCTATGCATTAGGTTATATCAATGACCTATGATTTCCAATTTTCCCTATTGGGGTACAAAATTTTAAATAGTCATAAATATAAATTAGCCCTACAGGGGCATAATTATTGATTAGTGATTTAACTTCTCCCTATTAGGGAAAAATTAATTTATCAACCGATCAAATCCACTCTTCTAAGGGTGCATTATTATTTCTTTTCTCTGGAGAAACATTATCCTATTTATTTTAATTCCAATCCCTACAAACTTTTTCCCTCATTTTGGTAATGTTTCACTGTGAAACTTATCTTGGGATTGTACATTCCCTAAGCATGCTTTTTTTACCCTAGATTTGGGTGTGTTCAAAATGTGTCACTTATATTTTTGTATTTTATCCTTCCCCTTCCCCTTCCCCTTCCCCTTCCCCTTCCCCCTATCCTTGGGGCCCATTATACTCTAATTATATTTTGATCATTGAGAATTAATGCATGAAATCATTATCTCATTTGAATTTAATCTATTTGATGGGTTAATCTCACTTTCTTTCTCTTTACAAGAGTCCATACTTATATTTAATCCTCATGTGTCCTCTCGAGGGGGAATCATGGGTCATTTCATTCTGACTTATTATTGAACAAATATTTTATTCTAAAATATGTTGCTTCACTTGAATGTTTCACCACACCTTGTCAAATAGGGGCAAAATGTATACATCCAATTCCTAACACCATTATGTTGAAATTGTCAATCTTATTCAAAATTTGAGAAAAATCACAATTTGGGCCAAAATCAGTTAAACACACTCAATGGTTCAAGCTTATCATTTAAAAATGCCAATTCAGGCTAATGTATCCTTAAATAGGGAAATGTAGTTTATGTGATTATTAAATTTTCTCAAATAATTTTAAGTCAAAATGATGAAAATGCATTTTGGTACTCTAGATCACTCTTTTCTTCTAATTCAAAAATACACAACATATGCATGTGTTATTTTATGTTAACAATGCCCTAAATGGGATATTGGTCCATACACAACTAATATCACCATATAATTCCTCTTCATTCATATTATGACCTAGTAATATAACATCATAACTAGTTTGATTAATAGTGTGCAATTGATTTCCAAAAAATTACATAAAATTGATTAAATCTCACTTAAGAAAATTAATCTAAATCAAGTGCTTAAGTGGAAAATCCATGGAATTTATTGAATATATTTTAATTATAAATTGATTTTTAATATTTGCATCATCAAGTGGTATCATTTATGGGGTGGAATTCATAAGCCATAAATACAACAAATTTCAAGTTTAAGGCCTTCCATGCCTCTTTAATGCCCCTTCTTTCAAAATATTTATGAGGGTATTTATGGATTAATTATATAATATTTGATTAGTTCATGGCCACACATTTTGATCTCAAGATGGATGGTCATGGTTGATCCTAATTAAATTCAAAAATATATAAATAGGAGGGCCAAGACCACCATTTTTAAGCCTCATTTATGTTAAATTATTATGCATAATTCTCTCCACAACTTATTTGTGTGTAGTGTTTATTTTTCTTGATTTACAATAGGATAGTTTCATTGATAGACATACATTTGATTTCATATCATAAGCCTAGTTTCATTGGTGCACAAGAGATGACGGAGGAGTTTTGTCTTGCATTATTGATGAAGAACTAAGCACCAAATCAAGGGAAAAATCATGTTTTGATCTACATTTGGGTGATGGGATGATCTTGGGAACGTATTGTGTATGCTTTCTTTCATTATCTCTTAATTGTCATTTGCCAAACCCCATTGAAGGATTTTCTTTAGCTTGTTATGTACATTTTTATTGAGTTTTTCATGACAGATGATTGATCTAACTATGTTTGGATTCCATCTCTACACCTTGGGTCATTTCATCCTTCTCTTTCATCCCTATATGTCCTCTTGAAGGGGTATCATGGGTCATTTCCTTCTGACTCTTCTTAAAAAACTATTTTATTTGAAAATACTTAATTTATCTAAATGTCTTGCCAAACCTTCTTAAATAAGGGGAAAATGTAGACATCCAATTCCTAACACCATTGTGTTGAAATCATCAATCTTATTCAAAATTTGTGAAATTGCACAATTTGGGCCAAAGTCACTTAAACATGCTAAATGTCTTGAGCTTATCATTTACAAGTGTCGATTTAGGTTAATGTATCCCTAAATGGGATAATACATTTTATGTGATTATTAAATTTTCTCAAATCATTTTGAATCAAAATGATGAAAATACATTTTGATGCTTTAGATCACTCTTTTCTTCTAATTTAAAAGTACATAAGACATGCATGTGTTATTTTATGTCGACAATGTCCTAAATGGGATATTGGTCTATACATAACTAACATCACCTTCTAATTCCTCTCTAGTAAAATTACGACCCAGTAATATGACATCATAACCAATTTGATTAATAATGTGCAATTAGTTTCTAAAAAATTACATAAAATTGATTAAATCTCACTTAGGCAAATTAATACAAATCAAGTGCTTAAGTGGAAAATACATGGAAGTTTTTTAATTTATTTTAATTAGATATTGATTCTTAATATATACATCATCATGTGACATCATTTGTGGGGTGGCATCCATAAGCCATAAATTTAACAAATATTAGGTTTAAGGCCTCCCATGCCTCTTTAATGTCCCTTCCAAATATTTATGAGGGTATTTATGGATTAATTATATAGAATTGGATTGATTCATGGCCACATACCTTGATCTCAATATGGATGGTCATGATTGATCCTGATCAAATTCAAAAATCTATAAATAGGAGGGCCAAGACCACCATTTTGAAGCTTCATTTGTATAAACTTATTATAAAAAATTATTTACAAAACTCATTTGTATATGATGTTTATTATGATTAATTTTCAATAGGATAACTTTATTTATAGACATATATTTGATTTTATATCATAATCCTAGTTTCATTGGTACATACCAGATGATGGAGGAGCTTTGTCTTACATAACTGACAAAGACTTGAGCACCAAATCATGGGGAAAATCATGTTTTGAGCCACATTTGGGTGATGGGATGATATTGGGAAGGTATTTTATATGCTTTATTTCATTATCTCTTAATTTTCATTTGTCAAAACTTGTCAAAGGAGTTGGTTTAGCTAGTTATGTTCTTATGCATTTTTATTGAATTTTCTTAACTAATGTTTGATCTAACATCTTTGTAATCCATATCTACACTATGAAGTAAATACTTGAGATGTTATGATAGATTTTCATTATCTAAAATACCACATATCATAGTTAGTTCATAAGCTTTCAATCATTAGTTTTAGGAAGTGCAAGAATCTTATCAGTTCTAGTAAGAAATACACTCTTGATGGTAAGAATTAAATGTAAGAACATCCTTGTGGCACCATATAATATTATGGTTTATCCAAGAATAACAAATATAAATTAATTTATAAAAAACTAAATGAATATAAGGATATATTTTTTTCACCTAAAAAAATTCCTACATAATGTATAGTAAACAATACTATTGAATTGATCCCTTAACTACCTCTACCTCAAAACTTTTTATACAACATATTATTTCTAGATAATGAATAGATCAAGTGGTAGATCCATGAAATCATGGATAATGGACACATCATGCCTAAATCATTACCTTGTAAAATCCCAATTATGGTTGTACCAAATAAGGATGCGACCTAAGGTTGTGAATCAATTTAAAAAATAAAGTAGAAAGATTAAAGTGAATAACTATTATCTTGAGCTAAATATTAAGGAATTTTTCTACCATATCCATGGTGTACAAGTCTTTTCCAAAATTTATCTTAAGTTTAGGTATCATTGTACTCATGTTGAAGCTCTAGACATTTGGTAAATAGTCTTAAAAATAAAGGAAGGATTTCTTGAGTAGTTGGTTATGACTTTTAGGTTAACTCATGTAGTGAATTCATTCATTGAGATGTTGAACAAAATCCTCAAGCCCTTTAACTAAGTCATTTTTTTAATCTACCTTGATAACATCCTAATATTTAGAAAACATGGGATGAACATCTACACCATGTTGAATTAGTGTTTCACTTTTTGTAGAAACACATTTTTATGATAACATGAATAAATGTTCATTTTCTATGAAAAAGATAAAATATTTGGGATACGTTACACACACAAGGAGTGCATGTGTGAACCTAACCAATATTCAAGTCATACATGAAATGGAAACACCAAATAAATTTTCATAGATTCATATCTTATCATAATTAAAAAATTATACAATAGATATGTGTTTAATTTTGATCCTTTGAATAAAGCTACCAAAGGTGGAACCAAATAAAGAATCATCTAGTCAGCTACACAACAAAGATAATTTGATGAACTAAAATTTAGACTCTATTTTATGCTATTACTTGTGTTATTTGACTATAAATTTATAAACATTTGATAATAAAATTAACTATCATAAATTAGTATTAACAACACAATAAATCCTATAAAAGAGTTAATTTATATTATAATGGATTAGACAACATATTGGAATCAAATATACCTTCATATTATATACTTACATTAGATGATGAGGGTTGGTGAGGTCCAATGATAGAGTGATGAGGTATGGTGAGGGTTAATGAGGGAGTGATTAAGGATGATGAGGGATGAGGGATGAGGAAAGATTGATTAGGGATTATGAGGGGTGAGGAGGGAGTGAATAGGGATGATGAAGGATGGTGATAGTAAATGAAGGAGTCATTAGGGATGATAAGGGAGTGATTAAAGATGATGAGGGTTAATAAAGTTCAATGAGGGATTGATTAACAATGATGAGGAATGAGGATAAAGTGATTAAAATGATGATGGATAATGAGGAAGCAATTAGGGATGATGAGGGATGAGGAAAGAGTGACTAGGGATGATGAGGGATTAGGAATGAGTGATTAAAGATGATTCAAGAGTGATTAGGGATGATGAGGGATAGTGATTATTAATGGATGAGTGATTATGGATGATAATGTAGTGATTAGAGATGACTAGGGATAGTGAGGGTTAATAAAGGAGTGATTAGGGACAATGAGGAATGATGAGATAGTGATTAGGGGTGATGATGGATGAGTAGGAAGTGATTAGGGATGAGAGAGGAATGATGAACAAGTGAAATTAATATAAAATAGTTAATTTATGTGTGTAGGTCATCAATGTGAATTATGTTACCCTAATCACACCACTTTGGATCAAGTTCAAAGTGATTGGTTTTCAAACTTCAATTTTGATAAACCTAGGACTCCTATAAATTCCAAGGCATAAAAACCTTTAAAATTATTATATTTTTACCAAAAATGGACATCAATTACAAAATTTATGCCCTGAAATCCCTAGGTTCAATACTTATACCTTGAAAATGCCTAAGTAATAACTAGATTGGATTTTTAAAAAACTAGTTTCCACATTGTAAGGCATGTAGCTATGAGACCAACTCTATTAGATGTAGAGTGACCTTAATTTCTTATATTTATTAAAATAAATATCATCTTCAAGTAAATATTGGCTTCATATACATGTTTTGGTAATTTTCCATGCAAAACAATAGGAACACGTACACCTTAATAATAATGTGTATGCATTCATCATAATGCATACACATTCATCATTATGCATACACATTCCTTATAGTGAATACACATTATAATGTGTATGTATATAGTGAATTTTCATTATTCAAATTAAAAAAATTGAGCCTTTTGGCTCATATATGGCTTAGATTCTTGAGCAAAAGGCTTAGATTCATCATTCTATAACTGAGTCTGAAAGGTTAGATAGAAAACAACAAATTTAAACTTTCACTTCCAAATACACTAAGAATTTCATCAACCAAATTATAAAAAATTATTACTATGATGATGATCATGCTCTCCTCTTTTCAAATATATGATTTTTATAATTTTTAAACTATATTAAGGCTATAAACTATGTTGATTTCAAACAATATATTTTTTAGGACACCACATGCTGCAAATATACATGCCTATACATGTTAATATAATTTGTTTTTATTTCATCCAAGTGCAAACCAAATTATATGGTAACAAACTAGGCTTAATTATACACACATTTAAAAAAACAATCATGTTTTTTGAGGTAGGTAGGAGGGCCACACGACTGACCAATTTATTTTTTTAATCATTTTTTAGGATCTATTTACCTAAAAAAATAATTAAAAAATATTCATTAATAAAATATAAAAAATATAGGTCACAAACTAGAATATCTTATCTAAATATTCTCTAAAGGATTTAAAACAATATTAAATTATGCTAAAAAAATGGTGGGCCACATGGTCATCTATCCACTCTATTTTCTTGAAAATAATAGTTCTTATTCAAATTTTAGATGTTTAACCTAGTTATACTTAATTATTATTATTTTTTAAAATAGTGTTTTGGAAACTATACTGGAATTTATATAATTAATGTTATTATAACATCTTCAAATTTTGAGTGTAGCTATTTCAAATTATCTACACCAGTTCAATTTTCTAAAATTTTAGGAAAATCATGTCCATAAATAGCTCTTTTTTCTCCCCCAAATTTGTGCACTTACCCATGTATCTATCGATATCAAGTTTATATTATAGTATTTGGTTTTAACAATGATTTGTAATAAAATGAAGATGATATTTTATATATTGTTCAAAATGGTCTTGTGCCTACTTTTTACACAAGGCATTAATAATAATTTTATCAATTGATCCCATTCTACGCAACATAATAAAAGGATGAAGTGGATAGTATTCTCGTATTGTGTAGAATGGGAACATGCCCATTATTAACAAGATATGAATATTATGAACATCCACTTTCTATTCAATATTTTGTAACATAAGATTAGGGGATTCTTTAGTGGAGT
Source organism: Torreya grandis (assembly GCA_037957365.1). Taxonomy (NCBI): domain Eukaryota; kingdom Viridiplantae; phylum Streptophyta; class Pinopsida; order Cupressales; family Taxaceae; genus Torreya; species Torreya grandis. Next base: position 1,065,035 of record JARHVA010004624.1, read on the forward strand.
ACTAGACATAATATTATATCATGGAATATTGAAATGGTATCGTGGAATCAGATAACTACATATGTCATTCATGGTATAATTTATTGTACCTAATGGCATCCCATGGATAATTAGACCTAAAATGTATATGCATGAGGAAGTCATGTGTTTGTTGATATTAAGTTTTTATTATTGTATTTTGTCTTAACAATGAATTATAATTAAAAATATATGATCTGTTATATCTTATTTAGAATGGCATTGTACCTAATTTTACATAAGACATTAATAATAATTTTATCAATTGATCCCATTATACACAACATACAAAAAGGATGAAGTAGAGATTACTCCAATCTTGTGTGCAATGGGAACATGCCCATTTTGATTAAGATAAGGATAATATGAACATCCACTTCTAAACAATATTTTGGAACACAAGCTTAGTGGGAATCTTCAATGGAGTATCGGATATAATAGTATACTATGAAAACTTATGATGATACCATGACATTAGACATATACATATCTCATTCATAGTATAATAGATTGTACTTAATAACATCCCACAAAGAATTATACCTAAAATGTAAATGCACGAGGAAGACATGCATATGTTGAAATTAAGTTTGTATTATTATATTTGGTCTTAACAATGAATTTTAATTAAACAAAGATGATATTTTATATCTTTTTTATAATGGGGTGTGCCTACTCTTACATAATACATTAATAATAATTTTATATAATTGGTCCCATTCTACATAACATATTAAAAGTATGAAGTGGATAGTATTAAAATCTTATGTAGAATGGGCACATGCCCATTTTGAACAAGATAAGAATAATATGATAATATACTTTCTAATAAATATTTTGTAACACATGCCCTAAATGTTCTTGGATTCACACATAACCTACCTCAAAATCTTAACAATTACCTTTGTAAATTTTCTAATGATGAGAGAAGGATTGTAAAAGAACATATAGAAAATTTCAAGGTCTCTTTGAGACTCCTTTATTTTTTACATGAGGATGTTTCCTATAGTCTCTTCCATTTCTCTTTTTAAGGACTGTTTTATGACTAGTTTATGAATTTAACACTATGATACATTACCAATTGGTTACTATTTGAACATGCTTTTATAATACAATTTGGAGAAGCATTATATCCTAGTGTTAAATTCAATTGGTTCTCCATGATTAGAAAGGAGACTAATGAGACCATGAGGTATTTAAATTCAATATTCCAATGTATGTATAATCATATCCATCAAGATCATAGACTCTTTACTCCCATGGACTTGATATGTATTTGGATTCATTATAACTTCTATGTTTTTTATAAGATATTATAAAACTATCTTAGTGGATGCCTACACTTTCAATTTTAAAATAAATACAACTAATGCCTTGAGTATTGATTCTAAAAATTATCCAAAACATAGAGATTATATAAATTTCAATATCACCACAAGTAATTGGGACTATGCCTAACCAAATCACAACACATGCATTATTGTTAGATCTAAAAACATAATCTACATAGGTCACAATACCAACATATAATACCTATTCAACTGAGTTAGAATATCTCACCAAAATAATGTAGAAATTATGAAATGATTTAAATAGCCTTTAGATAAAGGTTAATTCTAGACAAATAGAGATAATAGGAAAAAAATTATTCTTTCCAAAGAAACAAAAACCATAGTTGGTAGAACAAGAAATACAATAATAACCAAAACACATCAGGGAATTAATTTAAGGCTAGCTCTTCAATTCCACCCCTTGCTATATTTTTTATATAAATAGTGTTACCCTATTGTTGTTGAGTCCTTCACACTAGTTCCCATGAAAAATTGTATTTTCCATGAATTTTTAGTAGTTTTGAAATTATCATGAATGAAATGTAAAATTATGAACTTTCACCAATAGAGCAGGATAACCCCCAGGTTAGTGGATCATCAAATGCTTCCCCCACTCTTACATTTGAAACTAATGAATTTTCTTCCAAGGATGACATTGAATTAGTATATAATTTATATTAATTTCATGCCCTTCAATAATTATAACAAAAAATTTATGATTTTATAAGTACAATCAAAACACCAACAATACATTCACTTCCCTTAATAATAAAGACACACCACCTCCAAAGTTAAAGTAGTACTACCCAATGAAATCAAACACAAAGTAATACTCTCAATTCACATAAATACAACATAGTATAAGACATGAAGAAAACCAAGGATGACATCACACGTTGTGAATTATCTCAATTAGTCAAACAAATAGATCTAGTCCCAAAATCTCTCTAACAAAATAAATAGTATGTAAATCCATATCAATGTGGTCACATACAAAGGAAAGATATAAAATACCAAATTTATAATTACAGTTAGAATCTTTAGAAAAAAATTACATTACTATTTGGTAGAAATATGAGCATCTATTAATGTTAGTCCACATACTATTTATAAAAATTTAGGGCTTAATCCTATGAAATTCACTACAAAAGTTATCCAATTCGATAAATCAATTATGACTATGATAGTCAAATTGACTAATGTCCATATACAATTGGTCGTAGATCCCAAAGATAGTAATACATATATTTTCAAGTAGTATAGATTCCTAACAATTCTAAAATGTTGTTAAGTAGAGATTTGTATCAAGATTTAAATGGATGTGTAGCCATAAATTTATCTCACATATGGCTACCATGGAAGGGTCTACCAAACCAATTTTTAATCAAAAGATATCTAAAGATAAATTATGTTGAATTTTGAGGTATTAGATATATAAATTAGTGTGCTCACATTAAAAAATAAAAAAATAACTATAGAAAATGTTGACGTCAACCTAGGAACTAAACTTAAAACTCTATATGTTGATGGAGTCTGACCTAAAACAAAGCTTAGGTATTGGGGTAGTTTTAATTGCTGATAGGGTTTAAGAATATTTTTTACTTATAGATGATAATGACCATGTACCAAAAAAATGTCATATTATTGCATTTATATTTCTTATATTGATGTGATGTGAGTTTCATTGTTTTACACATATGTGAAGAGTTGGGAGGCCAAATAATGATTAAGTCATTTTTGTTTGGCATGTAAAATGTAAATGAAATTTATTTAGGTGCTATTAGTGCATAATTATGTCAAAATTATTTAGGTTGAGTGAGAAGGTGTCTTATCATGGAGTAGGCTTTGGTATAGATGTCATCTTAGCCATTGGTTTTTATAGTAGTGTGAACATTGAGATGGGATTTACAAGTAAGATGTCAATGTGTCATCTAAAACATGTTTTTTGGGTTCTATCTATGGATACAATGAATGAAATCAAGTGAGTTATAATATAGGACAACCTTGGAAAAATTCTAAACATGAAAGTGAATTCTAAATTAGGGGCATCATTTACAATTAATTTTCTAATGTTGGTTTTATAAAAATTACTAGTGAGATAGATGTGAAATTTTTCATTCTTCTAGAGTATAGGGTAAATTTGTTATCAGTTATGGAGAAGGTTATGTATGGGATATTTAAATATCTCCATTTCTTAGGAAAATATTATTTTTATTTCATTCCCCTATCTTTTTTCTAGGCTCTAGAGAGTAGATATGTTACTTTGTTAAAGCTAGTAGAAGAATTGGATTGGTTATGTGATAGGACCGAAACACCCCAAAGCTCTGGCACAACTTGTCAGATTTAAGAGAACACATGATTACCATTGTATAAGCAATTAAACATGTGGAAATACCAGAAGAACAAATAACTATCAATGAGAAAACACAAAGAATATGAGAGGCAACACATAATTGTATTCAACTCATTACAAAGGAAATTACAATAAAGCTAGTAGAGAATCACACTTTTCTTCCACCGATGTCAAAGAGTGAGGATCATGTGGTTCTCCTCAGCCCAATCTAAGTAATCTTCCCACCTGAGTAATCTTCTCTCATAGGTCACAACACATAGCTAACACAAGCTGTTGTTCACCTCATTGTACATCTGTACAATTGAGTACGAACTGATACTCCAAGTAGATCTCTCCATGATCCTGCTGATGTATTGTTGTCACCTTGGACCCTGGCCAACCGTTGATCTCTGTCTAACCCTCACATACACACATCACTACATATCAAACCTAATCTTACTTAAACATAAATTGGGAATCCTACTTGATTCCACCATGGGAAGAACTCTCCAAGCTCTACATGGCTCTCCTGCTAATTCTCCACTTAACAATACAGCCCATGAGTCTATTATATAGATCTCATGTATACACAGATTAGACTTGCTGCTCAAGACTTCGAACAAGTCTTTAACATGCAAAATCCATGTTCACTTAACTGACTGTTCGTCAACAGTAGTTCAGACCGCCACAGGCGACCGACGTCGGTCCCTACCTTCCTAGAGGTGACCGACACCAGCGAATATGCTATCGATGCTAGTTTCCCTTCTGCATCCCCTGATCGACGTCGGTTTTAGCCTGCCAACACTAGCGACTGCATATGCTAGAAACCCTCCTATTTGCCTTAAGGTGTAGCTTTTAGCTCCACACCCTAACAATCTCCCACTTGGAGATAAAGAGCTGCACCTGTACCCAAAACCAGTACTCTGTCCAATCTGCATCCTGGCTTGTATTCCTCTTCAAGCTCCCACTTGAAGACAACCCACCACACTCCTTATGGTGTTAAACTTGTGCCTGATTTTCTTCATTCTCATTGTACCATCTTCTACCTTGCTATACTCCCACTCAAACAGCAACCCCTGTGAGTAACCTGTAATCAACAAACACTTAACAAATTCGGGCCATCTGTTAGTCAAACTCGCTCTGAGAACGTCCAACCTCACTCTGATACCAATTGATAGGACTGAAACACCCCAAAGCTCTAACACAACTTGTCAAATTTAAGAGAACACATGATTACCATTGTATAAGCAATTAAACATGCAGAAATACCAGAAGAACAAATAACTATCAATGAGAAAACACATAGAATATGAGAGGCAACACATAATTGTATTCAACTCATTACAAAGGAAATTACAATAAAGAGATCACACTCTTCTTCCACCTCTGTGAGGCTTCCTCCTCAAGGGCTCCAAGTAATCTTCCCACCTGAGTAATCTTCTCTCATAGGTCACAACACACAGCTAACACAAGCTGTTGTTCACCTCATTGTACATCTGTATAATCGAGTACGAACCGGTACTTCAAGTAGATCTCTCCATGATCTTGTTGATGTATTGCTGTCACCTTGGACCCTAGCCAACCACCGATCTCTGTCTGACCCTCGCATACACACATCCCTACATATCAAACCTAATCTTACTTAAACATACATGGGGAATCCTACTTGATTCCACCATGGGAAGAACTCTCCAAGCTCTACATGGCTCTCCTACTAATTCTCCACTTAACAATACAACCCATGAGTCTATTATATAGATCTCATGCATACACAGATTAGACTTGCCGCTCAAGACTTTGAACAAGTCTTTAACATGCAAACTCTACATTCACTTAACTGACTGTTCATCAATAGCAGTTCAGACCACCACAGGTGATCGACGTCAGTCCCTGTCTTCCTGGAGGTAACCGACGCCGGCTGATATGCTATCGATGATGGTTTCCCTTCTATGTCCCCTGACCGACGTCAGTTTTGGCCTGCCAATGTTGGTGACTGCATACGCTAGAAACCCTCCTGTTTACCTTAAGGTGTAGCTTTTAGCTCCACACCCTAACATTATGTTCTTGTCAATCAATGTCAAAGAGTGAGGATCATGTGGTTTTCCCATAATTAGCTAAAACAAAAGCTCATTTTCTAAATTTGAAGGCATGGAGGGAATTTCATAAGTCCCCTAAGAGTATTTTTGTGTTTAAATTTTTGTCCAATGGGCACTATAGAGGACTATTTTCATTCCCAAGGTGGATGGGAAAGTAGAAGAGGAAGGAGGATTTTATAGTCAGGGTGGGTTGGATGGAGTCAAGTGGCTGGATAGAATCATTGGTTGTTGAGAATTTGGAGGAGGATTTATATTGAGAAGTTGTCTGATTGGTATAATGTTAAAGAGGCTAAGGGGAAGAAGATGATATCAATGGAGGATGAGAGTGCACTATTAGATAATGAATTATTAATTGTAAGTTGAGGTGGTAAGCCCCTAATGTTATTAGAGTAAGTGGTAATGGGTTAGCTTTATGTATGGTTTTTTGTATTGTGAGTGGTGATATCATTATGTATGATTTATAATTCCAAGTTTTTTAAACTAATTTAAAAAGTTAGATCTTGATTAAGTTAATGAATAAAGTTAAGGATTTGATTTGAGTTATTTGGCTCTAGTGTCTTTGTCATATGCCTTGATGGAGTTATTCATTCTATTATTATTAATGTAGATGTGACTTTTAAATTAGTAATGGATTTCACCTTAAAAGGGATAGTGGGTAAGTACATAATTTTTTACATGGATGACATTAATATTTTTGATAAGGACAAGAATCAATGTCTTTAGAATCTTCATGAGGTTGTTGATAAATGTATAAGGTATGGCATTTTTATAAATTAAAAAAAGTGTTTTTTATGGTGAATGAGGTAAGCTTATGGGACATATTTTTAAAAAATAATAATTTCCAAAATTAATATTTTCCAAAAATAAGATTATGGTGAACGAGGTAAGTGTTTTCCAAAAATAATCAATTTAAAAAATAATCATGTTTCTCATTAAGACACTTTTAGTAATCTGATGATGTATGTTCATGTACATTCCATATTCTAAAGGTTTAACCCATGGGACATTTTCTCCCTTTTAGATAATCCTATGACATCATACTTATTCATCATAATTTTTATCTCATCTAATTAATGTCATAATTCCACACAAGTGCCATAAATGGTCCTCCACTTGAGGATAATTCACCTATTAGATGGGAGTTTGAATTCCATGGAATGTGGCATGATGTAAAATTTAGTGCTATGGGTGTGGATAATGTCATGACAAGAATTTACAGGTGTCCAAGTATGTAATTAAATAAAATTAATATTTTATAAATTAATTTAAGGGGGAGATTATGACAAACAAATCAAAGTAAACTATGTGAAGACTATAATAATAGGAAATAATAGTAATAGAAAAGTGATTTAGAGCATTATCATGTCTTGCATATTGAATATACATATCAAGCACTTAATTTACTAAAATCAACTAAAAAATACGATCCATCCACCTCATAAAGTGGGAATTTTTATTTCACAAGGGACAGTACCATTATAATATTGAACACCCCTCAAAGGGAGAATAATGGTATTATATCTTGTGAAAGCAATATATGTACACTTCTCCATAGGTAGAAGAATGGTTAGGCTAGTCCAGGTATTTGATATGATGTATTTATAAATGTGAAATCCATTACCTACATGTATAAGTGATTATTATGATCAAGTGAGTTGTAACATTCTTGGCACAATGATTTGAGTGAGTGAAAGTCTAAACTAGTAAAGTGATAAATTGAAGCATTATGGCTTTTGTCCCATATTGATGTGGGAAGTAGGCATATACATGTGTAGTTTTTTGCATGAATCTCTCCTTTTTTTTTTTTTTTTTTTTTTTTTTTTTTTTTGTGTGTGTGTGTGTGTGTGTGTGTGTGTGAGAGAGAGAGAGATTATATTAGTCTTATATTTCATGAAGTTGGGTGTTACTAGGGAAAGAGTAATTATACCTTGGGAGGGGATTGTTCATTGTAATCATGTGAGTGGTTATTGAGAATTATCAAATGAGCCCAACTTGGTGGTTGTTGTGTAAAAGACTATGTTTCTTGTTTATTATAGTTTGGACCATTTTATTTTGAAATAGTAAATTAAAAAATGGTTTCCTAAATGTTATTGCATTGTGTGTTTGTTCATGCATGCTTGATTTATTTTTTGATATTTACAAGTTTTATGTTTATCTTCCACATTAATCCATTGAAATATAAATAAAGTACCTCCATGTTGTGTGTTTTCTTAAGTGTTACAAGCTTTATTTTTGGCTTCCACATTAATCCATTTAAATAAAAATAAATTATCTCCATAATTAATAAAAAAATTATGTGGTTTTATTTGATCCCTTAATCATATCAATTAATTTATTATGTGTGATATTATGGTGTTTTACAATGTTGCTTTAAGTGTAAAATCTTTTGCCTAACATAAAAAACGTTCCAAGTGGGTGTTAGTTGCACCAATTTTGGTGTTAGAGTAGGTTTGAGTTCTTATGAGAGTTATATTCCACATTTTTGTGGGTAGAAAACAGGGAAAATCATCTTCCAACATAAGAGAGGTGTTGGGTAGAAGGTGTCAAGAGATACATTGTAGTCAAAGTGAGTTTTGTTATAGCTATGGGAGAAATCTTGCAATTATATATATATATATATATATATATATATATATATATATATATATATAAATGCAAGATTTCTCCCATAGCTGTAACAAAACTCACTTTGACTACAATGTATCTCTTGACACCTTCTACCCAACACCTCTATATATATATATATATATATATATATATATATATATATATATATATATATATATATATAGTGAGAGAGGATTTATTTTGAGTCTATTACAAGATGTGATTATATGGCACACAATTATGGATGATCACACACACACACACACACACACAGTGAGAGAGGATCTATTTTGAGTCTATTACAAGATGTGATTATATGGCACACAATTATGGATGATCACCATGAATAGAAGACTTAGAAATTATACTAAAGGAAGTCTAGGAAAAATTAGAAATTATGGAGTATGTACAAAATGAAGATGTTGTAGTTGTAGATGATGAAGAAGAGATGTTTGAGATGTTGATTTCCCTATAAGAAAATTTAGATTTCTTAGAGAGAGGACAAGTTACAGAGTATAAGAGATAAACAAAGGTAAATAAGGAAAGAGGTAATCCCACTAGCAATATATATTTGTTATGTGGTAAATAGAGTCCAAATTAGCTCATGTGATGGATAGTTGAGCTAGAGAATTCATTTAAAGAAGAGAATTTTAAATACCCCATGAGGGTAAAGGCTTAAATTAAGAGGTTATGTGGAGTTGTATTAGAGTATTGGAGATTTATCCAAGATATGATACAAAATAAAGGAAATAATAAGGTGAGAAGTTGGGAACATATGGTCTCTAAGTTGATGGGTCATTTTTTGCACCCAAGAATGTAAGTATAGTGGATGAAAAATATTCATGTCTTATGGCTTGAGAGAGAAGACAAGAAGAAGGTTGCCATGAAAGGTAATAGGAGAGGGAATTTTCCGTATGAGCAACTCAAATTTATTTTGAGAAGTAACAAGAAGAAGCATATGAGTGAGGAGAAGGATGTTGTCGTAAAGGACAACAAAAGAGTGAGGTTATCATGTGAAGATCACAAATCTGATTTTAAATTTAGGAAGGAGGAAGAGAGTTATGAGCAGCCCATATAAGGATTCCTCATGAAGGAGGAGGTAAGAGTGATAGTTGTTGAACTAAAAGGAGGAGAGCCATCATTTGATGATGGGTAGAATATTGAGGTATCCCATAATTGGGAAGAGGTAGAATCATCCTTGGTGAATGAATTACATACATTTGTATTTATCTTTTGAAGGGTGTAAGGGTTGAGGATAACTAAGGAAATACACATGTTTCTATGAAGGAGACAATGAAATTAAAAGAGATTGTCAATAATAAGAAGACCACCTTAATGGAATAGTGACAGACAGACAAGGATATACATCAAATCTCAATCTTGAGAGATGGATAGAGAGTGTAATGGTAGAAGACAAAGTTCAAAAATAGGTGATAGAATTTGGTCCAAAGAGCACTTGGACAAGGTGAGATGAAGAATGTCACTCATGTGACATATAGGTAAGTAAGGAGATATATATGGTGGATATGCTTTCTACTAGGAGACTAAAAGTGATGTTGAACATATAAGAATAACCCACATAAGTATTAGAGAAAAGGATATTATGAGTCAAGGTATGTATTTTTCACATATGGATAAAGTGAAAATTTCTTTTCACATGACATGGATGAGGTAAAAAATTAAAGGGGATGAGATGGTATTAAAAAATACACAAAGAGGAGTGTAGATTTGGAGGGATGAAATGAATATTGTAGGCTCCAAAATTAATAAAAATTATTGTAATTTTATTTAATCCCTACCTCATATCAATTACTATGTTAAGTATGATACTATGGTGTTATACAATGATACTAGTAATTTTGGTTAAGTGTATGATTATTTTCCTAGCATAAACAAAGTTTTAGGTGGGTGTTAGCTGCATCAAGTGGTTATAAATCCAATTACATGAATCAAAATCAAGTATTATAAATAGGATTTGAAAATGTAGATTAATGTGAATGTTTATTTATATCAAATATTAATGATATATGGTGTTAAAGTAATTAAAATCAGCAGGTGACATCATACATCTATATGCATACTATGTGGTATCAATAACGCTTCATAGTACCAATCGTATTCATGGTATCTTCTATATTTAAATACTATTATTTTTTTCATGTTTTTTGATAGATGTTAGGGGATGAAGGGGACCTCAATCATAAAAAACTGAGTATTATAAAAGAGTAGGAAAACATGAAAATAGTCATGATCCACACCCATACCAACTCTTCACAATATAAAGGGAAGTAGATGAGAGGCTCAATAAAACATGAGGGATAAACCCAAAGCATACAATATGATGGAGAAAGAGGAAATATTATATTTAGTTTTAATAGTGAATTAAATAAAGATATATATATTTTGATAATGTATACAAGACCAAAAACAATTTATTTAACCTCAAACCAAAAAAAAAAGGTATATGGTAAATACTACTTATAGTTTAATTGCAACATCATTATATTAAAATCAAATGCAACATAGATCCTCGCATATAATGGTTTTGAAAAAAAAAACTTTAAAATAATTTACTTAATATACATTAATAATTTTGTATTATAGTGCATCTATATTCATATTTGGATGCTAACATATTTTATAGAGCTTTTAAGATGGGATGACATTTAGAATATTGATGGTCTTAACAAACATTAATAAAAACTAAGGCCACTTAAATTACATGTGGATGTGGATATCTAGGTTTAAATTATGACTTAATTTAGTTATTATCGAATGGAAAACCACTTAATATACTCATTAGAGTTGTTAAAATCTTTGAGAAAGTTTGAATGTCAAAATAGACTATTGAGAACTTGATTTAAAACAATGAATATGTTAATGGTCAAATAGAATGAGTAACCACCTATGCCTAATTATCCATGCTATGCATTAATTATGAGCTTACCCAGGTAGAATAATTCATTTAATTTAAGAGTTCCATGCTATCAGGCTCAATCTTTGTAAACGATCTTCCATGCTTCAAATCTCAACAAGATGGTAATTTTGGGGAATTATAAGATTTATAAAAATATCACATTCTTCATAAACAATATCCCATGATTAAAATATATCAAAATAAATTTTAAATGGTTATACACATGGGTAATCAAAGCAAACTTTATCCTAATGTAATCATTCACCAAAAAATCCCACTGTCTTAGGCTTCCTACAACCCATGCCCATAGGGGGCTCATGTAAAGTTGTACTAAGCACATTTAATGAAATACACATAAAGGACACTACTAGATACTAGCTATCCAATTTTAGTCCCTCAAAAAAAAAATCTCATTGACTTTTTCCCTCTCCATTTTTTAATTAAAATATTAAGATGGTGATTTTCTTATTTGTGACACTAGTACTAACAAGACATAGGGAGTGACCCTAGTCAAAATAAATAAATAGATGAAAGTTTTTTAATAATAGTTATTAAATTATGCAATGTATATGACTATAGGATTTTGATTAATTTGTTTTGTGTAAGAATAACTTTTTAAGATATCAAAATTATGTTATATATTTTTTAGTGTTACATTTTTTTGCGATATATTATATATATATATATATATATATATATATATATATATATATATATATATATATATATATATATATATATATATATATATATATATATATATATATATAATGTAATTAATATAGATTAATCTATCTAATGTAAATATAATATTTATAAGCCCATCCTCAAATAGTCTAATACATATTATTTTTCAATTTCTAAGAGGTTTAAATTTCAATAATTTTTTTTAACATAAATATCTTTAAACAATATGTACTAAAGTCATATCAAGCACTTCTTTAAATATGTTTTTTGTAGCTTTTGAAGTAAAATGTTGAATGATAATAGTCATAATTTTTTTCCATAGTCTATCTAAGGCTGCCATAAAATTTAAATCTTTCATTGAATCCTTTCAAATTTAGACCCTTATCTATATTTGTTTTCATTTTTATTAGATATGGGTAAACACTTTTATAGAATTTAGAGATATGAAATGGAGGTGGTAGTATTGTGAATGGAGATATGAATTAGTCTAAGACACAAATAAAAAACCCATATCCCCCTTACATCCACATAATCACCTAAATTTCCAACATCAATGACATCATGAGTGTCACCTACATCATCAACATCATCTATGACCAAAACCAGCCTCATGCCACGCAATATTTGAACCTAAAAGGGGGTGGACACAACCAAGCCACTTAATATTTTTTGTGACTATTATCTATTCAACATTTCCCTTCAAATGGTAATTCTATTTTAATAGTCAAAAGAAGAATATATATATATATATATATATATATATATATATATATATAAAGATTGAACTCTAATTCTGAGCATGATCTGATGTGGAATTAGTGGGATTTTGAATGAGCCATGAATACTAAATGATGTCTATCAATGTAGTATTATTTTATGTGGTTAAGTAATTATACATCATTGATTTCCAATAAAAGAGTCAATTATTCTTTTTAGGTGAATGTCATTAGTTTAATAGTCAACTAAAATGGATTTTTAGTTTGAGCTGGGGACACCATTATGATAACATTCATCTTGGAAAATTAAAATTACATAGGAGCTATGAATACTTAATCTAAAAATATTTTTATTGTAAATGGAAATTAAAATTATTTTGGTACTATTTGAACTATGATGGTGTTACATGTCCCTTATAGAAATTTGTGAGTGCCACATGGTGTAATATCACAATATTTCAAATAAATTAATATTAAATTTTTATCAATACATTTTATGTGCCTCTTATGATTTAAATTGGTGATAATGTGATGCATGTGGCATCATTTCACAATGGTTCCTTGTAAACTTTTATTTGCATCCTTTATCCAATTCAAACCTTTTAAATATACTAAACTCTGATATTGTAAAATGTGGCATCATCATGCCAAGTCACATCATTTTAGACTTTTGTTCTCATTGTTACCTATTTCAAACCTTGTGGAAGAAGTGTGAGATCAAGACATGACATTGTCTCATAAATCCAAGTTATCACATACCTTTGTTAGTTATAACTTTAAACTATATTCTTAATTTATAAAATTCTTATATCCTTATGTAGAATTGGCACATGCCTATTCTACACAAGTATAACATATGAAGAATATTATCAATTAAGAATCCAATATTATTCTTTATATTATGTAAAATTGACCATTATTGAAATATAGTTCTATCTAGTACCCTTATACTTGGACCATGTTGTCATAAATGGTTGTGTAATGAAGGAAACCCCCATGTAGACTTGTTGAATCAAAATTTATGTCCTTGTATTCCTGGTTTGTTCCTTACCACTAGGTCTTCCTTGGATTCAATATAATAAAAAGGTTTGACTCTATCATGGTCACCTCCCATGGTTGCATGTTCATTCCTTCTTAGTATCTTACTATAAATTGGCTTTGACTTGAGTTCATTTCATTTTAAATCTATTTTAACTAGTGTTTTAATGATGGTGAATCTAGGTCCTTTCCTTCCATGATTCGAGCTTGGTTTCATTGCCTTGTAATGAGTAATAAAATCATTATATGAGATTTAATGGGTAATGAGGTTTTTCATTAATTATATGCCATCATTGGATCACCCTTTTTCCTAAGGGTTATGAATCATGCCATGTCATTTAAAATGACTATGATTGCATGGCTTGGTAAGTCTTATAGATTTGACCATTGATTAAAAGAGGGGTTGAAAACACAAATATTGGCCATGTTATTTAACCGTTTGTTACCATCTCTATACATATGTGATATTGATACTTTTGTAAAATATTTTAAGATCCTTTTGGCATCTCAATTTCTATTTGGATAGACCACAAGGATATAATTTAGCTCAATTTACCAATAAAGATGTTACTCAAATTTTTCAAGTGTTTCAAATATATTTGTAACTATCTATAAGTAATGATGATATTGTCCCATTCATTTCATGATAGTACATAGATCATATTTACATTAGATATATATTTTTTTTTTGCATATCGCCTTACATCTTTTTATTTTTATATAATAAAAATGTATTACTAATAAAACATAGATCCTTATTAGATGTGACTTAAATTACATTTAATAATTATTATATATTTTTTATTTCATCTTAAATTTATGTTTATTTTTTATATTTGATAGGGTTTTACATATTTTCACTTTGATCTCACATTTATTCTATGTATTATAAAATTAATGTCTTGTGCATTTGGATAGGATGATCATGTGGACTTTTTTTCAAAAGGCACCAAAGTAGTAGAGGGTAGAGTGTATCCAAGCAGAAGGATACTACTTGTAAAGATGTAGGAATTAGATTTATTGTTGTTAGTGTTGACATAATGTTGGATGAAAAAGTACAATTTCCTTATTTAGTTGATGGATTTAAAACCTTAATAGATGTAAAAAAAAAGGATGCTACATTCCATGGGAAGAGAGTGATTTGTCAAATCATATAGATCCATTTATTCCCTTAGTTTGTACTAATTAAATTTTTAGTGACTCAGAGGCTTATAGTTCTATGTTAGAGGAAATTCTGGTGATGATAGTGAAAGCACCATCAATTATATAGGACCTAAAGATAGAATTGATTTTGTCATAGCCAATTTCATTCTTAAACACAAATGTTTTAGTAGAGATGATGACATATCCCAAGGCTGTGTAAATCATTTTCTATAGTATCATAAAATCCATGAAGACAGACTAAAACCTTTGATGTTTGGTGTAATTCTTTAAACTATGGTAAATTTATGTTCTGATTGCTCAAACTTAATACAACCTAATAAATTAAAAGTTTGGCCAATAAAACATTTGGTTTTCCATGAAAAAAGAAGTAGCCTTATCTTTAATAAAATCAATACTCAATTGGATGGTCCATACCTTTCACGTATCAGTGAAAATAATTTTAAGTTCATCGAAGTTGTTTCCAAATTGATCCATTTATGCTCATCTATGAGAAATTATGTTGTATAAGGAACAATTACAAATGTACTTGAAGGAGACATGATACAATTTAAGGTATTGGATACCAACACCTTTGATGTGCATATTAGTATAGTATTCAACCCTTATTGCAAAGGATGTTACCTATTTTAAGGATCTCTCATATAAATACTTGTTAGGAAATTGATCGACATAAATGGTTATCCTCTAAATGTGAGATTCAAACTAGTCCCATATTAGGTTGAGGTGAACATGTGGGATGCATTAGAAGATTGTCAACCAAAGATGGCATATCCAATTTATTTTAATGCCACTAATTACAATCATTCCAAAAAAGTTATCATAATACTTTACAATGCTCAAAGATGTCAAAAATTGAATGCCCCTCTACCCAATTCATCAAATCAAAATGTTGCCAAGGATAGAAAATGGTCATTTTTTGGATGAAGTGGAAAATGTGAAAAATCATTATTAAAAATTTGACTATCTTAAAAATTTAACCCTAGATTTAGTCACATTTCTATGGCACAAAATTAGAGCCATGAATGAAGAAGATATAAATGATTTTGTGTTAGATGCATCAACAACAAATGCCATCTTTAATGTGGGTAAAAAATTTATGGAGATGCATAAAATGAAATTTGATGGGATGGATGTCTATTATAGTACATGGCACAAAGCTTATAGGGACCCAATGAACACCTTATATAGTCATAAATTAGACTAGATAAATGGTCATTGGCATGTAGTAAATGGTAGCACAAGGAAATAGAAAGAAAGGTCAAATACCACCACAATAGTTTATTGCATATCAAGAATGGTTGTGATATATTCATTAATTTCTATATATTTAACATGTTCTGTAAGATATGATGGAATTAAATTTCCTTAAAGGTTACTTCTTGCATTATATACCCATAATTTAATGTGTAAAAAGTGTAACGAGGAGCTCAGATTGTTGAAACTTCCATCAGTGTCACAACCAAGTTTCAACAAGATAATGACCAAAAGATTTCAACATGTTTTGATTGTAAAGAAAAAATTCTTCACCAAGTGTTATGAGTATATGTATATGTACAATAAACATAGATCCAGCACATGCCTAGAAACACTCTCAAAACTTGAAGAGGAACAAACATTGCACAATTAATACATTCAAAGTTGTCATGCACATTATTATTCCCATGGATTATAATCAAGGGAATAACCTCATGGATTCTTGAGCATTGTGCATGATAAAATAGATAAAATGAAAACTTACATAACAAGGATGGGGAAAAAATCAAAGTCAATAAGTAATGTTATGAAACTACTAGTTACTTTTAATGGTATTCTCACACATAGACATAATACTAGGGACTTTGGCCACTTTGTCCTACCATTTGTTAAACTTAGATAAAATTAACAAGTTGCATCATTGGATTTGTGTCTCAAGAATCTCAAAGAACCTATCATTGATGAGTATGGAGATTTTAATACTTGTGTACCATCGAAATAACCATTGCATGATGAACTATTACAAAATTAAGAGCATAACAAGTGTAAATGGTAAAAGGAAAAAGCTATCCATGTTGAATCAATTAATAGTGTTTCTAGTACTAATACTTCATTCAAAAAATAACCATTGATCCTATAATTGTAACTATATAATGCTTTAAGTTACAATAAGAATCATACCTTATTCATAATTGCATCAATGTTGATAGTAATGAATAAGGGTATTCAACATTATGTATGTAAGCTTCCTCTCAGTGAGACACACCCATGAGGATATAGATGGAAATTTTGGCATATTAATAACATCATTATGGAAACTAGACAGTTTTTATTTGCCACATATCATGGACACACATAGAACATCCCAAAAGGGGTCAATCACATTCATTCATTACCTTTTTGAGGAAGTGTATGAATTCAAATCCTTCATAGACCCACACTTATTGGATGAAAGCCACGAGATAGTGAGTATTATCAAACCTAAAATGTTTAGGTTCCACATTTTAGATGGCATACTAGTGATGGAATATAAATTAAAAATAAAATATCTCCAATGGTCTCATCCAATCCCAATCTCATGTACAAAATATAATGTTGAACCAAACTTGTCAAAAGAGAAGCCTCATGTAGCATATTTTAAAGAGCTCAAAGTTTTGGAAGATCTAAAAATGGGAATAAAATCATAAATTAAACATTAGCTAAACTATGTAAATAATATCAGTGTGGCTATGAAGTGATTAATTATTTCTAAGAATATACTAGTACATAAAGTGTGAACTTTTGAAATTTTGATTAATGTATGTGGTAACCATGTTTGGTTTTACAAGAACATGCCCATTATACATGAGTCGATTGGAATAATATGAGAAGTAGAGCCTATATTATTATCTTGGTTAGAATGGGCACATGCCCATTCTACACATTGAGATAAGAATAACGACCTATAAATTGATAATATGAACAATAAAGTCCTAGTTATTATCTAGTGTAGAATGGGAACTTGCCTATTCTACACAATATTATTAATAATAATGATAAGTATGTTTTACATTAGGAACATGGGAAATGAAAAGTATTGTCCAATACGTGTATATGGTGATAGTGTGTTTTACAATGTTGTATTAATATTTTTAAATCTTTCATGTCATGATGTGATTGGTTAATATATTATAAATATTAAACATTATTATAATAACTATAATTATGGAATAGTATGACAACTATGGGGTCACATTATTTAAATTATTAGGACTCATTTTAACTATTGGCCCATTTCCCCTAAATATGAATTTATAGGTGAAAAATAATCTAAGATATAATTAAAATTGATTCCACACTAGAATTTGGAATCCAATAATAGTTATATTAGAATCTAATATCACACTAATTAAAACCAATAATAATAATATTCTAATCTGATATCCTACTAGTTAAAAATCATTAATAGTAATATGTAAATCCAACTTAAACAATTATAAAACCGTAAATGGAAATACTATAAGTCCATAATCTTAGGAATATGCCCAGATTTCATGAAATGATGGTTTGAGGTATAACTATCTATTTATGCTCTTTCTCTTTACAAAACCTTGATTTACAAAAATAAATAAATTACACCCCTTTCAACATAGCTTCATCTCTTCAATATGGTAGTCTTAGCCTCCACAACTCAAAAAATATAAAAACGAGGTAGTGCCAAATTTGAAATACTTCAAATTATCATAACACTTGGAGGGAGTATGCATATAATAGTGGGGCTTAAAACCCAGGTCCAACATACTACCCAAAATAGGCAATGATTATGGTCTTGTTAATAGTTTTAATTCTCCTTTATTCATCTAATAAAGAGAAATCAATACTCCTATCACAAATACAATGGTTTTATAAGTTTTACTCGGAATGAGAATGGGAAAATACTAGAAATATTTAGATCTATATCTATTTGTATATGACATTCTACATTTTGTATATGACATTCTCCTTGATAATAGGATCATTGTAATAACTTGTTGGAATCAAATTTAGGGCCAAGGGTCAAGATTAATTTTGATGGAGAAAGAAAGGATAATATTGTTTTGGTGGGAACTAAAGGCATTTTTAGGGATTTCAAAGGTTATTTAATTCTTAGTTTTAGTGAACCTTTGGGTCGATATATAAATAATCATGTTGAAGCCAAGGTCCTTTGGAGGGGTTTAGCAATTGATTTAAAAAATAATTGGACTAATCTTGATATTTAGGGTGATTCCCCATTAACTATGTAAGATATGAAGAAAGGAAACATTAACAATTTGAATCTTTCCAACATTATAGAGGACTACATGAAATTTTGAGAAAGCTTCAATCACTTTACTCTTCTTCATTCCCATCGAGAAGGTAACAAGGTTGTTGACCACTTTGTAAACCTTGGCATCAACCTAAATTTATAGGATTATTATTTGTGTCTTATTTCATTTACATATTTGTATAGAAATGCCAAATATCTAGTTTCTAAATATTCATCTCATTTCACATTTAATGACACTATTTATGACTAGCAATGGTAATCACAATCTGCATCATTTATTAAAGTACTAGGCATCTTTTTTGGTGCCTCAAGGTCATTATGATTTAGTGTAGCATTATTTTGGCTTGGTATAAGGTATGTGTGGGGTTATATCTTATCAACCACCTCCCTCCTATCTTTGTCAATCTTGGCAAATGGTGGTTAGAGGATTAGAATTTGAAGGGCCTATGCACAACGACTGATATGTAAGACTCCTTATCTAAGTAGATCCCCTCCAAATAAAATACGGAGAGAAAGAGCAAGCACACAAAAATAAACATAGTTAGGGAAATGGATTTTGAGATGGTGGTGATGTTCATCACTCTTTATTAGGTTTAGTGAATGACCTCAAGTTGAATCACTTATTGAATTCAAACAATTAAATGGATAAGCATACTAGGATTACTTCTAAGGACACATTGAATTTTTATAATTGACATTCATTGATGGTATCAAAGATGAGAAACTAGTCAAGTGGATGGCCACCAACCTTATTCATGTTTATTTTTTAGAAAGGATTTATGGATGAGTCTCAGTGGATTCAGTTATTTAGGGTATGGAGGATCTAGGATAATCCACCCCTAGGATAGATACACTTAAAGTGGCACAATTCACTAGGAATAAACACTTTTTTAGTTTATATGGACATGAAACAGTTTGGTATTGAAATTGGAATCAAGATGGACCAATTTTGGGAACTTATAAAAGCCATTATTGTTTATAATATCTCATAGATCCAAAAGTTGAATGTTATTTGTGGTAGTTTAGGCATCCTTGTCTTGGGAAATGATGATTCCAAGTTGGTTGAATCCTTAGTAGATCTAATAATTGAAGATAAATATCACACATATGATTCTTATTTAGTGATTTCTATATCATTTGAGGAGGATTAGATTTATTTCTATTAATAGGGGTTGGTCTCTTTCTATAATAGTGGTTTGGATGTATTTCCATTTATAGGTGATAAACGTCATATGTATACTCTTGAATTTATCAAGGATTTTAGTTATTATATAAATACATAGGCTTATCCCCTTTATATATAATGAACAATATAAATAGATTGATACTATTAAATATTTCAAGGTGTATTAGGTGATGATGGTAAAGGATAATGGTAGCGTATTCCAAGGAATGAACTCAAAGAATCTCATGTAGATACATGTAAAAACTTTTGTAACATGTCAATGCTAGTATTATATATAATAAAAAATATAAATATATTGATACTATATATAATATTATATTATATTATTACATTATATATATAATATTACGTAATAATATACTATTATGTTATTATATATAGTATAATATTATATAAAAATATATAAAGTATAATATTTATAATATTAATTATATGCATGTATTTATAATATTACATTTTTTTTTTGTGTGTGTGTATAATTAAAATATAAATATAACTAATAAAACCAAAAACTATGTTGAAAAATGAGCCACCTCAACATTTTGGCCTTAATTTGAGCCCATCATCAGGGGATGAAAGAATAAAACTATTTGAAAATGAAGTTAGCAAACCAAGGATAATACATTTCATTAAATAACAACATGGTTTGGCCAAGGTAGGAAGAAAAATATTAATTTTTAAGTAGTCTTAAAATTAGTTTCCAAGTATTTTTGAGCTTCTAATGTTCATCCCTATTTAAGTTATTAGGGAACTTTTTGATCTCAATCGATTCATGAATTCTTCTTCTAAGATAATAGTCTTATTTAGATATAACATTAATATCATCCATATAGATATGATTCCCCATATTATTTTAATGTTAGGATAAGGTAGATTTATGAAAGCTATTATATGAAATATTAGCATAATGTTCTTTTAACTGCTTTCGTATCAACACAATGTTCTTTTAACTGCATTTGGATAGGATCAATTTCACCAATATAAACTTTCCCACAAATACATAGATTAGAATAAACCCCATTATGACACAATGGTTTAAATGGGTCTTTTTTCCTATCAAACATGTTCCCAATAAAATCAAGAGGAGATAATGAAACCTTAATATGTTTTATTTTGAGGATCTTTGCCAATTTGTCCATAGTGCCTTTGATATAGGATAGAGTAATCTTGCCACATGTCTCATCATATTCAACATGCCTATTTTGAGGAACTATTTATGAAAACTATATTATTTGTATAACCTAGCCATCCTTACATCCATTTTCAATAAATAAATTTGAAAGATGTTCAAGCTCTTGATTAGGGTGGTTTTTATACAGATATAATAGTTCAAGTTGTATTGTTCCAACAATATCACATGCCTAAATTTTATAGAATGATTATTTTAATGATTAGATATATTAATTGGGTCTTTATTATAAATATTCATCAATATTACCATTAGGATCAAAACATAACTTATATCTAGATGTTATTTACAACACAATTGGGGATGGAAGATATGCATGGCACAAAGGCTAGGTGAATTATGATTCTTAAACCTATTAAATAATAGATATTTCACACATGTTATTTACACCAATTATTTTAATTTATCAACACATAATTTTTTGAGAGTTTTAAATGATGTCATAAAGTTGTCCAGGTGAGTGGATGAAGCACCTTGATATTCTAAGTGACAATGATAAAGTGTGTAATATGCTTATCCTAGTATGTTTGGTTGATCTTCAAAGTTTGTCTATTTAGATATGATTAGGGATGAGTTTGAAGTATTTATAATGTGAAAGGTGTCTTAAAAAAATTAAATAATTATTTTATTGCTTGTGTTCATGAGTGGATTTCATCTAGTTGATCATTATTTTCATCTAGACATTTTAGGTCTAGTGGTAGAAAATCTGAGTAGGCAATTTGATGATATCATAATTTATATGTGTGGATGAGTCAGGGGGAGTTGATCATCTGGTTATGATCACATTATTCCTAGTTTTCTATGGTCCAAGTATCAATTCATGCGATGAAGTGCATCCAAAGATATGTGTGTGTAAAGTTGGGCTCTCAGGCATTTTGGCAGTGTTTTCTATGTTCAAACAGAGCTGAGTAAGTATTTTGGTGATGTCATATCTCACACATATGAAATTTTTAGGATTAAATTATTATATAGATAAATTAAATTATGAGAGAATATCTTATGTGATAAATCTTAAGTCATGCAACTTAGCGTGACAAAATATATGCAAGTGCAAAGTTGGGATCCTAGGTAATTTGACAATGTTTTCCCATACTTAGCTAAATTTGCATGTGGGAAGAAAATTTGAGTAGGCATTTTAATATAGTCATATTTTATACATGTTTAAATTTAAGAACAAGTTTATCATATGGGTTTATTCATTACTATTCCTAGTTTATATGCACTAAGTTTCATGTTATATGATGAAGCACATAAAAAGATATACTTGTGCAAAGTTGGCATTCCAAGCAGTTCTAGGCATAGTTGGCTCTATGGTAAAAAAATATGACTAATTATATTAATGGAATTATATATTTCATGTGTGAAGGTTTTAGGATTATTTTGAAACATGGCTGGATTCCCCTATGAATGAAGATCATATGGTGTAAATTTGAGAACATGTGTTTGAGCACAATAAAAGATATATCTATCTAAAGTTGGCCTTCTAGGCATATTGTAGTGGTTCCTTTACTTAGTCTATTTTTCACAAGGTAAATTTTGATAAAATCTTAAGGATATTAATGGAGCACATTTTATCTAAGATGTCAAGAAGTGGTGATATGGTAAGAAGTGTTTGAGGTTTAAAGCTGAGCAAATGTAAAGGATAAGGATCTAATGGTTAACATTTAATCATGTGATTGAGATCGATGGTGAGAGTGGATTCAAGGTGGTCAAACTATTTTAATTTTAAAATCATTAAAGGTTGATCTCCTTAAAAAAATATTGACAATGCATATGTGGTCAAGATTGAAAGATTGCACAAGATGAGGTCAATTGTTTGAAGTTTAATGTTTGGGCAGTGGCACACTATGAGTTAAAGTTCAAATAATATAAATGGTGAATATTTAATCATAGATGTGAGGGAATGAGATGCATTTTAAGTGACCTAAGTTTAACTATGACTGTTTGAATTTAAATATTTGAATTTAACAAAGGAAATACCAATGTCTAGTTTTTGAGCCATTCTTTTGATACAATTAAAATTTCCTCATGGTGTAAAAATCAAATTTTTGTAGGAATCCATGGTGCATCTAAAAATATTAGTCTGAAGATCTTAAATTATGTATATTTAAAGTTATATAGGTTTAAATTTGACTTTGTTTTCATGTATGCTCTACAAGTAACCTGAGAAGGGTATTTGATCTCTGCTTGTTAGTAATTTAATGTTTTTAGATGAAATATTAATTATATCATGTTTTAGACTGAATAAGGATGTTCTATGAGAATTATGAAGGTTGGACCAATCATATATAGTATGATCAAAGGGTTAAAAGTTGACTATGTTTTTGTTCATTATGACTATGTGTGAAAAAAGGTGTTTGAACTAATTGAGAATTATCATAAGGGTGTTATAATGGATCTGGGAACTTAAGAGGGACCTATAGATCATGTGGCATGGGTCCATGTGTTTGAAAGTGTTCCTATGGTCTTATTTTTCTTGAATAAGTGTCAAAGAGATGAATGGTCATCATAGGACCTAAAAGGTGACTTAGACCTATTTCAAAGGTGTAGTTGCATAAGAGTGACCCATAAATGCTATGCCTGACCTATGAATATTGTATTGAGCTATGTATTCATATGATAGATACATTAAGGGTTAAGTTAGGCTTAATTTCTGACCAAAATTTTGATAATCATGAAGCCTTTATAAATAATGAAACTAAATGAGATGGTTTATAGACATGTGCAAGTCTTGTGTGAGAGCTGTGAGGATCTATGTGAAGGAAAAAACCTTTGAAAGAGAAGTTAAAGGTCATTCAAGACCATCACAATGTGAAGAGGATTATTCATGCTTATCTAATCAATTTGGCATAGGAGGACACATAGGTCATTCAACCTAATGAGCATAGAAGAGGCAGTTTGAGTGAGTAAGTCCTAGAGGTTGTTTGAGTGTTAAGGTGAAGGAAAGAAGAGAGGGAATGTGCCTAGTGGATAGGATGAAGAGAAGATCTATTTTATGATGGTGTGTATGACCTATAGGTCATATTTTTTATGTCATAATATAGATCTTGTATGTTTGAAGTGTGAGTGAGTGAAGAGTTAAAGAGTGGGGTTAGTTGGGATATGTAATGTGTCATAATTCATCTTTGTGTATTAGTTTAAGTATGTAATGTGCTTTGGCCAATATGGATATTTGAGTGAAAGAGTGAAGGTGAAGAATTGATCCATCATAAAGTATTTATGACATTATTTTAAAGGTGGAGATGTTCATAGGAGGGTCTAAAGGTCTTGATCTTCCTTACCAGTAGTTTCTCCTTGTGAACTAGGTATTTCACT
Source organism: Torreya grandis (assembly GCA_037957365.1). Lineage (NCBI taxonomy): Eukaryota > Viridiplantae > Streptophyta > Pinopsida > Cupressales > Taxaceae > Torreya > Torreya grandis. Next base: position 1,089,889 of record JARHVA010004624.1, read on the forward strand.
AAAGGTATTTGGTCAAAAGGACTTGATCATCTTAGGGGATGGTGCTCTTTGTGGAAATTTTGTTTCACTAAATTATATTCTAAAGGACTTGACCAATCTCTATTTTGTAATACCTTATAGGATAAGTAGTCTAAGTGTTTGCAAGATTGAAAGTGGGTTTTATTCCTCAAGAGGGTTTCCCACATAGATGATGTGTTGTATGCTCTTATTCATGTTTTGGATAAATGTGATTTCATGTTTATGTTTCTAAATTAATTTTATGTATGATGGAATGATTTTGAAATTAAATGTGCATTATTGTCTATTGATTCACCCCCCTCTTAGTAGCTACATCTAAAAATTGGTATCAAAGCAGGTCCTTTGGAGGAAGCTTAATAGCTTGAAGGAGATCCTAAGTTGGTACAAAGATGGCTAAACAATTGAAGAAAGATAATTAATAGTGGAAGGTTATGATTAAAGAACTTGAAGAGTAGATATGTACTTTGAAGAAAGATACCAAAGAAGATGAGAATGTTATCAATGATCTCAAGGTTCAATTTGAGTAGATTCCAAGACAAGTTTATGTTTAAAACAAAAGGACATCATGTTTGAAAAATAAACTTGACCTAATAATATAGAAGATGATAATGAGGAAGAATAAGTTGATCTAAAAGCTGAGCTCATGAGTGCACTTAGTGAACTAAAGGAGCAGAAGAAGAGGAATCATAAAATGAGGAATATGATCAAAAGTATTGAAGCACAAGTCAGTTTTTTTGAGGGAAGTTTGTTAGGTATGTCCAAGAAAGAATAAAATAAGTATCAAGAATATATCAAGTATATATAAGTGAAAACATATATATTGAAGGACATGGACAACAAGGCCAAAGAAGATGAAGAGAAGATTAGTATTCTTGAAGATCAGTTAAGGACTACAAATGCAAATCTAAAAGTAATAAAATATGAGTACACTCAGCTAAAGATTGATATGAGGTCCTTAAAGATTCAACATGAGATTTTTGTATTCAAGTTGGATAAACTTGAAAAGAAGCATGAGAAACTTGAGTATGTCAAGGAGAATTCAAGATTAGAAATCAATGCAAGAATGTATGTTAGACAACAAAATGCTTCAAGTTATGATAGTTTATTCCATGATCATTGTTATACATGTAATAAGTATGGTCATAGAGCTAAGGACTATAGAAGGAATTAAGTCAAGAATGAAATCTCATGGAGCCTTACAAGAAGAAGAAATTTTACTTGAAGAAATCATATCTCAGATTAGTCAAGAGGTATGTTAAATGATATTGTTTGCTATAGTTGTGATAAATTGAGACATATTGCCAAATTTTGCAAGAATAATTTGAAGATGAACTCAATTTTGATAAGAATAAAGATGCTCCTAAAAGTCACTCAATGATATTGAGACCAAAGACTATGAAGGATAATCATGATCAAAGTGGACTACATACTACAACAAAGAAAGAATCAGATATGAAGAAGATACATAATTTATCTTCTATCCAGATAGAAAAGGAAGATCACTATCATCATCAAGTAAAAGGTATTAATGATCTTGTTTGTTTCAAATGTCATGAAGTTTGTCACATTGATAGATACTAAAAGAATAGGGTGAATGAGTTCTCAAATCAAAACAAGGTGTATGGAACTCCTAGTGTGTAAGGAAGAGGTCACACATGGGTTTACAAACCTAAGTCTATCAAGAGAGATCATTTTGAAACCAAGGATGGTTTATTTGCCATGATAGATAAAAAGGAAAATCAATAATATATGTTGTCAATATTTATTAACAAATTTTAAGCAAAGAATGAAGTCAATCATCTATTCAAAATCAATCAGATGATGAAGTAGGACTACAAGCTAGAGAAAGGTATGGAGATGTGGGAGTATCTTGAGTTTTGGGACTTTTAGTCTCTCTATGTCAAAGGGGTGTCTCTATCTAGGCTTTAAAGAGACACTTGTCAATCAAAGGAAGCTTGGTGGCTATCAGATATTGTTTGATGAAAAGGTATGAAAAAAAGGTATGTTATAAATATCTATCTACATATCAGTTTGTAGTAGATTCTAGGCGAGCCTATAAGTTGAAGGCCTTTCTTCTAGGCCTATGTCCTAGATCTTGTTAAGCTTATCAAAGGCTTGTTGAATAGTTGTGTATGCCATGGAAGTTCATAGTGTTTTGAAGATGAGGTGTCTTTATATAAGTATTGACTATGATTGGATAGTATTTGAAGACTTGTTGAAGATTTCAAAATCTAGGTGAAGCATGGAGTTAGAACGAACATATGTGAGATGTTCCTGCCATGATAGAAGAATGAAGATGTCTGCTATAGTTACGAATTCAAGAAGTTATGATGACTTAATCAAACCAAGTCATATGTTTTAACAAGGTAATAAATATTCATTCATGATCAAAGAGATTTTGTGGGTTTTATAGGAAGATAGGTTGAAGGATCACGAAGGATTTAGATTAAAGGATCCTATTTTAGGTTCTTATCTTTTAGTTATGTGGTGTTCTTCAAGAGTTAGAGTAGGTCAAAAACCATGGTATATGAAGTATAGGTTACCAAAGGTGTGGAGGCTCATATATTGGTCCAAAAGTGTCTACTGGTTGTCTCTAAGTGTGCAAAAAAAAATTTAGAAGTATGCATTGACCAAAAGTTGCTAGGTTAACCTTGTTAGTTTTAAGATTCTAGGGTTTTGGGCTCTGCTAGAAAAGTGGTTTGCCTTGTGATTTGAGGTATGAAGATTATTAATAGTTTTAATGGGAAAAATGGGTTTTCAAATCAAACTTCACATATATTTGAATATTTGTGGTTTTTATATTGTTCATGTTTTTGACAAAATGGAGGCTTAATTGGCTAGTAGGTTTGTGAAAGAAGTATATTTCATAGGATGAGATAGGTGATTAAAATTGGTTTGATTGAGGATGAATATGAGAGTGATATAGATATGAATTTTCAATTTTTTAAAGTATGTATAATGAAAATTGTGGGCTCTACAAGTTCTAGGTAGTGCTACGAGGAGTCTAGACCGGCCTAGTGAGAAGAATAGTGCTTTTTGATCATTTTATCTAAAAGAGAATGGTATGAGTGTATCAATGTAAGTTATTAGGATGGTTTATAACTTGTTTCCTATATAATTATTGTCATGAATTTCTATTGGTGATTCTTGAGGTGGCATGAGAGAGAAGGCTAGTAAGCCTGTGTTGTGGATTCTTCATGATATGTGAAGATCTGAAGATTCACAAGAAGTGAAATGGATCATATATATTATGGGGAGTACTTATCAGATGTTTCTTGGTTATTTACATCATATTTCATTTCTTTTGTGTATTTTTTCTTAATTGGTTGTAGTGATTAGTTGAAGAGAGTGTTGGCATGTAGCAAGAGGAAGTTGTCAAGGCAAGAAGAGATAGGATCAAGGTAAGGGGGAGTTTGTATCATATTTATAAGGTGGTAATATAATTTTGGTGTTATTTTTAGGTCTTCATGATTAGTTTTTTCCCACTTTATCATTGTTTCAAAGGGGGAGAAAGTTCCCATTGTGAGAGTGCTTGAAGAGAGAAAAGGAAGATGAGATATATATTGTTTTATGATGTGTGTTGACATCAATGACAAAGGGGGAGAGTTTTGGAGAGTTTTTAATGATGTAATGAATGTTTCCAAGTGAGTGGATGAAGTTCCTTGATAGTCTAGGTGATAATGACAAAGTGTGCAATATGATTATCCTAGTATGCTTGAAGTAGGCTTGGTTGATCTTTAGAGTTTATCTGTTTAGAGATGATTAGGGATGAGTTTAAATTATTGATTATTTTTAATGGATCCTATTATAATTAAATAATTATTTGAGTGATTGTGTGCATGATTTTATTTCATCTAGTTGATCATTGTTTTCATCTAGATATTTTTGGTCTAGTGGTAGAAAATTTGAGTAGGTAGTTTGATGACATCATAATTTACATGTGTGGATGAGTCAGGGGGAGTTGGTCATATGGTTATGATCAAATTAATCCCAAGTTTATATGGTAAAATTCTTAATTAATTTCATGAATTTTATAAAAATATATTTGTGTGCAAATTTAGGCCCCCAGTCATTTTTATAGTGTTTTTTATGTTCAAATAGAGTTGAGTAAGTAGTTTGGTGACATCATTTATTACATGTATGAAATTTTTAGGAGTATCTTGGTATATGGATAAATTAACCTATGAGATAATATATTATACTATAAATCTCAGGTCATGTGACTAATCATGACAAAATATATGGAAGTTCAGAGTTGGGCTCCCAAGTAGTTTAACAGTGTTTTCCCATAGCCAAATTTTCATGTGGCAAGAAAAGTTGAATAGGAGATTTTATGTAGTAATATTTTGCATGTGTGGTAATTTTAGAATGAGTTGATCATATGGGTTTGTTTAATTTTGTGCCTAGTTTCTATGTCCTAGGCATGTGCAAAGTTGGCTTTCCAAGTAGTTCTAGGCATAGTTGGCTCTATGGTAGAAAAATATGAGTGAGAAGATTAATAGAATTATATATCATACACATGAGAGTTCAAGGAGTAGATTGATATATGGTTGGATTATCCTATGTGAGGAGATCATATTTTCCAAATTTTAGATCATACGTCTAAGCACATTAAAATTTTTTGAGGTCCAAAGACAGACTTCCAAGTAGATTGCAGTGGTTCCCATACTTAGTCAATTTTACAAGAGATAAAGATCAAGAAAAAATGAAGATCAAATGGTTTGTGGGAAATCATACATATTAATCTAATGATGCATATCAAGTTAAAGAGGTCAAAGTGATAGTTGCTTAACATTAAGTAGAGGTAAATATCAGGCTTATTCTAAGATCTAATAATGATCAAATGTTCATACATATACAAAGAGATGGTGCATATTGATCAAGATGAGTTCAAAATTTCCAATGTTTAGCATAGATAAAGATCAAGCTATGTATAGGAGATTGATGGAGTGTGTTTATTCTAGGATGTTAGGAAGAAGTGAGATGATGCCAAGTGTTTTAAGTTTAACATTTGGGCATTGGCACACTATGAGTCAAATTTCAAAGAAGATCAATGGTACATGATTAATATAAGATGTGAGGGAATGAGATTCATTTTAAGTGACTGAAGTTTAACTATGACCATTTGACTTGAAATATTTGAATTTAACAAAGGAAAGACTAGTGTTTGGTTTTTGGGCCATATCTTTTAATACAGGTAGAATTTGCTTATGGTGTAATAAGCAAATTTGTAGAGGACTCCAAGGTGCATCTGTAAATATTAATTTGAATATTTTAAAGTGTGTATATTCAAATTTATGGAGGCTAAAATTTTATTATGTTTTTGTGTATGCTTTGAAAGTAACTCAAGGAGGGTATTTGAACGATACTTGTTAGTAATTCAATGTTTTTAGATGAACTATTAATTATAGCATGTTTTAAAATTCTTGAGGATATTATTTGCACATTATGAAGGTTTTAAAAATCATATGTAGTATGATCAAAGGATTAAAATTAAAATGTGTTTTTGTTCATAATGACTCTGTTTAAAAAGGTGTTTGAGTTAATTAAGTGTTAGTAGAAGGGTGTTGTGATGGATATGGGAACTTAAGAAGGACCTATTGATCATATGGCATGGGTCCATATGTTGTAAAGTATTCATTTTTTCTTATTTTTCTTGAAGAAGTGTCAAAGAGGTGAATGGGTCATCATAGGACCTAAAAGGTGACTTAGACCTATTTCAAAGGTGTAGCTACTTAAGAGTGACCCATAGATGCTATGACCAACCTATGAAGATTATATCAAACTATATATTCATATTATAGATTAATTAAGGGTTAAATAATGCTTAATGGTTGACCAAGATGTTGATAATCATGAAGGCTCTATAAATAGTTAAACCAAATGAGATGGTTTCTAGATGTGTCCAAGGCTTGTGTGAGAGTTGTGAGGAGCTAAGAAAAGGAAAGAACCTTTGAAAGAGAAGGTATAGGTAATTAAGGACCATCAAAGAATGAATAGGATTATTCATACTTGTTTGATCAAATTGGTGCAAGAGGACACATAGGTCATTAGACCTAATGAGCCTAGAAGAGGTAGTTTGAGTAAATCATAAAAGTTATTTGAGCATTGAGGTGAAGAAAAGAAGAGAGGTAATGTGCCTAGTGGATGGGTTGAAGAGTAGAGATAATTGATGATTGTGTTTATGACCTATAGGTCATATTTATGATGTCATAATAAATTTCTTGTAGTTTTAAAGTATGAGTGATCAAAGTGTTGAAGAGTGGGGTTATTTGGGATATGTAATGTATCCTAATTCATCTTTATGTATTGGTTCAAGTATGTAATGTGCTTTGGCCAATAGGGAGATTTGAGTGAAAGAGTGAAGGTGAAGAAGTGAAAAATCATAGATCCATCATTAGGTGTTAAAGACATTAGTTCAAAGGTGGAGATGTTCATAGGAGTGTCTAAAGGACTTGATCTTCCTTAAGGGAAATTGCTCCTTATGAAATAGGTGTTTCACTAAAGGCATTTGGTTAAAAGGACTTTATCAAGGTTTTGGGTTAAAAAGACTTGACCATCAGGTGGTCAAAATGACTTGATCATCTTAGGGTTTTGTGCTCCTTGTGGAACTTTTATTTCACTAAATTCTAGTCTAAAGGACTTGACTAGTCTCTGGTTTGTAATACCTTATAGGACAAGTAGTTCAAGTGTTTATAGGCTTGAGAGTGGGTTTTGTTCCCCAAGAGGGTTTATCACATAGATGATGTGTTTAAGTGTTTTATTCTCTTGTTAATGATTTGGATGAATGTGTTTTCATGTTTTTGTTGCTAGATCAAGTTGATGTATGATGGAATGGTTTTGAAATTAAACATGCATTATTGTATACTAGTTCACCCTCCCCCTCCTAGTAGTTACTTCAAACAATGATAAATATGACTACATAAATTTTTGTCTTTAGAATATAATTAATACATGATGATTAGATGTTTGGTTTATATAATTCATTTTTTTAGTGAGGGAAACCACTCAGATGCATATTTTTACAACTATTTAAGACAGTGAAAATATTGACAATAAATATTGTCAATGTTGAAGCTGCAATTGGGGATGTCTACCTCAAGTTCTCATGGTTTAAATCTATCACTACTAACATGTTAGGGTGGTAGATAATATCAAGAACTAAGTTTTTTGCTCCAACATGCCTAGTCGAGAGACTAAGTTCTCATTCAAGACTCAAGAACATCCTCCCCAATACAATAAAATTGTAGTTTTTAAGGCAAAATTTAGATGTGTGTAAAACATAAACATGTACTCTCCTCATTGTTATAATTGATTTTAAGTTTGGAAATATATCATGAATACTACAAGTTCCATCCAAACATTATTTTTTATTTAAAAAATTATCCATTTGGTCTTTCACAAAAAAGGCTGGAGTAAATTCCCTTGCTAATTTTGATGGAAATTTCATGCCATACTCCTAAAAAATGTTGTTAATATGCAAATTAAAATATATGTGATGAAAAAAATCATAGTACATTATGAATTTAAAATGTTTCCTATAAAAATAATTGGTGCATGCATGATTTATTTTTACATAGAAGTGTTTGGCCATCTTAAAATATCTTTGACTAATAGAAATTTGTGGATGTTTTTGTAAAAACTTATAGTATAATTATGTTTAGGTCATATCCAATAAATGTTTTAAATGTGTTTCATGATTACGATAACTAACTCTTCTTTTCATTACATCTCTTTTATTGGGTGAAACTTTTGTATTTTATTTCTAAAATTATGCAAGTAAATAATTGAGAGCACCATATATAGCCTTGTCCTTTAATGGAAGTCTATTAGAGAGTTCTCAGATCTCATTGGTATTGGCATCATTAAGCCTTTATCATATCTCAAAACTTGTATTTTATATTATGTTTTTTAATATAACTTTTTGCTCGTATTTGAATGAAATCCATCACCAATGACTAGACAAACTTGATAGCTTTTGATGTTAAGGTTCCAAAAAAAACTTGATACCTTTTATCTTAGACTTTTCAAGGCACAAAGTGATGTAGAGAATGTAAATGGGGATAAAATTCTTGAAAGAGGTTAAAAATAAACATTGGAGGAAGATTTTTGTGTATTGTTCAAGTAACATGTATGTGATATAATGTGAACACATTATAACACTTAAGTGTTATAACATGTACATGTTATAATGCATAAATGGTATACTATATACATGTTATATTTATATATGATATAATTATGTTATTACAATATTATGCAATGAAATTGGGATTAATTGATGTCTAAATCACATCTTATACAATAGAAATTAGGTTCCCACATATCCAATTATATTTATATAACATCATATACTTACAGTTAGGTTCAAGGGGTTTAGCTTAGGCCCAATTTCCTCTATGATTGAATTTGTGATAAAATTGGGGATGATTGAGCCCTAAATCACATTTTATAGTCATAATTAGGTTGAAAGGGCTCAAGTTAGCCAAATTTTCCTTTGTTATTAAATTGGTGGGATATTTGGTTTGGGGTATTATGACATTGGGGTCAATTGACCCCCAAATTAAATCCTATATACTCAAAGTAAGGTTTATGGGGTTAAATTTCATCCAAACTCCATAAATGATTATATAAATTAACTAATTGGATCAATATGTCAAGAAATGTGAGCTAATATAGCCCCAAATCACATCCTACACTTGTAGTTAGGTTTAATGGAACTATATTGGCCCTAATTACTTTGAAATTTACATTTGTGATAAAATTAGCATCGATTAAGATGTTTTTGACATATTATACAATTGATTGATCCATAAATTAGGTTCATGGGGCTCAATTTATCTCAAATCACCTATCTAATTACAGCAATGGACTAATTAGATCAATTCATGTGATAAAATTAGATCTCATTTAGCCCTATATCACATCATAATATTATAGTTAACTTTATTTTGTTATGATATTTGGGTTGATTATCCCCCAAATTATATCCTATATAATCAAAGTTAGATTCATGAGGTTAAATTTCATCTAGCTTGTATCATTGATTGTACCAATTAACTAATTGGATCTATATGATAGGAAATATGAGCTAATTTATCCCCAAATCACATCTTATACTCAAAATTACATTTAAGGGGTTTTAATTGGCCCCAATTACCTTGTGTTTACATTTTTTATAAAATTTGGGTTGATTAATCCATGTTCAATTACTCAATTTGGCCTAAATCACATAGATAATTCCACCAATTGACTAATTAGATTAATTCATGATGGAATCAAAGATAATTTAACCCTAGATCATGTCTTACACTAGTAATTAAGTTGAAGGCACTCAAATTGGCCCCAATTTCATTTGTGATTGCATTGGTGGACCATATTTTTATTTTATTATGATACTCAAGTTGATTGACCCCCAAATTACATGTTATATAGTCAAAATTAGGTTCACAGGGTTCATTTTCATCCAACTTGCATCACTGATTATAAAAATTAACTAACACAATATGTTAGGAAATATGAACTAGTTTAGCCACAAATCACATCCTATACTCATAGTTAGGTTCAACAGGTTTATATTGGCCCAAATTACCTTAATTTTTTCATTTGTGATAAAATTAAGGTCAATTAAGCCATATATCATATCCTATATAATTTATTGAGTGATAACTTAGGTTCATGAGGCTTAATTTGGACCAAATCACATCTCTAATTTCACCAATTAACTAATTAGATCAGTTCATGATAGAATCATAACTAATTTAGCCCCAAATCACATTTTGCTCTTGAAGTTAGGTTTAAGGGGCTCAAATTGGCCTCAATTACCTCTTTAATTAAATGAATCAACTATTTGGTTTATTATATGATGACATTAGGGTCAATTTCACTCCAAATCACCTCATATGCAATTAGAACTAGGTTCATGTGGCTCAAGTTTTCCAAACTCATGTCACTGATTGTACCATTTAACTAATTAGATCAATATATGATGAAATCAAAGCCAATTTAGTCTCAAATCATATGATATAGCTAAAATTAGGTTCAAGGGGATAATATTGACCCTAATTACCTCCAAAATTAAACCAATCAACTATTTTATTCATTATATGATGACTTTGGAGTTTACTGAGCCCCAAATCACATCTTCTACATGTCAAACTTTCATCTGCCACTAAGCCAACTAATTGTTTGCTTCATTATCTAATGAAATTAGAGTTTATTAATTCCTAAATCACATTTTATAGTCACATATATATTAAAGGGGATTAAATTATTCCCATTTGCCTTCAGATTAAACCAATGGATTATTTGGTTTATTTTATTATGATATTGGGGTTAAGAGCCCCAAATTACATCCTTTATAATCAAAAGTAGGTTAAAAAGTCTCACTTTCTCCAAAATTGCATTACTAAATGCACCAATTCACTCATTCATCAATAAGTCAAGAAATATAAGTTAACTTAGCCCCAAATCACATCTTATGGTTAGTTCCATTCAAGGCATTCAAATTAGCCCTAGTTGCTCTACCATTAAAATATTTGAATCTTTAATTCATTTTATAATGAAATTGGGTCTAGTTGAATCCTAAATCATATTCCATATAATTTAAATTACATTCACAAAATCAAACTCACCTAAATTTCATCACTATATCCATTATGTCCTTTGTTTCGTAGTGTATACATCGACACACTCCACTTTAAAATAAAATATATATAAATTTTAAATGTGAATAGATAGATACATAAAAATAATCACATATACATATATCCATTTTTTTTTGTGTTCTATGTAAATGTAACATATATGCATTATAATGTGTACACACTATGCTAAATTTAATTTAAAAACCATGTTCTTTGGCTCAAAAATGTCTTAAATTCCTAAGCCTAAGGCTTGGACTTGTAACCAAAACCAAATTTTATTTTTTAATATAAAATAATAAAATACAAATTTCATCATAAAAAACTATTAATTTTGATGAGACATTTAATAAATTTATTACTATGATGTTTAACACACTCTCCTCTTTCCATATGTATGATTTTTTAATTTTTTTGACTATTTCAAGGTTTCCATCTATGTTGATTTATGATTATGGTTTTTAGGCCACTATATATCATAAATATGCATACCTATATATGTTTATTTTTTTCATTGATCCAATTACAAAAACCATTATATAGTCACAAACTAGTCCTACTTATATACACATTTAAAAAATTATTTTTCATTTTTTTTGAGGTAGTTAGGGGTGACGAATAGATGGCTATTTATTTTTTTTAGGTTTCATGATCTATATAATTATAAAATTAATTAATAAATATTCATTAAAAAAACTTAAAAAATATAGGTCACAAACTAGATGATATTATCTAAATTTACACCAAAGGGTTTCAAATAATACTAAATGATGATCAACAAATGAGTGGTTGCATAGCTAGCTATCTACTATATTCTCCTAAAAAACATGATTTTCTCTGACAATTTTAAATGTTTGACCTAATTATACTTAACCATTTTTTAAAATACTATTATATAAACTTGACTTGAAATACTATAATTCATGTTCTTAGGCCATCTTCAAATTTTGATTGTAGCCATCTCAAATAATCTATAGAAGTTGATATTTATTGATGTTTAGAAAAAACATGTCCACAGATAGCCCCATTTTGTCCTCCAATGTTTTGACTTACCCAGCTAAGCTACCCTTAGAAAACCCTGTGGAATATAAGTGTTTCATACATGGTCTAAATGGGCCTCAATCCAATGTAGTTATTTCTCCTAGGGTGAGTTTGTAATGTATGACTATGAAATTATATGAATGTAGTTAGAAGATTGATTGAAATGGTTAAAAATTAATTCCATTGACCTAAAAATAAAATATATTAAGATTTAATTTATGAATTTTAAAATGTAAAATATTTTAAATTGGAATAAATAATGTTCTTTTGCTCAGTGTGCATTAGAATTTCCAAGTGAATGCTAGATGTGTTTGGAGAAGCCTTGATGTGATTATATAGGGAAATATTTCAAATATTTTTGCTAACCAACCTTTCCAAAATTTCAAGATGAGGGAAAAATACCATTTAAAATTTAAAAAGTTTCTATTGGAGTACAAGGGACAAGGCTACACTAGTGGATAAGGCTGTAGTACAACCCTATCTGACCTAGTACGGACCTATCCCATAAGGATAAAGACTTATAAAATGACTAAGAGGTGCCTATAAGTATATTAGGGATGTATAAATATTCTTATGACCATTTTTAAGACAATTTTTAGATTAATGTATGCTCCCATAGAGATTATAAGTTATCAGAATGAAAAATAGGCCAAGTGAGGTAAGGATATAAAGATTAAGCATTGCCAAACATTTAATGATAAAATTTATGTGTCTAGATTTTCTCCTAATTTATTGTAGTGATGTGATAAAGTTAAATTACTAGAGTAAATTATATGAAAACCTAAATGTGTATACACACTTTGTATTTTCATGTGAATATTAATTTTGTAAGATGACTTAGTGTAAAAACATTCAACAATGTCATTGAAAGTGGTTATTTTTCATACTTGAAAGTTAAAATTATGAAACTTGAAATTTAATATTTAAAAATAAATTAAGGAAAGCATAGACCTAAAATATTATGTAATATAATTACCATGTAACTTGAAAGGGAAGAAGTTATTGCCCCTTTTTGAGACATTTGGAGAAATGTTAAACCTATGGTGAAGTGACAGTGATCAAGTCTCAATTTGAAACCTTTGAAAGTTCTTTAGTTGGAAATATTTTATGCTCGTACTCTCATTTGATTATTTGGAGTACTCTATAAAATAATTTTAAGGGGTAGACCCACTAGTTGTGGCTTGCTACATTGAAAAAGTGAAATAATATATATTGAATGTCACTTGACTTTAAAGTATCCCACTTGCAACATGAATTCAAACCACACATTTGAAGGAAAATTTATATTCTATTTGAAACTTTGTAGCTTCTAAACTTTTTAACTTTGATAAGTCTAAAAATACCATGTACTAACTTGAACATGAATGAATATCATGCCCCCTATATTGTATTAATTTGATATTTAATGTTGTTTGAACTTGTAATAATATGAATGAGTGTACATATATGTCACATGCCCCAATAATATGAAAATTTTGAATCATGTTGTAATTATGAAAAGTGTATAGTTCCATAATTCTAAAAAAAAATTATGAACACTTGACTTATCAAGACAAACCCTTTGTGATGCCCCCATTTTGAGATTAAGGATGTAGCCTACAAGTAATTAATCCCAAAAGAAATTATTTTGTGTAAAATAGAATCATATAATAGGATTTTAAACATTTAAATTGGATTGCATCATAGTATTTGAATATAAAATTAAATTTGCATATGAACATGCATTAGAATGATATATCATTGAAACACATAAACAAAATTTACATGATGTGTATCATGGCACTAAAATCAGAGTAGAGAATAGGATTAATGCATGATATGAACCATGGAACCATAGTAACAAGCAATAAACATACAATGTCACACAAAAAGCCTAAAGGCCACATACAGGGGACATATTAATGTTGCATAAACACACAATACCATAGTCCACACACAAATGGCATAATGATTCCATATAATAAATAATTTTATACATACAAGGCCAAGGACTATACATAATAAGAAATCAAGCCCTAACTTATCATAAGGTAAAGTAAGAAAGAAGCACAAATCAAATGAGACTAGTCTAAATCAGTCATATGTATCGATGTCATTGTTATCAAGTAGCATATTCATATAACACTTGTAAATTATGAGTGAATATCAAAACATTTATACATTGTATAGTTCAACATGGTATAAATTTTTTGAATAGATACAACCTATTGAATTTTTCATGGACAATTAAGAGATGCCCCCAAATTAGTAAGGTTTTTGGGTAATAGAGGAAGGCAGACATCAAAGAACCATGTAAAATTATGTCATGTATCACACTCAAATACCTCATGAAAAAAAATGTGTATTAAAAACTAAAATATAATATCTATCTAGCATAGAATAAATAACATATGTAAACAATTTATCCACTAACATTTGAAAATGTTCTTTAGGTCCCAATTTTTAATTTTTGAACATATCTAATTTTTTATTTTGACATATGTGAATGTTTTTTTTGAATTTTTGCCATATTTAAATTTTTTGAATTTTTTCCATATTTGAATAAAAAAATTAAAAAGATGTTAATAATTAAGACTTTGAAAATAGTGAAAAATTGAGGGATTTGAATAATCCTTAACAAGGTACAAAATCATAAGCTGATAGAATGAAGGAAAGCAATATGCCCCCAATACATGTGTAAATGAGTCATAACAATGTAGCTCAAATGCTTAGGATAGATAAGAATGTACATGCTTCTAATGGGAAACAAAGAGATGTGATCATGGAAGTATAATTAAATCCATAGTACTATAGGTAAGCAAGTGGAGTGACATAAATAATGTGCATTGAAAGAATTTTTAAGATATTTGTTTTGTGTTTTTCATATTGGTTTGAAAACAATCAAGAAGACAAGTGCCCAAAATGTAAATAAAGCCAAGGGATAGAAGAATGTTTGGATAACAGATATAATAATTAACAAGGACCTAAAATCAAAGAAGATATGTACAAATTATAATGATATTATATAATAAATTATCTCATTAATGGGCATATATGCATAACCCATGGCATGATATGAAGGAATGGCTTCATGTGAAGAAGAAGTTCAATTATAGATGCTTCTAAATATAAATAAGTGTCATATGTTGTAATATAACCTTTTGAATCATAGTTAATGTGCCCATTGGAACCTATATCCACATGTGTGGTAAGAGAGGATGCAACAACTTGTACTTGTGAAGCTCCATGACTAACTTGTGATGCCTTAAGAGATGAATACCTTCTTTTATGTGTTTTTTTTTTGTTAAGACATTATACCATGATCTTTAGAACTAACTAAATATTTTCATGTATAAATAGTCTAATAATCCAGATTAATCTATCTAATGTCAGTATAATATTTCTAATCCCATCCTCAAATAGTATAATACATCTTATTTTTCACTTTCTAAGAGTTTTAAATTACCAAAAATATTTATATAACATAAATATCTTTAAACAATAGGTACTAAATTCATATCAAGCACTTTTTTAAATATGGTTTTTGTAACTTTTAAAGTGCAATGTTGAATGAATAATAGTCATAATTTTTTTCCATAGTGTATCCAAGGCTACCCATAAAATTTAAATCTTACATGGAATTCACTTAAATGCCCTTAAAATATGAAACCCTTTCCAAATTTATTTTCATTTTTATAAGATATGGGTAAACACTTTTATAGAATCTAGAGATATGAAATAGAGGGGTAAGTATTTTGAATGGAGCTATGAATTAGTTTATAAAAAAATAGAATACCCATATCCCCCTTACATTCCCACAATAAAAAAAAATCACCAAAATCAACGACATCACCAATTTCACCTACATCACTAATGTCACCCAATGACCACAACCAACTTCATGCCATGCGATATTTAAATTAGGTGGGGGTTGACACAACCAAGCCACTTAAGCATCTATTGAATATTTTTTATGATTGATATCTATTAAAAATTTCCCTTCAAATGGTAATTCTATTTTAATAGTTGAAGGAATATTCATTAGATAAAACATATATATTTATTATAATCTTATTTTGAACTCTAATTTTGAGAATGATCTAATGTGGAATTAGTGGAGTTTTAAACAGGCCATGAATACTAACTGATATCTATCAATGTAGTATTATTTTATGTGATTAAGTGATTATACACCATTCAACTCCAATAAAACATTCAATTACTCTTTTCAGATTAATCTCATTAGTTCAATAGCTAACTAAGATGGAGTTTTAGTTTGAGATAGGGATGCCATTATCATAGCATTCATATTGGATAATCAAAATTGCATAAGAGTTATGAATACTTAATTTGAAAATATTTTGATTAAAGATGGAAATTAAAATTGATTT
Organism: Torreya grandis; assembly: GCA_037957365.1. NCBI lineage: Eukaryota > Viridiplantae > Streptophyta > Pinopsida > Cupressales > Taxaceae > Torreya > Torreya grandis. The sequence continues at coordinate 1,105,961 of JARHVA010004624.1, forward strand.
AGGACTATTTGAACTATGATGTTGTTATGTGTCCTTCTATAAAGTTGTGAGTGCCACAATGGTGGAACATCACAATATTCCCAATAAATTAACACTAAATTTTGATCAGTATGTTTTATTTGCATATTATGATTTAAATTGGTGATAATGTGATGCATAGGGCATAATTACATATAACCACCTTGTTACAAAATTCTATTTACATCCTTTATATAAATCAAACTTGTAAATGAAACAAAGTGTGATATTATGACATGTGGCATCATCATACAAATCAAATTTATCACATACCTTTATTATTTATAACTTTTAACTATGTTCTTAATTGATAAAATTCTTATATCCTTTTTTAAAATTGGCACATGCCTATTCTACACAAGTCTGACATATTAAGAATATTATCAATTAAGAATCCAATATTATTCTTTATATTATGTAAAATAGACCACTATTGAAACATAATCCTACCTAGTACCCTCATACTTGGACCATGGTCTCATAAATGGCTCTGTAATTAAGGAATTACCTATGCAAACTTGTTGAATCAAAATATGTGTCCTTGTATTCCTGGTTTGTTTCACACCAATGGGTCTTCCTTGGCTTTAATGTAAGAAAAAAGTTCAACTCTATCATGGTCACATCCCATGGTTTCTCATTTCTTCCTTATTAAGGTCTTACTATAAATTGGCTTGGACTTGAGATCATTTCATTTTAATTCCATTTTGACTAGTGTTTTAATGATGGTGAAGCTAGGTCCTTTCCTACCATTCTTTGAGATTAGTTTTATTTCCTTGTAATGAATATTGAAATCATTGTATGAGATTTCATGGGATGTGAAGATTTTATTTAATTAGATACCATCATTGAATCACCCTCCTTTCCTTGGGTTTATGAATATTTCCATATCATTTTAAATGACTATGATTGCATGTCTTTTTAAGTTTTGTAGCTTCAACCATTGATTAAAAGAAGGGATGAAAACACCAATATTGGCCATGCTATTTGCCCTTTTGTTACCTTCTCTATAAATATTTGTTATTGAGACTTTTTTAAAATGTTGTACGTTCCTTTTGGCATCCTCAATTTCTCTTTGGATAGACTAGGAGGGTATAGTTTTGCTCAATTTACTTGGCATCCTTAATTTCTCTTTGGATAGACTAGGAGGGTATAATTTTACTCAATTTTCCAATAAATATGTTGGTACCAATAAATATGTTTTTACTCAATTTTTACAAGTGTTTCAAGAATATTTGTAGTTATTGATGATAATGTCCCATTCTTTTCATGATAGTACATTGATATCATGTTTGCATCAAATGTTATTTGTTTTTACATATTACTTTTCTCACATGTTCTTATTTTTATATAATATAGATGTATTGCCAACAACACATAGATCCTTAGCAAATGAGACTTAAATTACATTTAATAATTATTATATATTTCTGATTTATTATTACATTTATTTTTAATTTTTATATTTGATAGGGTTTTACATATTTTTCCTTTGATCTTTCATTTATTCTTTGTATGATAGCATAAATGTCTCTTTTATTTGGAGAGAATGATCATGTGTACTTGTTTTTAAAAGGCACCAAAGTAGAAGAGGATAGAGTGTATCCAAGCAAAATGATACTACATTGTAAAGACATGAGAATTGGACTTGTTATTGTTTGTGTTGACATAATTTTGGATGGAAAATTATAATTTCCTTATTTAGTTGATGGATTTGAAACCTTAATAGATGTAAAAGAAAAGATACTACATTCCATGAGAAGAGAGTAATTTTTCAAAGAATGCAAATCCATCCATTCCCATAGTTCATATTGATTACATTTTTATTGATTCAGAGGTTTATAGTTCCATGAAAGAGGGAGATTATAGTGATGAAAATTAAAACACCATCAATTATATAGGACCTAAAGATAAAATTGATTTTATCATAGACAATGTCATTCTTAAACACAAATGTTATAGTAGAGATGATGACATAGCCCAAGGATTTTTAGCTCATGTTATAGAGGATCATGAAATTAATGAAGAGAGATTGGGACCTTTGATGTTTGGTTTAATGCTTGAAAATGTGGTAAATTTATGTTATAATTGCTCATTACTACAATCCAATAAATTAATAGTTTAACCAATAAAAAATTTGGTTTTCAATGAAACAAGAAGCACCCTTATGTTCAATAAAAGCATTGTTGAATTAGATGGTCCATACCTTGTATGTATCAGTGAAAACAATTTAACGTTCAAGGGAGTTGCTTCTAAATTGATCCATTTGTGCTCATTTATGATTAATTATGTTGTATAGGGAATAATTATAAATGTAATTGAAGGAGACGATGTATAATTTATTTTATTAGATGTTAACTCCTTTGATGTGAATATTGATAAAGTATTCAACCCTCTTTGTAAAGGATGTTCCTTATATAAAGGATCTCTCATACAATGTCTTTCTAGGCAATTGATTGACATAAAAGGTTCTCTTCTAGATGTGAGATTCAAACAAGTCCTAGATGAGGTTGAAGTGAACATGTGGGATGTATTATAAGAGTGTCAAACATAGATGAAATATTCATTTTATTTTGATGCCACTAATTACAATTATTCTAAATAAGTGATCAGAAGACCCTATATTGCTCAAAAACATCAAAAATCGAATACCCCTCTACCTAATTCATAAAATCAAAATCTTGATGAGGATATAAAATGGTAAATTTTTTTGGATAAAGTCATGAATGTGAAAAATAATTATTGTAAATTTGGTTATCTCAAAAAATTAAACCTAGCTTTAGTCACATTTATATGTCATAAAACTATAGACATGAATGAAAAAGATAGAAAGAATTTTGTGTTAGATGCATTAAGAACAAATTTCATCTTTAATGTGGGGCATAAATATATGGATGTGCATAAAATGAAATTTGATAGGATGGATGTCTATCATAATGCATGACACAAATCTTATGGATACCCAACGAACACCTTTTATAGGCATAAAATATTCTACATAAATGGTCATAAGCATTCAATAAATGGTAACACTAGAAAAGAGAAATGAATGTCAAATATGACCATAATATTTTCTTTCATATCAATAATGGCTGAGATAAATTCAAATATTTATCTACATTTAACTCATTGTGTAGGATAGGATGAAATTAAAGTTACTCAAAGTCTACTTCTTGCAATCTATATCTATAATTTAATGTGAAAGAACTATAATGAGGATATCAGATTATTGAGACTTCTACCAATGTCACAACCAATTTTTAACAAGATAATGACCAAAATATTTCAGCATGTTTTCATTGTAAAGAACAACTTCTTCATCAATTATGATGAGTGTAGGGATATGTACAAAAAATGTAGAGCCACCATATGCCCAAAATCACTCTCAAAACTTGAGGAGGAACAAACATGGCATAATTAATACATTCAAAGTTGATGTGCACATTAATACTCCCATAAATTATAATCAGAGGAACAACCTCAAGGATTCTTGAGCAGTGCATGATAAAATGGGTAAAATATAAACTTACATACCAAGGATGGGGAAAAATTCAAATTCAATAAGTAATGTTATGAACATAATAGTTAATTTTAATGGTATGCTCACACATGGACATAAGACTAGGGTTTTTGGCCACCTCAGCATACCATTTGTTGAATATAGAGAAAACTACATAGTTACATCATTAGCTATGTGTCTCAATAAGCTCTAAGATCCTATCATTGATGAGTATGGGAATTTATTATACACTTTTGGATCATCCAAACAACCATTTCATGATTTAATATTACAAAATTAAGTGCATGATAAGTGTAAAGAGACAAGAAAAAAAAATTCCATATTAAATCAATTAATAGTGTTTCTGGTACAAGTATTCATTCAAAAAATAACCACCAATCCTCTACTTATAACTAGATAATGATTTGAGTGATAAAAAGAATCATAAATTATTTTCATTTGCATCAATGTTGACAAAAATAAGGGTATTCAACATTGTTTATGTAAACTCCTCCTAGTGGGACACACCAATGAGGATATAGATGGGAATTTTGGCATATTAGCAACATCATTATGGAAACTAGACGTATTTTCTTTGCCACATATCATGGACACCTACAAAACATGACAAGAGGGGTCAAGCACATTTATTCCTTACCTTATTAAGTAAGTGTATGGATTCAAAGCCTTCATAGAGCTACAATTGTTGGATGGAAGCCAAAAGATAGCGGGTATTATAAAACCTAAGATGTTTAGGTTTTATGTTTTGGATGGCATATCAATGATGGAATATAAAGTAACAATAAAGGATCTCCAATGGTCTCATCCAATCCCAAACTCTGGTACAAAGGATAATGTTGAACCCAACTTGTCAGAAGGGAATCCTCATGTAGCATCTTTCAAAGAGCTCAAAGTTTTGGAAGATCTAAAAATTGAATGAAATCATATATTGAACATTAGCTAAACCAATTAAAGCACATCAGTGTGGTTGAAAAGTGATTAATTATTTCTAGGAATATATTGGTACATAAAATGTGAAATTTTATTTAATGTATGTGGTAACCATATTTGGTTTTACAAGAATGTGCCCATTATACATGAGTATATAAAAATAATATGAGAAACAAAGGCCTATATTATTATTTTGGGTAGAATGGGCACACGCCCATTATACACATTGAGATAAGAATAATGACCTCTAAATTGATCATATGAGAAAAAAAGTCCCATGTTATTATCTTGTGTAGAATGTGTACTTGCATATTATACACAATATTACTAAGAATATTGACAAATATGTTTTACATTAGGCATATGGGTAATGAAAAGTGTTGTCTAATACTTGTACATGGTGACAGTAAGTGTGTTTTTCAATGTTGCACTAATATTTTTAAATCTTCCATGTCATGATGTGATTGGTTAATATATGATAAATTTTAGATAAATATTAAACATTACTATAATAACTATAATTAGGCAATAGTATGACAACCATAGGGTCACATTATTTAAAACATGAGGACCCATTTCAATTATTATACCATGATCAAATATTGGCCCATTAACCCTAAATATGAATTTAAAGGTGAAAATTTATTAAAGATATAATTAGGATTTGATTCCACACTAGAATTTTGAATCCAATAATAGCTATATTAGATTCCAATATCACACTATTTAAAACCAATAATAACAATATTGGGATATGATATCCCACTATTTAAAAACCAATAATAACAATATGGAAATCCAATTTCAACAATTATAAAACCTTAAATGGCAATACTATAAGTCCATATTCTTAAGAATATGCCTAGATTTCATTAAAAGATGGTTTAAGGTATAACTTCTAATTTATACTCTTTCTTTTTACAAAACCTTGATTTACCAAAAAATATAAATTATACCCCTTTCAATGTATTTTTGTCTCTTAAATATGGTAAATGTAGCCTCCATAACTTATAAACTATAATGACAGAGGTCGTGCCAAATTTGAAATAATTTAGACCACCATAGCACTTGGAGGGAGTATTTATATGCTAGTGGGGATTCAAACCCAGGTCTAAAAGAATACCCAAAATAGGTAACACTTATGGTATTTTCAATAGTTTTACTTGTCCTCTACTCATCAAATAAAAAGAAATCAACATTACTATTACAAATACAATGGCTTTTATAAGTGTTACTAAGAATTAGAATGGGAAAAGATTAGAAATATTTAGATCCATATATATTTACATATGGCATTCTGTATCGGTCAATTAGATTATAAAAGAGGCATATTTCATTAAATAAACCTTTTCCATTTTTTATTTAATTACTATTAGATTCATCTAATTAGGTTTTAATTAGTTAAAGTAGTCAATAATATTAATATTCATTATAAGACATTCTTTAATAAATGAGTATAAATATAATTAATTTGAACTACATATATAATATTATATATTATAATATATAAATATAATAGTATAATATAGATTATTATATTATATTTAATTTATAATATCTATTATATAAATAATAATATATATCATTATTACACATTAATAATAAATATTAATAAATATCTAATTATATATTATAATTTATAAATATTTAATACAATATTATGTATTATACATAATATAATTTTTATAATAAAATAATAAATATTATTAACAATATAATATATTACTCCTTGATAATAGGGTCAGTGAAATATCTAGGGCACAAACTCTAACTTGTTGGAATAATCCTTAGGGCTAAGTGATCAAGATTAATTTTGATGGAACAATAAAGCCTAATCTAGGCTGGGTTGGTGTTGAAGGCATTTTCATAGATTACAAACGTTATTTTCTCCTTGGTTTTAGTGAATCTTTGGGTTGATATACAAATAATCATGTTGAAACCAAGGTCCTTTAGAGGGGTTTATCAATTTCTTTGTAAAATAATTGGACTAATCTTAATATTGAGGGTGATTCCCCATTAATAGTGTAAGATATGAAGAAAGGAAACATTAAAAATTGGAATCTTTCCAACATTATAGAGGAATGCATGAAATTCTAAGAGAACTTCAATCACTTTACTCTTCTTCATTCCTATTGAGAAGGTAACTAGGTTGTTGACCACTTTGTAAACCTTGGCATCAACCTAAATTTCTAAGATCATTCTTTGGGTCTTATTTCATTTCCAAGTTTGGATAGCAAGGCCAAATGTCTAGTTGATAAATATTCCTCTCATTTCACATTTAATGACATCATTTATGACTAGCAATGGTATTCACAATATGCATCATTTATTTTAGTACTAGGCATCATTTTTGGTGGCTCAAGGTCATCATGATTTAGTATATCATTATTTTTTCTTGGTAGAAGGTATGTGTGGGGTTCTATATTATCTTCCACCTCCCTCCTATCTTTGTCAATTTCAAAAAATGGTGGCTAAACGAGTGGAATCTGAAGGGCCTATGCACAACTAATGATATGTAAGACTCCTTAGTTAAGTTAATCCCCTCCAAACAAATTAGGGAGAGCAAGAACAAACACATGGAAATAAACATAGTTAGGTAAATGTATTCTGATTTGGTACATAATTACTCTAGTAATGATGTTCATCACTCCTTATTAGGTCTAGTGAGTGACCTCACGTTGAATAGTTTATTGAATTTAAGCAATTTAGTGGATAAGCATACCAAGATTACTATTAAGGATGCATTGATTTTTTCCAATCGACACTCATTGAGGGAGTCAAAGAAGAGAAACTGATCAAGTGAATGTCCACCAACCTTATTCATTCTTAGCTTTTGGAAAGACTTAGTGGAGGAGACTCAGTGGATTCAGTTATTCAGGGTATGGAGGATCTAGGGAAATCCACCTCCAGGTGAGATACACTCAAAGAGGCATAATTCATTAGGGTTAAAACAAATATATTTTGTGCTAGCAATAATTTTTTTTATATGGACATGGAATAATTTGGTACTTACATTGAAATTAGGATAGACCAATTTTGGGAACTTATAAAAGTCATTATTGTTGATAATATCTCACAGAGATGAATGTTGAATGTTATTTATGGTAGTTTAGGCATCCTTGTCTTGGGAAATGATGACTCCAAGTTGTTTAAATCCTTGGTGGTTCTAAAAATTAAAGATGAAGCTCACAAATATGTTCCTTATTTGGTGGTTTTTAGATCCTCTAAGGAGGATTAGACTCATTTCTGTCAATAGTGGTTGGTCTCTTTCTATAATAGAAAAAGATAATAGTTCTTTAGTTGTATTTCCATTTACAAGTGATGAACCTCATATGTATACTCATGAATTTATAAATGATTTTGGTTATTATATAAATAGATGGGCTTATCCCCTATGTGTGTGTGTGTGTAATGAACAATATAAGTATATTGATACTATTAAATATTTCAAGGTGTATTGGGTGATGATGGTAAAGGATAATGATAGGGTATTCTAGGGAATGAACTCAAAAAAGCTCATGTAGATACATGCACAAAATTTTGTAATATGTTAGTGCTAGTATTATATATAATTAATAATATAAATTTATTAATACTCTATATAATATAATAGTATATTATTAAATTATATATATATATATATATACATACACACATATACATACACATACATACATACATACATATATATACACACACACACACACATACACACACACACACATATACATACATACATATATATATATACACAAACATATATACATACATATATATACATATACACACATACATATATACATACATATATATATATATATACACATATACATATATACACACATACATACATATATACATACATACATACACACACACACACATACATACATATATACACACACATATATGCACGCACACACACACACACACACACACACACACACACACACACACACACACACACACATATTAATAGTCCATAATATGTGTGTGTGTTATATAGTATAATATAATTAACAATATCAATATATTAATACTATATATAACATAATAGTATTTATAATAATATTAATTTAATATATATAATATTGATAATATAAATTATATGTGTATGTGTGTATAATTAGTGACATGTTACATAATTTTGTACATGTATTTACATGAGCTTTTTCGAGTTTGTTCCATGAAATATTTTGTCATAGTCCTTTACCATCATTACCCAATACACATTGAAATATTTAATTATTTTCATGCTTTGTATGTCCTTGAAATTTCCCAACACTTTACCCTTACTCATACTATAAAACATAACGTCTCTTCCCTAGAAAACTCATAATTATATAAAGGAACACATGAACTCATTTTTCACCATTCCCTCAACCAAAAATATTAGAGTATAATTGTTTGAAACTTTGTTTACAAAAGATGATATGGGGTAAGTAATTATAGGTTTCAAATAAGGTACGATTACAAATTTAGAATATTTCACTTCAAAAAATCCTATTTTACCAAAATAAAAACTTACATCCCTTCCACTACCACCATTATAAAAAATATTGAATTATTATTTTTTAACACTTCATGAACAAAAGATGAGAAAGGGTTGATGGTCATGGATTTTGAGTGAAGCACAACTGTGATTTACATTAATTATATTAATGAAACTCCCTATCAAAATTAAAATAAAAACCCTCCCAACATAACTTGCACCTTTGGGAAACTACTAGTTTACCTTCTCTTAAATATTCATTTCATATGGAATTATTTTTGTTTTCTTGATGAGACTCAAGTCAAATCATGTTATGGACATTTTGGCTTCCAGAATTGGTTTTTTTAGGTTTATTATTATTTATTTATGATTGAGTGGGGGAGAGGAGGTGAGGGTATATCTATTTAATGTTTTGGACTTTGATGTAAAATTAATGAGTATTATGTAAGTGGGATTTGGTTTTGGATAAAAAATGATTAATATTACTAGTCCCTACCATGCCAAGGTACTAGTGGATTCAATTTTAAAGTACTTCATTTTTCCTCAGCCAATCAAAAAATTGAAATATATATTATAAAATAACTATAAAATTTTAGATAAATTTTATCTTATAAATATTAGCATATTCCCAACATGTTAGTTAGGAATATTCTCCTTAACTTTAATGCAATTGTCAACGTTTCAATTTTTTATTAATAAAAAAAGTCTTCGTACCTGAAAAATAATTATTATAAACTTTTAAAATAATCTTATTCATGGACCCAAACCATTTAAATCACATACCCCATTAATTATTAATTCATTAATAAAAACATACTAAAGGATAGCTGGCATAAAGTAAATCAGGGGTCATCATCAAATTTGAAATCAAATTAAATTAGACCAGACATTGTGAACAAAAATTTCTGCAACTTGTCATAAATGTTATCAATCAAACAATTTTTTTGTTGATATTATTCCCTAATTTTTACATGTTGATCCACATATTAAATAAACCTCTATATTTCCATGAGAAAAGAGATTAATGCATTCCCCATTAAACATAAGAACCAAATAACCATTAACACTTTACATGTCATATAAATTTAATTTATGTTTTCATGTTTTCCATTTGATCAATTATGTATTTTCATGTCATTATAAATTGAGTCAATTAATGATAAAACCATGTGATAATCATCCTTAAATTTTAATGGTAATGAATGATTCAAGAAATGAAAGATGCATACTGAGTATTTATATCCAAAAGTTGATATCTTTATTTATGATTGGTTATTAGAGATCTAGTAATTAAATATGTTTATGCATCTATTAATAATAATATATCTAAATTATAGTCAATATTTTAATATATTTGATAATTTTGACATATAAAGTTATAGCTTCATATTTTATAGCTATAAAACAACACTTTTCATGTAGATGGCAGAAGCAATGTAAAACTAAAATTACACGGGTGACAATAAATTTGTTGTTGGTGGTGGCCACTAAATAAATGATGATTTAAATAAGTCCTCTAATAAAGAGCCAAAAAACACCTGGTTCATCTATTCCATGGATATTTATCATTTGAAGATGTAATCTTGACATGAAGAAATAGAAAAGCTTTATTGTATGAGCCACGTGGAAGACCGCATTTAATGGTGCTATTATAGTCAAAGTCTGTTGCTTATTTTTGTATTATGTAGGTTTAATTGAAGGCATAAACAAGTATGATTTATTATCATATATATTTTGAACTAAAGGCCTCACCTTTCATTGGCAATATCAATTTGGGATGCTCTCTGCTCCTCTTCCTTTCCCTTTTTTTTATTTCAAATTAAATCTTTTACAAAAAACTTAATCACTCACTTTAGTAAATAGTAAAATGTTTGATTATTATTTTTTTAATTTTAATTTTTAAATTTATTAATTTTTTGCTTTTTCCTTTTATCCTCTTATGTGTTTAATTACTATAAGATAATCTTTACCCATAATTATTATTAATAATTACGATATAAATAATCTTCTTGATCATAAAGCATGGGAAATCATGCATAATTATCAACCATGCAAACCATTAAAGCTCCTTAAGAGAGAACTATAAAATATTGATGCTATTAAATAAAGGCAATATAAATATTAATTAGATTCAAATTATAATATAGTGCAACTTCAATCTAAACAAACAAAGGTAGGGACTAGCTAATACAAGGCCCTTACTTTAGTGGGTTTTGGTTCCAAATAAAATGTGACCATGTTTATGTAACTACATTTTTGTTCTAAATAAATTATATAATTCCCTCTTTATTGGGAGTGCATAATTTTATTTATTCACAAATACATTTTTTTTTAAATAATTATTTATATTAATGATGTGGATTAAGTCCCTATTAATCTAGAGGACATAGTTTTTTATTATTAACAAATATGTTTAGGCTTTGTTGAAAAAAAAAATATTTTTCATAAATATGATGATACCTTGTATACAATAAAAAAGACCTAATTTTAACTGACACCACCAAATTGGTGGGTCCATACTCTCCATGTATCCTTAAACTTATACTAAAAGAGTTAAATATTAAAAAATTGTGATTGGTTGTCCAACTAATGTCAAAGAGTTTGTGAGTGTCAGTTAAGCTTGGTCAAGAAAAAAGGGTCAACCATGAGGATCCTGAAATATTATTATTAGAAAAAAGGAGTTTAGATGATATATATATATATAGGTTAAAGGGGTTATAATTTAATTAGTGAGGATGATAAATTGTAATGATATCTTCTAAGGTAAAAACTATAAGATAAATTTATAATAAATAAGCCCAAATTTGACAGGCAATTTTCTATAATAGACCTCCTAATCATGGTAGCTTAGTCAAAATAAATTATAATTAAAATATATGCTTCCTCAAATTGTTATAATTAACTTCTTAAAAGTAGAGATATCAATATCTATATAACTCAAAATACCATGGTTAGTCTATTTTGAATTGAATAAATCCAACTATTAGATCTAAATTATTAAAATTGATATATATGAAATACAAAGATTTGGAAATGAAATACAGAATATATAGAATTTTTATATTAGCTAAAAATAGTAAATAGGCCTATAGATATACAAACCTCCATAAAACAATTATTATGTTGATTTTCCATGCTACCTTTGATTGTAAACTAGATAAAAATACCTACAAACTTTGTCATGTATAAAAACAAGAATTTAAATTATGTAAGAAAAAGTCCACAAAAGGTAGACACAGTCATACTACAACCTTGTCTGTTAATTATTGGCATGTTTTAGTTGATTGTGCACCTATTTTTTTGATATGGGTATGTGTGAATACTCGAAAAAGTTTATTAATTAATCATGTTTCTTTATTTATCACTTGAAATACCTAAAAAACACAAAACCCTAACTCCTACACAATAAACACAATAGAGATCAAATGCCAAAAGTGGGGAATATGATTAGGGAAATAGTTGGATAAGTGCACGGAGTTAAGGGATAATTTTATGGAAACTTTTCATAATGTTTACAAGTTATTGAAATAATGTGCACATGTTATTCAAAACAAAGTTTAGTAACTACTAAGTCATAACGTGTACACAATATAATGTATACATGTTTTACAATCTATAAAACTCGTATGCATTATATTGTCTAAACATAAAATAGAAAACCCACATACAAATAGTAAAATAATCACTTTCCCCTCAAACATTTATTGTATTCCCTTAATCATGGAACCATGTTTGCATTTTACTTCTAAGAGGAGAGAACATGCCACAATTAACAATTAGATCAAAAAATTAATAATGTCATCATGGAGGGGGGTAAGCAAGAAAAATTCATACTTATTAATATGATAATTTTAGTAATTATTTTTTCTTTACATCGTTTTTTTATTAAAACTATTTTTTTATTTGAACATCCCATTTAAGTGCAAGATAAAACCCTCATAACCCTCCTCCTAAGCCTCTTAAGCCTTGTATCCCTCCAAGCCCTCCTATAATTCAATAATACCCCTCGAGTAGTTAGGAATAATCGTTGCATATATAATAAAAAGAATACAAATTGAAGAGGGAATTAGGAGAATTAGGTACCCATATTCAACCAACACCTAGCATGCATATTTGACTAATACTTTAGAGTCAGTAGTAGGCCAAGTTGACTCAATAACGATTCAAATAGATAGATGGACATCTTATAGAGTGATATTTATGGATTACTATGCTAAAAAATTATCAACATATGATGTGAAGGACAAATAAATTAAAAAAAGGACTAAAATTATACACTATGCATTGATCCATCAACAAATGCACCTTTTACATTATCAACAAAATGGTTCCCAATCCACTAATGCCAACATAATTTGAAAATAATTTTTTTAGGACTGATGGTGGATGGTATTTTATTACCCACCTTGTCACAATAATGAAGTTTCAACATATTTTTTTAGTGAACTTTATTTTAAATTTATCCTTACCGAGATTCCCAATTATTTGACTACTCAAAGTTTTACAGTTGAGGTAAAGGCTTTGTACATGATATAACAAGTGCATGGCATGCACCTAATCAAACTTCAAGATTCCATATCCAAAATAAATCTCATCCTAAAACCCCTTTATAGTAAAGGAGGTTGTTGATATTGACATTTTGCATGCACTTACTAATACACTCATTCTGCATAAGAGTAAGCTTTTTGAGACTGATGTTGGAGAGGGTGGACATGGGGATACTCCACCTAGTGTGCATGTTTGATCATACCCTTATAGATCCTATGGTTTTATATTCACTCGAAATTTAGATGACTGTTGTGGTGATTTCAAGGGCCTAGATGCTATCATTTTGACTGATAAATTTTTGGCACATATATTTGTTGTGTAGACATCGACTACACCTAGGTAGGTACATTATATATTTATCATGTTAAATTATAGATATATTTGTATTTATAAGGTAAAACTCAATTTACATATAATTTTAATAATATATATGTAATTGTTTATGTTTTGGGAGGGGATAATAACATCATTTTCAAAACTAATTTGTGGGTCATTTACTACTGCATGTGTTGATGTTACTCAACTATTGTATACATATACAGAGATAATTTTTCATTAATATTATACTTCATGTGTGTGTGTGTGTGTGTGTGTGTGTGTGTGTGTGTGTGTGTGTGTGTGTGTGTGTGTGTGTGTGTGTGTGTGTGTGTGTGTGTGTGTGTGTGTGTGTGTGTGTGCGCGCGCTCAACTAACAATCATATATTATTTTTATAGTTGATGACCATAGTAGTGACTCCTCAATATATATAGGTAGAATAAGACATATGCATTGTTGTTGTAATTTCATCTATACAACCATTTATTGAGGCATGTTAAATTTTAATTTTCAATTTTAAATATATATTTATTTTAATAATTTGTCTCTATACATGGGAAAATATAAATAATGTGAATGTATTATGTATGCAGGGTTATCTGATGACATATGATAGTCTCATTAAAATTAGTAGCAAGGCACCTACTCATGATGTTTCTCCCTCTCACACTTTTATATATGCAGCTCAACCTATCACTAACCCTATTGAGTATAAAATTAAAATTGAGTGTGACCACAAGATTTCATTAATTGTATGTTTAAATAATTTTTGTATCAATTTAAAATTAATTTCTAAACTTAGTTACATGTCTAGTATGTGATTTTTATAATAATATTTTTATATGAACAAGTTTAGCTACAAGTGATCTATGAGCGTAAAATTATTCTTAGTTAGATATTATAGGAATATAAGGTATTTTAGAGATCTCCATATATAGTAAAGGCATCCAAATCAGAGTCATTTTTGAGGAAAGAAAAGAGGGAGGATTTTTAATGAGTAGGACATGTCATAGATGATGTAATTTTTTGTATGCCTATATGGAAATGTATGAATTTTGGCATTATATACTTATATTACATTCACCCAACATTCTATTATGTTCTTATTTTCTATGCCTTTATGGATTTTAAGGATGTGTGTGTGTGTGTGTGTGTTCATATTTTGTGGTGATCATCTTTCTACATACAATTTGGCCCACATTAATATTGAAAAACTAAATTTGATGGTTGTATGGCCATATTTAAATATGATAATCTTTAATATTTCCTTAATGTAATTTTTAAAACAAACTTACAACCATTCATTATATGTTGCACTTAAAAATATATGGGACAAAATAGTATAATGTTTGAGATAGAGTCATATATTAGTGTGAAGTGCCTCTTATGTTTGGGATGCACCATATTATGGTTTTATTTATGATACTTAATTATAATGGGGTACTATCATTGGTTCCTTATGGAAAATCTTGTCATCTTTATAAACTTCATTGATGACATTTCATGATTTGGTTGGTTTATGGATGGATATGATGCTTTGATATTATGTGCCAAGACTTCTATTTGTCTTTACATTATTTGATTATCTATGGTATAAAATATTTGAGATGTCATCCTTTAAGTGATTTTAGGAGATAGTGAATGGATACCATCCTTTCTTGTATTGTGGATAGACTAAATGTTTGATATGATGTTTTCACTATTCTAATGTGGATACCTTTGATATAATGGTTTACTATCATTTGGCTTTTGCAAATGACATTTAAAGACATCATCCGTGGATGCTTTGTGGATGGTTTGGATGGTTTATAGTATATGACACTTGGAGATGCCATATGAGGAATTGGTGTTTGAATATATTTGATGCATTGGAGATGATGAATGTAGAATGGTAGACAACCACAATCAACACTTTATGATTATATAATTTATGTGAGTTTTTTGTTATGGGACTCACTTAAGAGGGTCATGATGAGAAATTTTTATGGAATCAATCTTATTTGATAGGATCATATGATCATGCACTTATATTCATCAATATTGGTACTAGAATTAAAACATAGTTTATATATAGATGTTATTTACAACAAAACTAGGTAAGATTCTTAAACCTATCAAATAATAAACATTTCATATGTGTGCCTTCTAATTTCATCAACTCTAATTTTATTATGTCTTCCAATGGATCAATTGCTCCATCCTCTACTACTCTTTCTAAACCCATTGGTCAAATTATCAATACTCATGAAGATGCACTATATTTCAATCTAAATCAACTAGTCCATAATATTGACAATGAGATTACTCATTATAAAAATAAGGTAGAAAACATGTCCATATTTTATGAATTCCTATGTTCCTAAATTCAAGGAAGGTTTTGTACAATAAGGTTAATGATAAAATAGATAAAATAAACCTCTGGTAAAAAATTGTAAATTTTATTGATCCAAGCTTTGGATCACATTTTATGATCTATCATCATGATATGATTTTCTTGATGATGGATAAAGCAATGTGATCCAAAGCATAGATTGATATAATTTACACATAGTTTTTTCCAAAAGCTCATTTTATCATAATATAGACTCTAAAAGCCTTATATCTTTAATAAGGTTGACTTTTCTTGTAAGGGAAAATAAATCCATCTCATTAGAGACTAGATTTTATTGCAGTCAACCTTTCCTCTACAAGAGATATATCCAGTTTATCTAAAGGCATGTTAAATAGTGTCAAAATAATTTCTAACCAGGTACCATTCACCTCTATCATGAATATTTAGTTCAAGTCATATTGTTCCTACAATATCACATGGCTAGATTTTATAGAGTAATTATTTTAGTGATTCAAGCTATGAATTAGGGCTTTATTATAAATAGGCATCAATATTGATATTAGGATCAAAACATAAGATATATCTATATGCTATGTATAACAAAATTTAGGATGGAAGATATGCATGGCCTAAAGGTTGGTGAATTTTTATTCTTAAACCTATCAAATAATAAATATTTCATACATGTTCCTTCCACCAATTGTTTTCATTTCTTAATAGATAATAAATATGACTACCCAAATTTTGGTATTTGGCATATACTTCATACATGATGATTAGACATTTGGTTTTTATAATTCATTCTTTTCAATGAGGGAAACCGGATGGATGCACATTTTTTACTACTATTCAGGAGAGTGAAAACACCATTAATAAATAATTGTCAACATTCAAGCTGAATTTGGAGATGTCCACCTCTAGTGATTCATGGTTAAATTTTGGTTTTACTAGCATGTCAAGTGGATGATAACATCTAAGACTAGGTTTTTGGCCTATAATCATGTCTATTTGAGAGACTAAGTGCCCATTCTAGGCTCAAAAACACCCTTTCCAATATAATAAAATTATAGTTTTTAAGGTGAAATTTAGATTGGTGTAAAACATAAACATGTACTATCCTTATGGTTACAATTTTTTCTAATTTTATCAATCCATCAATAATGCTACATGTTATATCCAAAAATTATTTGTTATTAAAATAGTTATCCATTTGGTCATTCATAAAAAATGGTTGGAATGAATTCCTTTTATAATTTTGATGGAACTTCTATGTCACACACCTGTAAAATGTTGTTAGTATGAAAATTACAATGTATATGATGAAAAACATCATAGTACATTGAAAATTCAACATGTTTCCTAGAGCAACAAATGGTGCGTGTGTGATTTATTTTTACATATAAGGCTCTTGTCATCTCAAAATATAGTTGACTAATAAAACTTTCTAGATGTTTTTTTAAAAACTTAGAGTATAATTATGTTTGGATCATACCAATAAATGTTTCATATGTAGTTCACGATTATGATAACTAACTCTTCTTTTCACTACATCCCTTGTATTGGGTGAAAATATTGTATTTTATTTCTAAAATTATGAAAGTAACATCACGTATAACCTTATCCTTTCATGTAAGTCTACTAGAGAGTTACCAAAGTTCATTGTTTAATATTCACATCATTAAGTCTTTATCTTATCCCAATTATTGTCATTATTATTTTTCTATTTATGTTCAGTGCTCAGTTAGTTTTTGAAATATAATATCCCTCAAGGGACAATTAGAACATTTTTTGAGTTTTTATAAAACAAATTATAACTTGATGTAACCATATAATTTAGAGATAAAAATCAAACTATGATATTATCTAAATATTGAGATTACATATAGATATAGAGAAGTAAAAACATAACAACTGCTTACATAAATCCTTTGAAGTACCAAATGATGAAAGTACCATGAGCTATCCAAGGAGTATCTTGCACCACCAAAACCAGAAAACCTTAGATGGTTTTCATCCTCAAATATTTATTCACTCCAAGGGTTTTAATCCTTAGGAGAGGCTTAAGCTAAATCAAATTTAAACTTACAAAAGGGGGGGTTATAATCTTCAACATGAATTTTCAGAAAAGAGAGCTCCTACTTATAAAATTAACAAGGATAGGAGTGAATAAGAGAGATAACTTCACATGGAGGAACAATACACCATCCCCTACGTCATGAATAGTTTGCATATGTGAAATTATTATCTTGATATGCAAGTAAGTCAAGAAGGAGAGCATCAAGGGGAACAAGATTTGCCACTGCATGTGACTCTAACTTTGGCACCCCACCTTCCAACATGTGAACAATAGTGTGATGATTATCCTGACATGAAAATGGTCAAAATTAGATCACATAATAACCACCTTACTTTGTCTTTGTCTCCCACCTTCCATGTGACACAAAAAATGGCGTCTCACTTCCACATGTGAACCAAAACTGTAATAGTGAATCCTTATCCTCTTTCCTATGTGAGCCTAAGATTCCTATACAAACTTAATCATCTTTTTGAATTCTCCCCACACTCCAAATCATGAATATGCCTAAGGAATGCACCCTAAATATTCACTCTTGTCATTACACAAGCATGTGAATCACAAAAGACAATAAACCTATCCTTTAGTGAAAGTTACACCCCACTCTTTCAAATCAACCTTTTATCCATGCCACATCACTCCAATAACACTTCACCACTATGCCACATCACCATGAACATTAATTATGAATAGTACCCATGAATAGTAATTTTTGAATAGTGTTCTTACTCTCAATAGAAAATAGTGTATGAGCTCTTAAATATCTCTTGAACATAATGCCACTAATTAAAATCCCTTCTAAAAATGTTGGCACTCTCCAATAAAGTTTGGGATTCCAAAAATTTTAGAAGGCTATAAAAAGGGAAAATTACAGTCTTCCCTTCCTAATATTACTTGTCCCAAAGTAATCACAAATCAAGCTCTCATTGATCCCAAGTAGAACCCAATGAAGTTTTGAGATCCTAGATCAATCTTAGGAAGATCTCATCATATTGTCACTACATCACTCTAATTAAAACTAGAATACCATCATGCCTAGTTTGCACTCTCCTTTCCTCATTAACACTCAAACTCCAGGTGTTAAAAAGTAGCCTCATGCACTCCAATCCACAAAATTGGTTGTAATCATCACTACAGCATCTGAAAAAATAAAATCCATCAACATAAAGTGATTGTAACAACTAGTACTCACCCATGTGGAAGTTAGGAATAACTAAACCATGTCTAAAAAACCTCCCACAATATACTACAACATACATGTTAATAATACCTCCTTATCTCTCCTAGATAGAGATATCACAATACTCTACATGAAATTAGCAATCTTACCATCACATACTTTTGCCTTACCAAGTTTTTGTTGCACCACTATGATATAATCTAGGAAATCCATTAAAATATTCACTATTTCTAAACCAAGTGTCTCTAAACAATGGTTGAAAACCAATGAAATAATATTGTTTTGAATAAGCTCCTTTTCAAAATACCCTTCATTAATGAAGTTAAATGGTTATCCTTATAAAAACAGATTTGAATCAGCATGTGTAAGCTGGAAATAATTTATGAGAGTCCAAACTCACCTGATTGCTCCCTAAAAATAAGATTTTTCTAGCTAGAATATCTATTTGCTTTAGTTGAAAACACTTATCTACATTTTCCATATTCCTGGTAGTGGATCAATAGCTATAAATTTGAAATCTCCCCATACAATCATGATTGGTGAACATTGCATTGCTCAAAATAAACTTAGAAGAGGCTAGGAAAAACTCCCAAATAACCTCCAACTGAAAGTTTCTCCACCCCTTAACTAAAATTTCCATATAATACACTTCCAAGTATGCAATTAGAGTCATATGGTAGCTAACCTACAACCAAATAGTAGAGTCAAATTTGAATATTTGAAATATTTCATGCCATGCAACATTTATTTAGTCACCATAGTATTCCAACAAACTCTGATGGTGATCTCTATCATGTATTCATAGTGAATAAATAACTCCACTATACTTTTGTTGTGAAACTCTTCTATTCATTTCTGCCTCAATATATTCTCTATTGCTTTCAAAAGCATATTTTCCAAAATGAATCTCTCTCATGTAATGAATCTCAATGCTATAAATCCAATGAAATTTTAAAACACTAGGAGTTTTCAAACTACCATAAGTCAAATCAACATCTAATCCAAGAGGTGGATTATCTAGTGAGAAGGAATCATGCTTATACCCTTGTCTTACCAAATATTCATGCAAAATAGTTTCTAAACTTTATTTTTTATTGGTGTTATGAAAATTTTAGCAAGCTCAAAATCTCTTTTGGAAAACATTTCAAAGTTAGGAATGTTTTTACCTCCATGAATCATCACATTCCAAGAAAAAAACTCATCTTTCACCTAATTTACACATCCCTTATCAGGTGGCCTACCTATAAGGTTACCAACCACAAGGATTGAGACTCCCTTGTGATATGTACATAATTATTCAATGAGTGTCATGCTACAATCATCATGGAATAATTCATTGTTACTAATTTACTCTTTATAAATCGGTGAATAACTTGGACCCAAATGAAAATCCTCTTAGAGATCATCAAATCCTTCAAACAATTACTTAGTCTTCATGAATCTTGCATCTGCTACTTGCCCCTTATTCATGGCTATAATAGTTAACTATTTGTTATATTGGTAGAGAGCGTAGTGATCAAGGCAAGGCTTATCAACCTCATTCTCCTTCTCTTGGTAAGAATCCATGGTATCCTATACAAATTTGATGGCATGATCCCTATCTAAGAGCAAATGCAAATAATATATCTTCATTTATTCCACTACTTCCTTGATAGTCTATATATTAGAAAGAGTGAATCCATCTTTAACTCTTTTTTTTCTCATTTAAATCTAAACCTTCTAGTAGAGTTCTTAAATCAAACTGTGTGTGCCATCAAATATTGATAAAGATTTCATAATATTCTCTTCTAGAACCATTAATTTATCATTCAAAAATTGTAACTCTTTAGGCCCTTGATCAAAATCAGCATCAATTTTTTTTATTTGTCTTCATTGACATGAATTTCAAACCCAACTTCCTCTCTATTGCTAGCCTTACTAAATTCTTCAATTTATGAGTAAGCTTCATTATAATTATCTTCGTGCTCAAAGTTACATGCTAATGTGGAATTTTCATCCAACCCAATTACACTATTAGTGACTTCGAAAATCTTATTATTTACATACCTTTCAATGGTTCTATCATGGGAACCATAGATTTCATAATCTTCAGTAGATTGATCTGAGTTTATAACCAAGGTTGTTGTTATGAAATTTCCTTCAAGCCCCATCATCATGGTTTATTCTTTGTTCTCCTCATCACTCTTCTAGACTCAAAATGTGATATAATTCACTAATTGGTTATTCCCACATGTGTGACTAGGTCTCCAAACTTCCAAATAAAGGAAATAATGATGTTGTCTCCCTAACTGATCCATGCTCAATTTAGGAGAACCTATATCTTGTAAACCACAAGAAATCAATTCTCTTTTCATCAAATAATCTTCCAATTTTTCCATATTTTGTTTAACCAAGTCTTTTGAAAACTCATGTGTTACAAGTGAAACATCTTGTTCCTTCCTTCAAATATCCAATAAGTTAACTAAAAATAACTTAGAAATAGCATCTTCCTCATCCAAAATTAGAGACATAATAATTTACATGGAAGTTATGGCATTCTATAAATGATCCTTATTAATAATAGTCCAAATGATTTGAAACATTTTAGAAATAATCTCATCACAACCAATATCTAACATGATGTTACATAATCTAATTTTTTCAAAATTTTCAAGAATTATTACCCTATTATTAAAATAATGGCTTCTAATGTCATCTAACCCCCAAATAATTTCAATTATCAGCTTCAAAACCTCCTTCATGATACTATTGCCATAAGGTTTCCTACGAATTGTTATTATCATAATTTCACTAAGTAAATTAGTGATACAAGTTTCACCTCTTCATATAAGTGTTTCTTAAGATGGGGTTTAACAAAATATCTTATTGATGGTCTCATTACCCCTAGCAATTCTTAGAAAATGACTAGTTTATACTGGACAAAAAATTATCCACTTCCTTTAGGTTAAGTAAGACATCCTTTAACTGATTTCGAGACTCAAGACTATTTATTTCTAGGTAAGGCCTATTTCATACCTTCTAGTGCATGAAATATGAAAGTGACATTAAAACATGAAACTCTACTCCCACTACTCGATATTCCTTCAAAACTTCTTCTTCATTAAGTGACTCCATGATTTCTACCCACTTTCAAATTTTTATTCTCCAGAGTTATTGAACTCTAATAAACAACTCAAAAAACTTGATCATGCAACTCTAGAAATAATAGCAAATGTTAGAGCTCCAACAGGGTGGAAAGATCACTAGCTTTGATACCACTATAATATCCTTCAAGGGAAAATCAGACCATTTTTTGAATTTTTGTTAAATAGTTTATATCCTGATGCAACCATACAATTTAGAGATACAAACTGATAAAACTCCAACTATGATATTATATGAATATTGAGATTACATATATATATATATATATATATATATATATATATATATATATATATATATATATATATATATATATAGTTTTAAAAACATAACAACTACTTACATAAATCCTTTGAAGCACTAAATATAGTTTATGAATGAAACTACCACAAGTCATGGAGGATCTTTCACCACCAAAACCAGTAAACCTTAATGTAGACACCAATATCGTGTCAACCCCCCTTGGTCCCCTTCTAAATGTTAACACTCCTAACCCACACTTTCACACCTTATTAATTTAAAAACTACTTATTTTAAATTAATTACCTCACCTTGGACACCTCACTTAGACACCTCACCCTAAGACCGTTTCTTGGCCTATGAGTCAGCTTGAGACTAGGTCCTCCAAATCCTAACTACCCATGACCTATTCTCACCCCATCTTAACTCCCTAACCAATTCCCGTGCCTCATAATCCCTTGTTTTGACCATTCTCTAATGAAAAAGGCACTTGGTAGGTGGAGAAATGGGTAAAGAGCTAAAAATAGCCCTTTTACCTATTCTCTCTCCACTAACGTCGATCAACCCACGGCTGACATTGGTAGTTCTAAACCGATGTCGGTGGGATCACTGACATCGGTTACATAAGCCAAGCTCTAACAATGAGCTAAGGCCACTTTTTTGAGATTCACACACACTCTCTAAGATTTCAAGCACTAAAACTCAACTATCATTCTCCTGGCTACCGAAGCTCTACACAAATCATTCTAGAGACTAGATTGAAAGATTGTATGAGGACCTCGAGCTACTGAATTGAAGCAATCCATGTTTGCTTCATTGGCTCACAACACCAGTCACATCAGCCATAATGGGAATCACTATTCTGACACCTCTAGGTCTTTACCTAATAATACTAAGTACTCTAGTTTTCATTTTAGTGTTTTAGAATATATTATCAATTAGTTTTCATTGATATTTCTAAATACTATCGAGAGGCTTGAATTCTTTCATGGAGGGGCTGAAATGCCTTCCCCTTGTTCTCACCCCCTTTTCACACCAATCCTCTACCTATACCCTTCCTCAGACCTCATTCACCTTCCCATAAACTTGTACCAACCTCTAAATTTATAGAAACTCCTCTGTCTATCTCAAAAATATTCTAAAAGCTATCCAAGGCTAACAACCCCTACTGACATCAACAACCTAACTGACATTGGCCCCATTTACCTAACTGACCTCGATAGACTCATCAATGTCAGTGACTGTGTTCTAAACTAGCAAACCAGAAAGCCATCCAAACAGCTCATCTAGACTAGATAGAACCTTTAGCCAACCTTCTATAGAATTTTGAGATACACAGACTACAAGGAACAGGTACACACCATCTACTTTTCTATTTCTTTAGTCATTTATCATTTCTTCCTTTACAATACTTTTATCTTTAAACAGTGGACTATCATCCCTTAAGAAGCTTCACGCTTCTAAGACCGAGCGCATAGTTTGGCAGTCCACCATATCCTCTTCTAACATCTTTTTTGTTTAAGTTTCATTCTTATTGTAGGTGTTTCCTCCACAACCAAAGAGGAGCTCCCACAAAGCTTGGATACTGTGCGCACTAAATCTAGGTAACATCAAACCCATAACCTCTTAACCTTAGTTTCTTTCACATTTGAATGCAATTAGTGAAAATCTAGAGAAACATTTTGGCATGCCCGGTGGGACCCTTGGAATTTTCCTTGGGTTCATTCTTCTTCTTTTAAAAATCAAATTTTCATGTAGATGCATTAGAAAAATATTCACTTCTTACATTCCCTCTTCTTTTCCTATCTTTTTTTTTCAAAAGGAAATCATTAGCAGAGGTTAAAAAAAACATCTCTTTTTCTTCTTATTACTTCTTGCATGCATCATAGAGTAGTGAAAAACTCATACTCTTTACCTCTTCTCCATTTTTTTGCATTTGAATAACATATTTTGATTTGGGTTAAAAAATACTACATTTCATTCTTGCTTGGATGCACACTTATCCCACTTAGTAATTAAAGCATTATGAATGAATCGTAGTGCACGAATGTGACACAACCAAACCACAATCACTTCAAATCAAACACATAAACTTACTTGAGACAAGGCCTGTCTAGGATTTCATCACCTAGCAGATACCTTACCCCACTCGGTGATCCTACTTGGATTTCACCACCAAGAAGAGGACCCACTCTATTCTCTGGTAGAGTATAAACTATAGGGAAGGTATATTCTGGCTATGCAGCCCAACTCGGTTCTAGGTTCATGAAGTGAAGGGAGCAAGCCCTAGCACCAGGCCACGTACTGACCCTAACATAGATATTTTTTAGCACCATAACACAACCTAAAACCAGCCATAGACTTCCTCTCTATGAACTGTTCTACAAGCCCAACTCTCAACACATTCTCTTAAGGCATAAGCCACCACGACTTTAAAACTCATTCCTAGGAATCTAACATTTTAGAGGTTGTTTGCCTAATCATCTATTCTTCTAGTTTTATCTGAGTGTTTGAGTTGGTAAGGCCATACCATTTTGAAATCCAAAACAACTCAGAATATCTTCTTCCAAAAACTATCAATCTTCTGTGTTTTTGGAATTACATAGAAATTGACATCAGTTTCTCCACCGACATCTGTAACCAAACTTCACCGACATCAGTTAATTGACTGATGTCAACAACATTTTCTAACCAATATCAGTTAGACAACTGACATTGGTCACTGTCAATAAATAAATAAATAATTTTTTTTCCAAACAACAATCTTAAAACCCAAATTTCTTGCTGATTAACACAAATTCTGGTTTTTTGAAACTAAAAAACATAGTTTTTGGAACCTGAACCCCTTTCACCGTGGATGCTCCTGACATGCAATCAAGCCAAATTCCTTGTTGACCACATGAGTCAATAGCCACTCCCACCTTCACCCTTCATGCCAAGTCATCTAATGGAGTATACTTCAGACACCGAGCATACTCCTATCCAACCTACCCCCGATCATCCTCCTATTGTTCTTGAAGGGGATCAAGATTTTGAGAGATTCCTTGACCACAACGTTAAGGCTCTCCAACATTATCTTGCTAGAAGCCAAATGTGAGATCCTTCAGGTAACCCTATTTATGGGATGCCAACTTCTTCGGTTGAAGTGATAATGATATCAACAATATCCACTACCCAACCTATGGTCACTCGGGCCACTACCTCAACTAGTAACCCAACCATGGCTAATGTTCAAGATTTGGCCTCCCCTTCTATCCTTTCTTGCCTTACCTCTATCAGGGTTTCCTTAACCCCTTTAACGCAAACAATTCAACCAAGTTTAACACTTTTTCAGAACTTGATTGTCTCTATCCCATCCACTCTTGTGCCTATAAACATGAGAGTGACCACTTATCCTTTAACTAGTGTCACTACCATTCAACCACCCTTGGCAGCATCTAGTTAGGTTGTGCCCTCCAACTTCATGGCACAAGCCCCCTTGGCCTCAACATCAGCCCCTATGATGAGCTATCAGTATGTTACACCTACACAAATGCAACCAAATACATCATACACCCCTTCTAATGCCTTCCAGGTACCCTATAACTTATGGGGTGCCCCTCATGCCAATCCATTTGTTGATTTAATTAAGATGCTAATGGATAAGATGTCTAACCTTGAGACATTTGTTTCAGGTTCAAGGAGTGTTCTTTCGTACGAACAAATTTGTAACAAACCTATCCACCCTTTAGTTCCTATTCGACCATACCCTAGCCAGTGGGAACTCCCAAAATTTACTCACTTTCAAAGTAAAGAGGATCCACAACAACATCTGTGAGCATTTAGACACGCTTGCTATCTCATAGGGCACGATGATGCATTATTGCTTTGCACATTCCCTATGTCACTTTTTGGCACTGCCCTTGACTGGTATAGCTCCATTACCAGTCATTCTCTCTTCACCTTCATTTAACTCGCTTAGCCATTTCTCAATCATTTCTCAATCAATATTACCAATAAGGTCTCCATCACAGACCTTTGTTCCATTAGACAATTTGAGGATGAATCAATAGCAGACTTCGTCACCCATTAGAGAGGATTGATCAACCAAATCTCCTTCTCACTACCTCAACCTGAGCTCATTGAGCTCTTTTCAAGAGCATGTTACAATCACATCTCATCCACTCTATGGTTCAAACTTTTCACACATTTGATGAAGCTTTCACTATGGCCCAAAAGCTTGAACTTCGTGCAATCGAAGAAGACAGGGTCAAATTACATAACAAAAATACCAATATAAAACCCAATGAGCCTTCTTCTTGCAAACCTTCTTCTTCCCACCCTAAGTCCAAGGGATCAAAAAATGTTGTGGTCCTTAGGTCACCATCTTCTACCACAACTAACCAATCTGAACCCTCCACTTCACAAAACATCACTAGACAATTCCAACAATGGTATGAATAGTGATGATACACTCTAATAGGAAAATCATGTGCTTCTATATTGGATAAATTAGTGAAGTAGGGAGTCCTCAACCTCCCTCAAATCTGACCACCTATCCAATTTGACCCCTCATGAGCCATCCATGCATGGTATAGGGAAAATGACTTTTGTAACTATCATCGTGTCAAGGGTCATGACACGGATAATTCTAAAACCCTAAATAACATTATTCAAGACATGTTAGACAAAGGGGACCTTATTTTGGATAACCTTAATGCATTGACCAACCAAAACATGGATGTCTTTAGGCAACCATTTCCTAACCATCCCCCAAGTCAGAATAATGTTCAGACCATGGTCAATGACCCTCGAGAATGCAACATACGCACGGTCAACATAGTCTTTCCTTTCATTCCTATCCAACCTCTCCCACAATCTAAAGAGGTTGGTCAACCCATTTCTCCACCATGGGTAGAAGAGCCTATTTTACCCATACCACCCCCACATAATGAAGAGCTCCCTTTGCCTCACCCTCTTCCTCACGTGGATGAACCTGTTTCACTTGTATCACCCCCACAACATCAAGCACCTCCTCTACCCATTCTTATACCTCATGAGGATCCTGTATTACCTATTCCTCTTGCCCCCACCTTCCCCCTTCTTCTACCATTGGAATAATTTACCATTCACACCCCACGCCCTCATGTAGAAGGGGCCATCATCCCTCTACTTTACCCTTTAAAGGAGCCTTCTTCTCCTATTTTTACTCCACCAATGGAGGATAGTCCTACATCCACCCCCCTTTCACACGTAGGAGAGTCTACTTTGACCTCTCCCATATTAGAGGATGCTTTGATGGTACCAACACCCATGGCCCCGCCCTTATCCTTCTTATTACCAATGGAGGATCATACTTTCCATGCTCCTAAACCACACATGGAAGGCATGATCATTCCTACGCTCTATCCACTTAAAGAGCCAAATTCTCCAATCCCTTATCCACTGAGAGAAGAACTCACCACCTCACCCACTTCAGCTGAGGAAGATTTGGTGATGGTTCTCTCTCACCTTTGGCCCATGATCACTGCATCCAACAAATTTCTACTCTCACAATCGCCCAACTCCTCTAAAGGACCAACTATAAAGCCTCACGTGACATCATCTAAATGATTCTCTTAATTGGCAAAAAACTTAGGATTCTTCCATTCTAGGAACCTAGAGTATGAGGCATTATGGGAGTGACTTAGGGATCCTTATCCTACACATCCTGCTTTGCCTTATACTGCTAACCCTTCCACAATGATTTACCCCAAAGTCTCTAATGAGGATCAGGTTTCCACTTATAAATCATCAGAAGCTCAGCCTTCCATGTCTGAATCCAAACCCTTACAAGTGTCCACCATGCTAAAATAGATTAGATCTCTCGATGTTCACCCTGTATAGAACGCAACCCACCCACAAGTGAAGTTAGATTTGAACCTCACCTTGCACAATAGTGGTCCTTACACTATACTAAAGGAGGATGCTAAACCACGTCGGTCTACTCCTCCCCCACCTTCACCATTGCCCTCTATCTTGGGTCCACATCCTTCCACTTTAATAGGAGTGCTCCCTATTCCAACACCTCACAAAGACAAACTACCTCCATTACTCCCTCTACCCATCATAAACATATTTCCTCTAAGAAATTTGACACCTCTCATCAAGAAAGTGCCAACTATGCATGTGGCCACACCACCAACCAAAAAGGTGGTATGAAAAACTCCCCCTATAACTCCTAAATAGAAGTTGTCAACCCCTATTGCAAAAATGAGCACATACCCATTAGTGGGTTCCTATGCTTCGATGTTACACTAATTATTGTAGTCTTATAGCATCGTTCTCCCACCCATTAAGCCATACTGACCTCTCAGATTAAAACCATCTTGGTTTGATGACACTCAAATCTGCTTGTATCATCGCACACCTAGGCATGATACTAAGAGTTGCTACTCTCTTAAGGTTGTCATTCACCAATACCTAGAAAGGGACACCCTTCTCATTAAGGATTCTCTTAACCACATTTTTGACAAACTACTGACACCATCCCATGCCTCCCAAACCTCCTCACTTGAATCGGGATCCCAATGCGAGATTATGGTCCCTCTACCACCTTCTCCCCCTTTATTCAAAATCAACACTATTAATGTGACCACCAGGTCCCAAACTCCAAAGGATAAAGGAAAAGAGCAGGTTTCTACCCCTTGGACATATCCATTCACCAAGCCCTCTCCACCACCAAAGCCCAAGATTTTTATCTTGGGCACATCTCAACCAACATCTACGGGGGTAATTCACAACTCCATGGTGAAACAACTTCACCAAACCCCTGTGAAGATGTCTTTGTATGACCTAATACAAAGCTCTCTGCAATATTGCCAAGCCTTGATCAAAGCTTTACAAGTAGTGGAGGTCCAACCTAAAGACCCCTAACCACTGGCTGCTTTAGTCAAATCGTTACCCATCATTGACATCAACTTTGTTGTCAATATTGACTCTAGTCCACATGATTTTTGGTATAAACAACTTGTTGACTACTTGACTTATTCTATCATTCCTCCTGACCTCTCTAGCAATGGACGGTGGGATTTTATCAAAAGTACTACTCGATACACCATGCTATGGGATCTTCTCTACAAATGAGGTTTTGATGGCCTCCTTCTCTGATGCCTAACCACCACTAAGACATCTCATGCCATCAAACAAGTCCATGATGGAATTTGTGGAGGACATTTCAGTGGTAACTTGGTTGCAAATCACATCCTTCACTTGGGCTATTATTGGCCCACTCTTAACCAAGACTGTAGTGACTATGTTTGATGTTGTATCAAATGCCAGCAACATGCTAACCTACTTCACATCTCTAGCCATGCTTTACAAGTTGATAAGGATTTTTGGCCCTTTTCACAATGGGGCTTAGATCTAATTGGTGAGATGAACCCTCATTCATATCTCTAACATCAGTCTATTATCACAACGACTGAATATTTCACTAAATGGGTGGAATTTGTTCCCCTCATCTCTACTAAAGCTGACAAAATCATTTACTTCATTAACCACCACATCATCTATCATTTTGGTGTACCTCATAAGATAATCACCAATAATGGCAATTCTTTCAAAAATAAAACCATCCAAAATCTTTGTGATGCTTTTGGCATCAAACTCAGCTTCTCCTCACCTTACTATCCACAAGAAAATGGATAGGTAGAAGCTTCTAAAAAAATCCTAACTAAAATCCTAATGAAGGTGGTCAACGACACTGGGAGGGATTGGCACACTCACATTCCCTTCACTTTGTGGGCCTATCACACTAGCATCTAAACCTCTACAGGTGCTACACCTTTCTCCTTAGTATATGGAACCGAGGTCATCTTGCCTCTTGAAGTATAAATACCTTCTCTTTGCATCTCCTTGCATGACATGCTCTCTAATGATGACTTCTGTCAAGATCGATTAACACAACTCAAGTTACTCAATGAACATCATCTTGTTGCTCTTAATCATCTTCATATCTACCAAGATCACATCAAGCATGCCTACAACAAAAATCTAAAAGAGTGAGATTTCAAAATCAAAGATCTCGTCCCTAAAGAAAACCAACATGTGACCAATATGGAAAGAAGCAAATGAGGCAAGTTTTCTCCTAATTGGCTCAAACCTTATATAATAACACACAAGTATGGATCAGGCACTTATCGTCTGTCTTCTCTCAAAGGCTGGCTAGAACCTGAACCCCTTAATGCCTTGCATCTGTGACCATTTTACTATTAACTAAGTAATCATTAACTTGATGTTTAACTTGAGCTCATCCCTTGAACAACCCCAGTCATCCTCATTCCTATTCCTTTCAACCCTTTTTCCCTACAAAAATTAGTTAACCCTTTTTAAGCATTAATGCTTTGTCCTAATAAAAGGGAAACCCCTAAACCTCTATAGTCTAGTCCATGACTAAAAGTTTAGTTAACAAAAAAAACATAAAATTGGGATGCCTAACAAAATATTAAAAGGTCATAAATTATAACTATAGACTGCTCCCTCAAAGGATAGCTACATTATTGTTGTAATTAATAGACTGTTCCCTTGAAGGATAGCTATTCAAAGAAATCAAAGCATACAAAGCAAAATATAGACCACTCCCTCAAAGGATGGCTATGCCCAAATTTTGCTATAAAAATAGCACCCTCTTAGAAGCTCCCTGCATCGATTAGCTTCACATGACCACAAAACAAAAACAACATCCCCAAGTAGACTTCCCGCATTGATCAGTCTACCAAAAAAAAAATTGACTAACAAACTATTAAGTCATGGACTTGCCTATAGTCATTCTCAGGGTCACCTATAAAAGGGGCAAAGTTATCCTTGCTAAAAAGGGTTATGATATCCTCACATATCACATAATTACACCTATTACCCCAAAATACCCAAGGGATTTTGAGCTCACTTAACATCAAGTGATTAGGTTACTTCTCTAACAAAAACCAATGGTCAATGATGTAATGCATGAACAAGGCTTTTATTTGCAAAAACCCTATCTATGTTATCATTATGGTCCTTGTCAATGAAAGAGCAATGCACCTTTCACTTCTTACACACCTTCATCACATGCCAGTTTATCTTTTAGGACGTTGTGTCTTAAAATTATATGCTCGCATATTATCATCTCATAATTTTCACTATAACATTATGAACCTAACATTCAACTCAATTTTATCATAAATAACATCACATGTTTCTGATAAAATACAACCAAAACATTTTTTAACCACTAACATAACATCATGATTTATTTAATGCAAATACCAATTTGTGTTATATAAATTATCATAGCCCATTCACATTAGTTTCTATGGAAAACAATACACATGGAAACTATCAACCAAACACAATTTATGTCAAGCATATACGATCACCAATATGGAAACCTATTGAAGCATAAATAAACTCATTTCATTTTTAGCATACACCATCACCAATATGGAAAATTGCTAAGGATGAAAAACCACATAACCTATGTTACAGTATATACCATCACACAATATGGAAAAGGCTATAACATCATCATACACTCATCATTTCAAGCATGTACCATCAAACATATGGGAAATGCTAAAAATACTAACATAACCAAAACAACTAACACAAAGTCACATCCATAACATGTCAAACTCTCAAACATCTCATATATATATAACTGTCAAATGAAGGTATACATCAAAAATATCTAAACTAGTACAATATATATGTGCCTCTCTCAAAATGTATGTACATCTTATGTTAATGGCATGTAGGCCAGTATATATATACACCTCAACAACTGTAAACACCTCAAGGCTGTGGTGGTGGTGGTGGTCGCAAAGACATCGAATCATCTCTACCCTCTGACCATTACCGTCTCTGAGAACTGGAGGTAGTGGCACGTGACACAGATCTCTACTAAGTTAGCATCTCATAATATCATTGGATCTATATAAATTCCCTGATGACACCCTCATAATACGAGATCTCATCCAATGCAGCAATGTACCTAGATATAGGTACAGTTTGTGATGGACCCATCAATCCTGATGCCATGCCTTTTAGAGAACTCTATGGCTATGGCTGAGGTGGTTGTTGAACTAGTGGCTACTATGGTGGTGGCTGAGCTAGCTGCTACACTGGCTACTATGGTGGTGGCTGAATAGGGCCCTACCCTCCAAAATCTTGCCCTGCTAATACCTATGCTTGGGCTGTGACCAACTACCCCTATAATGTAGTCACCTACCTTGTCAAGGCAACTACCTGCACTGTTAAAATTGTCACTTGTCCTTGAATCACTGCCACCTATGCTCATGTTGCATCTCTCACCTAAATGGTGACATCCCTCTCTACTGACCATCTATAGATCAAGAGGTGGTCCCCTTTGAATCATAGCATAGTGACCTACCTACCAAGCTAAGTAGGTCATTGTACACCGTAG
This sequence comes from Torreya grandis, assembly GCA_037957365.1. Lineage (NCBI taxonomy): Eukaryota > Viridiplantae > Streptophyta > Pinopsida > Cupressales > Taxaceae > Torreya > Torreya grandis. Next base: position 1,139,172 of record JARHVA010004624.1, read on the forward strand.
ATCTACCACACCTAGATCTATGAGTATCTCCTCAAAATTTGGCTGCTCTGTCTCCTCTAGCAGTGGGAGGGGCACCTCAATATCATCACATATATACTATGGGAGAGTAGGTGGCACATCCTATAACAGCCCATACTGGCACTGCACTCTCTTAGCAAGAACTCTCTCAAGCTCGCCAGCTCACCTGCCCCTCACCCATCATAGGCTCTGAACCCCCACTAGCTACTCTACATGATCTCTAAATGCCAGATATAACAAGTATAGCCTCTAAATGATATATGTTGGGATTAGGGCATCTAATACCCCCCATAATACTCAATATCTCAGATGATGGCATCCACATGTGTCTGTGCCATGACCTCTCACCACCGCCTAAAACCAACTCTGAATTTAGCCTAGATCACTACTGGGAGGCTAAGAGGTCATGTAACCATGATATGCTCGTAAGCCCAACAGTGCAAGAGGTGGCCCACACACAAGTTGTACCACCACTACTGGCTGATCCCCCACAACTCCCTATATAACTGAGATAAAAATATGGGAGCCCACACAAAAACTATCTGGTCCCCTAACATGTTTTCCAAAACCCCGATCATTGAGATCAGGAATCTCCCTCCATCTACATCAAGAAGGGCATATACAGTGATGTTGATCATCATTAGGATGGCTAGTCGATGCTCATCCTCATCAATAGCATAAATAGGCTCATAGGTAAAACTTGTTGAATGGTAGGTCACCTCAATAGCGTGTTCCCCAAATAATGTAACCATATGAATGTCATGTTCCTCTCTCGAGCATGCATATAACTCTGCCCCATGTATCAACAATCACAAAATCTAGTACACATCCTCCACTATAATAGTCAACTCTCTAGTCGATAGGTGAAAGGTTTTGGTGGTATGATCCCACTGCTCAATTAATGCCACCATAAAACTGACATCTCGGTAATATTGCCACAACCCATCGAGCCCTACAATAGCCATATGTGCCCACTCATCCCCTATGATGTCTCGATGCATCTGTGTCAGCAATGTAGGGAGATGACCTCATAGTGTTAATGTCTACCTAGCCTACATCTAACCAACACACACGCAATAATGTTAGCAAATGTCATGCAAACAACTAAAAACCTCTTTGACTCTTCTTCCCTTTTTGGGAAAACTACATCGGCCTGAGGCCCTTAAAATAGGGGCTATATAGGTAGCACTCAGTTGACATGGGATCTTTTGAGGTTAGCTCGACCATTCATTCATTTGTCTACCTAATGGACCAACTATCTAAACCCTAATCTCACTATCTACCCTGAACCCTAGGCTCACTACCTATCCTAAACTACCTCATTTTTAGTCTTTTTAACCATCTAACCTTTAACCATGACCTAACCTAGTCAAACCCAATCCATAACCTACCCTCTACTTTCCCTTTTTAGGAGAACTACATCAGCTTGAGGCCCCTCACATGGGCTATATAGGCAGACTCAGTTGACACTAGGTCTTCTGGGGTTAGCTCAGCTAAATCACCATGTAACCATCATAATTGACTTACACTTTCCCATCAAACAAACCTATATGCCCATCACCACACCCATAACCTTCAATAGGCAACTAACATAAGTTAGGGTGCTGATGATGGCTCTATCCTAACTGACATTAGCATCTAACTTGCCGACATTAGTCACTTTATCGACTGACGTTGGTGGCATTGCCGACGTCGGTGACTGGTTTGGCCCTAGGGCCAAACAGGGTGAGCCCTAAAATTTAGGGCTTCCCCACTTCACCCCTAAAAAACCCCCAAAATACTCCTAAAGCTACCTAAAGTACCCTACCTAACCTACCAACCCTTTTAATACACCTTTCCCCCTGATCTATTGCTAAAACTCAAAAAATTCCAAAAATAACATCAAATTCAAAACCAATCACAAATTTAAATAACACACCCTACCTCATCTCGTCATCATCACCGAGGTGGTATAACGGGTGCCAGTGGTGGTGGTCCTCCTATAGGGCCTCCTCTAACATCTACCATCTCCGTCTACCTCGTCTCCTCAATCCAATCACCGGTGGCCCACAATGCTCCCGAAAACTCACCAACACTCCTCACCACTCACACCCTAACACCTAGCATTGCTGACATAGACAAATAGGAGGTCTCTATCACTCAAAAACTTAGATCTCTCTTTTTCAACACTTTAAAAGTCATAAATGACTTTTGGTGGGCTGCCAATCTACTTTTGTTAGGTTTGTTAGGCCACTGATGTCGGTAAAATTATGCCTTAGGCCACCGACATCGGCTGATGTTTTACCAACGTTGGCAAGGTAATGCCTTTTTACTTACCAACATCAGTGGCCTAACCAATGTCGGTGACATCAAACTACCCAAAATTATGACCACACAGCCAGCCCTGACACTGTAGAAGTCACCTTAGACTTCTCATGGGGCACATTGGAGATCACATACATCTCTCTAACCACAACAGACAACACTCGAGATCACTTATATCTCAGCCTGACTCAACAAATGACCTCAGAGATTGTGACTATCTCCTTAGACCACAACCACTTTAGAGATAACTTTGCCTTGGTTGTTTTGATTGCATGTGCTACCTCACGAATGGTTAGCACATTATACACACCCTTCACACCTATTATTGGATTGTGACCAAGTTGACCCCCAATATCTATGACATTTTCATGTTTTCCAAGAGCACTTCCTAACTTAAATACTTGGAACACGATTCCCATTAGAGTTATAACTTTGATCAATCTAACCTAATTAGTGACCACTAATAAGCTGGGGACCAATTTTGATTTTAGTCCTCCTTGACCATTAAAGCTATAGCTTTGATTGTTTCAACCCAATCAGCTACCACTAATAAGGTGGGGACCAATTGCTTTGATTTTAGTCCTTCTCGACCATTGGAGTTACAACTTTGATCATTTTAACCCAATCAACTACCACTAATAAGCTGGGGATTGGTTACTTTGATTTTATTCCTCCTTGACCATTGGAGCTATAGCTTTGATCATTTTAACCCAATCAACTACCACGAATAAGTTGGGGACTAGTTACTTTGATTTTAGTCCTCCTCAACCTTTCCTATGACAATTTGACATGCCTATCAAGTGAAGTGGTATACGCACAAATTCAACTATTGTAGCGTTCACACTCTAACCTCACCCTACCCATCCACTGCCTATCAAATCGGCACCTGATTTTGGATTACCTTCTCTTGATTCCCACTTTGAGGGGGAATACCTCATCCCATACCTGGGGCAACCTACATCTATTTTTGTCTTGCAGTTTGTTAGAATAAACCACAAGACAAAAAGGGGCAAATGTAGACACCAATATCATGTCAACCCCCCTTGGTCCCCTTCTAAACATTAACACTCCTAACCCACACTTGCACACCTTATTAATTTAAAAACTACTTATTTTAAATTAATTACCTCACCTTGGACACCTCACCTAGACACCTCACCCTAAGACCATTTCTTAGCCTATGAGTCAGCTTGAGAATAGGTCCTCCAAATCCTAACTATCCATGACCTATTCTCACCCCATCTTAACTCCCTAACCAACTCCCATGCCTCATAAGCCCTTATTTTGACCGTTCTCCAATGGAAAAGGCACTTGGTGGGTGGAGAAATGAGAAAAGAGCTAAAAATAGCCCTTTTACCTATTCTCTCTCCATTGACATCGATCAACCCATGGCTGATGTCGATAGTTCTATTTTGATGCAGGCGGGATCACTAATGTCAATTACATAAGCCAAGCTCTAACATTAAGCTAAGGCCACCTTTTTGAGATTCACACATACACTCTAATATTTCAAGCACCAAAACTCGACTATCATTCTCCTAGCTACTAAATCTCTACACAAATCATTCCAGAGACTAGATTGAAAGATTGTACGAGGACCTCGAGCTACTAAATTGAATTAATATGTGTTCACTTCATTGGCTCACAACACCGGTCACATTATCCACAATGATAATCACTATTTTGACACCTCTAGGTCTTCACCTAATAAGGCTAAGTACTCTGGTTTTCATTTCAATGTTTTAGAATATATTGTCAATTAGTTTTCATTGATATTTCTAAATACTATCGAGAGGCTTGACTTCTTTTGTGGAGGGGCTGAAAGGCCTTCCCCTTATTCTCATCCCCTTTTCACACCAATCCTCTACCTATACCCTTCCTCAGACCTCATTCACCTTCCCACAAACCTACACCAACCTCTGAATTTCTAGAAACTCCTCTATCTATCCTGAAAATACTCTAAAAGCCATCCAAGGCCGACAACCCCTACTGACATCAACAACCCAACCGACATCAGCCCCATTTACCCAATCGACCTTGATAGACTCATCGACGTCGGTGACTGTCTTCTGAACTAGCAAACTAGAAAGCTATCTAAATAGCTCATCTAGAATAGATAGAACCTTCAGCTAGCCTTCTGTAGCATTCTGAGATACACAGACTATAAGGAACAGGTACACACCATCTACTTTTCTATTTCTTTAGTCATTTATCATTTCTTCCTTTACAATACTTTTATCTTTAAATAGTGGACTATCATCCCTTAAGGAGCTTCATGCTTTTGGGACTGAGCGCATAGCTTGGCAGTCCACCATATCCTCTTCTAACATCTTTCTTGTTTAAGTTTCATTCTTACTGCAAGTGTTTCCTCTACAGCCAAAGAGGAGCTCCCACAAAGCTTGGATACGGTGCACACTAAATCCAGGTAACATCAAACCCATAACCTCTTAACCTTATTTTCTTTCTCATTTGAATGCAATTAGTAAAAATCTAGATAAACACTTAGAGTGTTTTCATCCTTAGAAGGGGATTAAGTTGAACTAGGTTCAAAATTACAAATGGGGGTGTTATAATCTTCAACATGAATTTTACAAAGGAGAGAGATCTTACTTATATAATTAACAATGAGAGGAGTGGATTTGAAAGAGCACTTCAGATGGAGAAAAAATGTGGCATCCTCCATGTAATGAATAGTATGCACATTTGAAATACTTGTCTTGCTATGCAAGTAAGTGAAAAAAGAGAGCATCAAGGGGAACAAGATATAACACTAACTTCACACATATGAATAATAGTGTGATGCTTGTCATCACATGATCAACCACCTTACTTTGTCTTTATGTCCCACCTTCTATGTGACACCAAAAATGGTGCCCTGCTTCCACATGTGAGCCAAATATATAATAGTGAATTATTTTCCTCTTTCTCATGTGCACCTAATATTACTAAACAATCTTAGTCATATTTTTAACTTCTTTCGACACTTCAAATCTTGAATATACCTTAGGAATGCACCTATTCATTCTTATCATTACTCAAGTATGTGAAACACAAAAGATAAGAAACCTATCCTTTAGTGAAAGGTATGCCCCACTCTTTCAAATCATCCTTTTATCCATGCTAAATCACTCTAATGACACCTCGTCACTATGCCACATCACCATGCATAATCACTATGAATAGTAATTTGTGAATTGTGTTCTTACTCTTAACATAAAATAGTGTATGGGCTCTTGAAGGTCCCCTAAACATAATGCCACTATCTAAATTCCTTTCTAAAAAGGATGAAACTCTCCAATAAATTTGGATCTTCTAAAAATTTTGGAAGGCTATAAAAAGGGGACATTACATGAAATCAAGCATTTTCTCCCTGTTTGACAACTTATTACATAGGTTGTAATTATGTGTCTAGAAATGTTATAATATTTATTGTATCTCTTCATGCCTAAAGAATGATAATAATCATGTAGATTTTCAATAATTTCCTTTCTTTCATCATTCATGTTTGATGTTCTTAGTCCTAAGGTGTACATTATAGATCTCATTTTTATCAATTTCATCAATGAAATAAAAAAATTGACTTTTTTGACTATCAAATTCTATTTTTTCAAAAAATAACCCAAATTATTTCATCTATTATTCTTTAATGGTGGTTAAACATTTTATTATGCATTGGTTTCAAAAAAAAATCATCAACTTCAATTAAGTACTTTCCTTTTCTACACAAAATCCTTGGAGATATTACTAATGGTGGAATTTTTTGAGATGGTCTTTCCATATTGTTATGTTCACTAGTAATTTCATCATTGTTACTTTCATTATTTAGTGTTTCCATGGGATTTTATTAATTTTTACTTGCATCATTCTATATTTCCATGTATTTTTATTCATTTTTAGGGAGTAAATCACCATGCATAGATTTATCATCAACAAAATTAAAAAATTCATACTTTGAATGTGTAATTTCAACATAATTTGGAATTTTAAGTAAACATCCATCATTATTATTCAATTCATCATTATCTACAACATTTGATTTATTAGGGATAATATTTGTACCTTTTCTTGAATGAAATGTTTGAATTCGTACCCTTTGTTATATTGACACCTATATTTTTTATGAAGTTTTTTGCTTTAACTTTTTGTTCTTCTTTGAATGAGATTCATCACCCATGACTAAACAAACTTCATAGATTTTGAAGGTGGGGTCCAAAAAATAGCTTGATACTTTTTTCTTACTATGAGAGGCACAGATGTAGAGAATGTAAATGGGGATAAAATTCTTGAAAGAGGTTAAAAATAAACATTGGAGTAAGAATTTTGTATATTTTTCAAGTAATATGTATATTTTATAATTTTCATGCATTATAACATGTAAGTGTTATATCACTTAGAAGTTATAATAAATAAGTGTTATAATGCATACATGATATATTTGTATAGTTGTATATGATGTAACTATGTTATTATAATATTATGTGATGAAATCAAGGTTGATTGATGTCCAAATCACATCTTATATAATGGAAGTTACATTCTTGTAGGTTCAATTATCTTTATATAACATCTTATACTCACATTTAGGTTCAAGGAGTTTATAATATCCCTAATTACCTCTGTGATTGCATTTATGATAAAACTAGGGTCGATTGAGCCCTGAATCACATTTTATAGTCATAATTAGGTTGAAGTGGATCATATTAGCCCACTTTACCTTTGTGATTAAATTTATGGGTTATTTTATTTTGGGTGTTATGACATTGGGGTTTATTGACCCCCAAATTACATCTTATAGAGTTAGAATAAGGTTATTGGGATTCATTTTCATCCAAATTCCATAACTAATTATAGAAATTGACCAATTGGATCAATATGTTAGGAAATGTGAGCTAATTTATCCCCAAATCACATCCTACGCTTATAGTTAGGTTTAAGGGATTTATATTGGCCCCAATCACCTTTGTATTTACATTTACGATAAAATTAGGGTCTATTAAGCCATTTTGGCATATTGTACTATTGATTGAGCCATATATATCTAATTATACCAATTGACTAATTAGATAAATTCATGTGATGAAATCAAATCTCATTTATCCCCACATCACATCCTAATCTTACAGTTAGGTTAAACGGGCCCCAATTGGCCCCAATTTCCTTTGTGATTAAATTTTTGGATTATTTTGCTATGATATTGGGGTTAATTATCCCCAAAATTACATCTTATATAGTCAAAATTAGATTCACAAGGTTCAATTTCATCCAGATTGCATCATAAATTATACCATTAACTAATTAACTCAATATGAAAATAAATATAAGCTGATTTAGCCCTAAATCACTTATTATGCTTGAAATTAGGTTCAAGGGGTTCAAATTGGCCCCATTTACCATGTGTTTGCATTTGTGATAAAATTTGGGTTGATTAAGCCATATGTTGCATCTTATATAATATATTGAGCCATATTTTAGGTTCATTGACCCAATTTGGCCCAAATCACATCTATAATTGAAATAATTGTCTAATTAGATGAAATTATGATGGAATCGAAGCTAATTTAACCCCAAATCATGTCTTGTGCTTGTAGTTAGTTTGAAAGGGCTCAAATTGGCCCTAATTTCCTTCATGATTTCATTGGGGAATATTTGGTTTATTTTTTTATGATATTAGGGTCAATTAACCTCAAAATTACATCTTATTTAGTCAAAATTAGGTTCACAAGGTTCAATTTCATGTAACTTACATCATTGATTGTAACAATTAACTAATTGGCTCAATATGTTAGGTAATATGAATTGATTTATCCACAAATCACATCCTATAATTTTAGTTAGGTTTAAAAGGTTTATATTGGCCCTAATTACCTTATTTCTTTTATTTATGCTAAAACTAGGGTCAACTAAGCCATATGTTATATCCTATATAATCAATTGAGATATAAATTAGGTTCACAGGGCATAATTTGTCCCAAATCACATCTCTAATTGCACCAATTAACTAATTGGATCAATTTATGATGGAATCATAGCTAATTTATCCCCAAATCAAGTCTTTCTCTTGAATTTAACTTTAAGGGGCTCAAATTAGCCTCAATTGTTTCTTTAATTAAATGAATCAACTATTTGGTTCATTATATGAAGACATTAGCAACAACTTCACTCCAAATCACCACATATACAATTGAAACTAGCTTTATGTGGCTTAATTTTTCCAAAAGAATGTCATTAATTACACCATTTCACTAATTAGATCAATCTATGATGAAATCAAAGCCAATTTTACCTCAAATAACATTATATAATTACAATTAGGTTCAAGTGACTCATATTAACCCTAATTGCCTCCAAAATTGAACCAATAAACTATTTTATTCATTATATGATGACTTTGGATTTTATTGAGCCTCCAATCAAATCTTATAAATATCAAACTTTCATCTATCATTAAATTATATGACTATTTACTTCAATATTTGATGAAATTGGAGCCAATTAAGCCCCAAATCACATTTTATAGTCACAGATAAATTAAAGGGGCTCAAATTATCCCCAATTGCCTTCAGATCAAACCAATGGATTATTTGGTTTATTTTGTTATGACATTGGGGTTGAGAGCCCTAAATTACATCCTTTATAGTCAAAATTAGGTTTAAAAGGCTCAATTTTTATCAAATTACATCATTGATCACACCAATTCACTCATTCATCAATAAGGTAGGAAATCTATGCTAATTTAGCCATGAATCACATCCTATAGTTGTAGTTTCATTTAAAGGATTCAAACTGGCTCTAATTGCCTCTACCATTTAAATAATTGACTCTTTAATTAATTTTATAATGAAAATGGGTCTAATTGAACCCTAAATCATATTATATATAGTTGAAATTACATTCACAGGCTCAAACTAACATAAATTACATCATTATATCCATTACGTCCTTTGTGTGGTAGTGTATATATTGACACACTCCACTTTAATATAAAATATATATAAATTATAAATGTGAACAGATAGATACATAAACACATATACATAGATCCATTTTATTTTTTTGTTATATTTCAAAGTAACACAAATGTGTTATAGTGTGTACACACTATGGTATGTGTAATTTTAAAAACCATGTTGTTTGGCTCAGAAATGTCTTAGATTCCTAAGCCTAAGGCTTGGACTTTCAAACACACAACCAAATGCAAATTTTTAATATAAATAATGAAAATTAAACTTACATCATAAAAAACACTATGAATTTTGATGAGACATTTCATAAAGTTGTTAATACAATGTTGAACACACTCTCCTCTTTTTAAATGTTTTATTTCTTCATTTCTGGACTATTTTAAGATTTTCATCTATGTTGATTTATAACTATGTTTTTTTAGGCATCTATATGCCATTAATATACCTACCTATATATTTTTAAGTTCTTTTTTCCATTGATCCAAATTAAAAAATATTTTATGGTCACAAACTAGGCCTAATGATATACACATTAAAAAAAAATCTTTTTTTCTGAGGTAGTTAGGGGGACTGCATAATTGGCTAAAAATTTTTTAGTTTTTAGGATCTATTTACTTGTAAAATTAATTAAAAAAATGTTCATTAAAAAAACATTTAAAATTATAGGTAAAAAATTAGATGATCTTATCTAAATTTCCACTAAAGGGTTTCAAATAGTACTAAATGATGATAAAAAAATGAGTGGCTGCACAAATAGCTATCTACTCTATTTTTATTTATAAAACATGAGTTTGTTTTCAAATTTTATATATTTTACCTACTTAAACTTAACCATTTTTTTAAAATAGTGTTTTAGAAACTAGACTTGAAATACTATAATTCATGTTCTTGTGCCATTTTCAAATTTTGAGTGTAGCCATCTCAAATAATCTACAGAAGTTGAGATTTCACATGTCCATAGTTAGGCCCATTTTTATTCCCAATTTTTTTATGCTTACCTAATTAAGCTACCCTCAAAAAACTCTATGAAATCTAAGTGTTTCCTACATGATCCAAATGGGCCTCAATCCAATGTAGTTATCCCTCTTAGGGTGAGTGTGTAATATGTGAGTGTACAATTATATGAATGTAGCTAGAAGATTGATTGAAATAGTTAAAAATAGATGACATTGGCCTATAATAAAATGTATTTATAATTGGCCTATGACTATTATAATGCAACATATTTTAAATTGTAAGGAATAATTCTCTTTTGCTTAATGTGTAGTAGAATTTCCAAGTGAATGTTAGATGTGTTTGGATAAACCTTAATGTGATTATATAAGGAAATATTTCTAATATTTTTTCTAACCAACCTTTCCAAATTTTAGGAGGGAAAAAAATGTTTAAAATTCAAAAAGTTGCCATTGGAGTGTAAGGGATAAGGCTGCAGTAGTGGATAAGGTCGTAATGTATCCCTATTCAACCTAATGCGAACCTATCCCAGAAGGATAAAAATTGCTATAAAATGTTTAAGAGGTAGCTATAATTAGATTAGGGATGTATAAATATTTTTATGACCATTTTTAAGACAATTTTAGAGTAGTGTATGCTTCCATAGATATAATAAGTTATTGTAATGGAAAATAGGCCAAATGAGGTAAGGATATCAATATTAAGCATCGTTAAGCACTTAATGTTAAACTTTATGTGTCTACATTTTCTCCTACTTTATTCTAGTGATGTGACAAAGTGAAATTACTAGAGAAAAGTATATTCAAACCTAAATGTGTATACAAACTTTTTATTTTGATGTGAAGCTTGATTTTGCAAGATGGATTAATGAAAAAATATGTAACAATGCCACTGAAAGTGGTTATTTCCCATACTTAAAATTTAAAAATCTAAAAATTGAAATTGAATATTTAAAAACTAAGAAAGGAAAGTATACACCTAAAATATTATGTAATATAATTTCCATGTAACTTAAAAGTGAAGAATTTCTTGCCCCTCTTTTGAGACATTTGAATAAATATTCAACCTATGGTGAAGTGAGAGTGATCAAGTCTCAATTTGAAAACCTTTAAATCTTCTTGAGTTGGAAATATTGTATGCTCCAAATCTCATTTGATTATGTGGAGTACTCTATAAAATAATTTGAAGGGGTAGAACCACCAATTGTGGCTTGATAATTTAAAAAGTGAAACCATAGATATTAAGGGTCACTTTACTCTAAAGTATCCTACTTGCAACATGAATATTAATCACACACATATATAATAAAATCTATATTCTATATAAAACTTTGAAAATTTTGAACTTTGAGAATTTTGAAAATGCCATGTACTAACTTGAACATTAATTAATATCATGCCCTCTATATTGTATTGATTTGATATTGAATGTTGTTTGAACTTGTAACTATAAAAATGAGTACACATACATGTCACATGCCCCCATAATCTGAAAATTTTAAATATTATAATTATGAAAACTGTATAGTTCCATAAATTTAAAATTTGTTCATAAAGACTTGACTTCTCAACACCAACCCATTATGATGCCCCCATTTTGAGATGAAAGATGTAGATTGCAAGTTATTAATCTCAAAATATTTCATTTTGTGAAAGAATATAATAATATGCTATAATTTTGAACATTTAAATTGGATTGCATCATAGTATTTGAATATAGCATTGAATTTGCATATGAACATGAATTAGATTGATATATCATTGAAACACATAAACACAATTTACATGATATGTATCATGGCACTAAAATAAGAGTAGAGAATAGGATTAATGAATGCCATCAATCATGGAACCATAGTAACAATCAATGAACATAAAATGTCACATAATTTTATATAGTGTCACACAAAAATCCTAAATGTCACATACAAGGGACATATTAACATCACATAAACACACAAGGTCAAAGTCCACATGAAAATGGCATAATGATGTCATACAATCAATAATTTTGTACATACAAGGCCAAGTAATACACACAATAAAAAACAAAGTCCTAACATATCATAAGTAAGAAATAAGCACAAAGCAAATGAGACTAGTCTAAATCAATCATATGTATCAATGTCATTGTTATAAAGTAGCATATTCATTTAACACATGTAAATTATGAGTGATTAGAAAAATATTTGTACATTGTATAGTTGGTAGAAGGATTGTGGATAGATACAACCTATCAAATTTTTAATGAAGAATAAAGAGATGCCCTTAACTTATAAAGTTTTTTGGGTAAGAAGAGAAGGTAGACATCAAATAGCCATGTAAAATTATGTCATGTATCACATGCAAATACCTCATGAAAAGCAATGTGTATTAAAAATTAAAATATGATATCTACCTAACATATAATAAATAACATGTGTAAATAAGTTAGCCACTAACATTTGAAAATTTTATTTAGGCTCTAATTTTTAATTTTTGAGCATATTTGATTTTTGATTTTTTGACATATGTGAATGTTTTTTTTTTGAATTTTTGCCATATTTGCATTTTTTTTTCCATGTTTGAATAAAAAATTAAAAAGGTTCCAATAATGAAGGATTTAAAAATAGTGAAAAGTGGAGGGATTTGAACAATCCTTAACAAGGTTCAAAATCATAATCTGATAAGAAGGAATGAAAGTAATGTCCCCCCAATATATGTGTGAATGAATCATAACAATGTAGCTCAAATAATTAAGACAGATAAGAATGTACATGCTTCTCATGTGAAACAGAGAGATGTGATCATGTAAGTATAATTAGATTCATATTATGATAGGTAAGAAATTAGAGTGACATAAATAATGTGCATTGAAATCATTTTTAAGATGGTTGTTTTGTGTTATTCATATTAGTTTGAAAAAAATCAAGAGGGAAAGTGCCTTAAATGAAAATAAAGCCAGGGGCTAGAAGAATGTTTGGATAAGGGATAGAATAATTAGCAAGGACCTAAAAGAAAATATACTCTGTAAAAATTATAATGATATAAGCTAACCAATTATCTCATTTATGGGCATGTATGCATAACCCATGGCATGATATGAAGGAATAGATTCATGTGAAGAAGTTTAATTGTATATGCTTCTGAATCTAAATAAGTGTCGTATTTTATAATACAACCTTTTTAATCATAGATAATATGCCCATGTGAACCTATATCCACATGTGTGGTAGCAGAGGATGTAATAACTTGTACTTGTGAAGCTTTATGAATAACTTGTGACTCCTTAAGAGATGAATATCTCCATTTGTGTCACTTTTTGCTTAGGATAATGTATCATGATCTTTGGAACTAACTAAATATTCTCATGTATAAATATATCATGCTCATAAGTAGATGGAGAAACTGATTATGTAATATGATTTAGAATATGTAGATCATGTTGTTAAATAATTTTGTAAACTATTTCATTAACATGTTCAAATATTGTATCAGGCAATTGTTCTAGAAGAGAGGTAAACATCATTGGTTTCAAAGGATATTCATATTGAATTTATATAATTTTGACCCCTTGATTATCATTAATATATTAGAGAGATTTATGAATTATATAAGGCACTACTCTAATCTTTTATATCTGAGGGCATCGTAAGAGCATATCAAAGACTCATGTTCTTGGTATAAATAAGAATGGAATGGGAACTATAATAGAATTAACTTGAAAAGGTAGTACTACATGTCCAAGATTATTGTGCATGGCCATATAATTATTTGAAAACACTATAATTATCCTATAAATCTTTCTCTATATAACCAAGAGAGTAAATGAGTGTTATTTTACACAGTTTTTTTCTTGAACCATTATTTATCATAACATTCTTTATGGATTACTTGTCAACATATTATTGAATAAAGATTTCATGTATATCTAAATCATCATCAATAATTTAAATATCATTAAATATAATCATAAGACATGATGTTTGTTTGCTTGTAATTATACCAATGATGTTATCAAGTGGATTTCCATATGTAGGAGGAGGATGAGAATTATATGCATAATGTAGTTGATAATTATCTGTGTTATTTGTTGCTTCATAATTTTGAAAATGGTCTTTATACATTTTGAGGTTTACATTATCATTTACTTATGACTTAGCCTCTTAATAAGGTGTGATAATATCAATAATGTTCCTATCAATAAGCTCTTGAATTCTGTACTTAAGATTAAAAGATATGTTTGTAGAATTTCCAATACATCTATGGTAGTCACAATATCCATTGCTATCAAAAAAATTATATTGTGGTTTAGACATGTCCACTTCCATTGGTAGAGTAAGAGTAAATAGATTTTATTCAAGTAGTTTTTTCAATAATACATGAGGAGGTAATGGTAACCTTGATAATTGTTTCCTTAGTGGAGATTGTAGTTGAAGCTTTTGTGTTAGTGTAGAAACATAAGTTAGCATTTATTACTAAAACAATTCACTTGTGATCACTCATACACAATTTTTTCATGCCTAATCCATAATCCTTGACCACCATTCCTTAACTTATATGTATATGATATATTCTTCCACGAAATTAATGATCACTAAATGTTCATATTTATCATTACAAATATCCTAAACTCATCCCTAGACTAATATTCCACACTTCTATCTTAGCTTTTTTTGCTTCTTAAATAAGGCCACTCTTTCAAAACAATCTCACTTGACAATAGTGTTTGAATATGTCATGCATGCCCTTCCACCAAATAAGGGTTAGTTTCTCAAATTTAAATTTACCTAATGGGTTATCTTGCATATTTCAAAAGTCCCATGTGAAGTAATTCCAAAATAATCACTATAAATCCACATTCTCAAACCATTTTTCACTAGAGGCTTGTATGATTGAAAAACACTTGAACATATAAATTTACATTGAGAATAAATCACATAGTCTTCCTACTTTAGAGTCCACACATCCTTAGTAGCCTTGAGTTAAGTCTAAATACACTTCCATGGTTATAAGTCATTTTTGAGACTCTTAATCACATTGGGATTATATTAGTGTAGGTTTTTATTTTTCCCTATTTATTAATTAGAGAAATTGTATTTATTGTGCATACATGGAGTTTTCCTACATTTGTGGGATAGGCTAGCTTATGTGGAGGTGTGTGTCACATATGTGTCATACGTGTCATAAGAATGTCATAAGTAATTCCCTTGATGGGAGTTACTTCTCTATTCTTAGCACCTTGTCACCGCCTTTCATGGAGGAGTTACAGTCTATTCTTGGGTGCCTTGTCCACCTTTTGTGGAGGAGTTACTTACGTACTCTCTTATATGTATTCCTCACTTTGGCCATCTCATGTTAATCAGATTTTGGTTTTCTCCATTTTGTCTTGTGTAATTTATCTTCTTATGTTATTTTCAAATTGCTTTAGCATCTATGTGGTGTGCACTTGCTTCATCTCGTGTGATCATGTCTCCATTACACTCGCATTATCCAGATTCTAGCAACAACTCTGATATGGTATTAGAGCAAACCTAGTAATCGTGTATCTGGTTATGCTTTTAGTTTACTTTGAAATCAAGAGGAGTGGAGTTCTCTTTATTTTTTTATTTCTAGATCTGATCTAAAATAAAAAAAATCTTTCAATATCATTTCTTACATCTTGGGATCCTTGGCCTTTGAGTGTGTTGGCTATCTTCACTTCAGGTGCTAGTTTTGTTTCTGTTCTTGGGTGTCATTGTTGTGTGGAGTAGTAGAGGGAGGAGCAGCACTCAGTAGCAGTCAGCACTCCATGCAGTTAGCTCTTCTGGTCAGCAGCACTCATTCAGTCCATGCCAAGCTTCGACAACTCTACGCCAACCTTCTTCTAGTCTACATCTAGCTTTTGGTCAGCAACGCCTTCTGTTCTGCCATGCCACAGTCCTTCCAACAAGGTGCCTTCAGCAACACCTTCAGTTCTGCCATGCCATAGTCCTTCCAGTAAGGTGCCAAGTAGTCTGTACAATGTCCAATAGGTCTGCAAATTTCTCTTTTGTCTTTTTTGCAAAGCAAATCTAGACTGTGTTTTCTTTTTGGCGCCCCTTCCTTGCTTGGCATCCCATGTGGGCCCTTGGACATGTGGCATCCATCAATTCTATTTGTGCTTCATTATTTTTAGTTAAAAATTGACTTGTAAAACAAAAATTAGTCAATTTGACTGAATATTTGGTTTTTTAGATAGTTTGGTAATTTGGGGGTTTTCATTTAAAACTTGTATCTTCAACTTACAAAGACGAAGGGTGAGGCCTAGGTTGGCAAGAGGCCAATTCCCCCTCACACAAACCTCATTTATATTCTTAATTCCATGTTGAATCCAATGAGTGGTTGGAAGGCCACTTTCTCTCTCATAACAGGTATTTTTTTAATGTTTTAGTATTTTTTTGCAAAAACACTAGTTTACGGGAAAATTGAACCTTTAATATCTTGCAAACGGTAGCTCAGATTTAGGTGCCATTTTTTGAAAAAGTGTTTGTAATTCAATTCTTCACATCATATTATTTTTATTTTTTAAAAATGAACTATTTTATAAAGTGCCTAAAATTTGGGTCTTTTGGGACGCATTTTCGACTGTCTAAAAAAGGGGATTAAAAACCTTGTTTTATTGCATTTTTGTCCAAATCCACTTGTGGATGACCTCCCCACACCAATTTCATGATTATATGTTATTTAAACATGTTCTCCACCTTAAAATTGCTCTCATGGATCTTTTTAAACCATTTAAAACCTCTCTCCTTAGTGGATTCTTTATGTTTACTCTTTAAACTAAGAGGTTTCCTATCTTGCTTGTATGGACTGTAGTCCATTTTCCAAAGGGGAAGGGCACTTGATAACTTTATCAAGGTATTTGGTATGTTATATTACCTATTGGATCATCATGAACTATATTATAGTCATTTTAACCTTCCCTTTCTCTCTAGGTATTTCATATCTCACTGTAGCCTTTGCTTACCTAGACCTTGTTGTAGGTGAAAATAGGGGTTTGAGAGCCTACGTAGGCTTTATTACTTCCTTTAAATGGTCTCATTACCTCTACCACATGTTTAGTTAAGTAATTTTTCATTTCCTTTATCATTACTAAGTTTCAACATCATACTAATGCACCCTTTTGCCATTGAGACAAGGTCCTTGCCTGTAGGTGGACTGAGACACATTTGTAGGGGTTTGTTATAGGTCACTATCTCCTTTATTGGAACCAACTTATGGTTTATGGATATCCATTTGTGTTTATATTTGAATTATATCATGTCTATCTTAAAATCTCCCTATTTATAAGCCTTCAAGGCATCATTTTCATCAACTTACTAAACCCTCCTTAGGTGTATATAAGGATCTTAGAACCCTAAGTAGACTTGTGTTTCCCGTGAAAGGGTTTGATGACAACACTAAAATGATCTTTGAGGTGTTAATTCACTATTTCACTAAGTTTGAGCTCCCATTCACTATATCAATGCACTTTATCACCAAACTAGGCCCCTCCCTTGTACCTTAATTGAGACCCCCTACCAATAGATGGATTGAGACCTTATCCACTTGGTCATGGTGTTAATAATATCTTTGAAACCTCTTTGCATAATATACTTATATACTCACTTTTAAATCCACTTGTATGATCTTTATAGCATGACCTAGGTCTCCTTAGACTAAGACACTCCTCTTAAAATCCTGCTAGACTATTGTAGGTTACCATTTCACACTCGAAGGAGCCCTATAGGTGATCATGGACATGTAAAATGCATTTTTTCAAATTTATTAATGACTTTTGACCTTTTTTATCTTTTAAAACAACTTAAATTCACTATCAATTAGGCTATGATTGCAAATTCCCTTCAAGGTGATAAAAGAACTCTTTTTCCTCACAAGCTTATAGATGTCACTGAGTGTTTTAAATGTGTTTTAAGGCACCTTTTGACTTCTAAAAAACCATTATCCATTCCTTATTTTACATCAAAACCCTTCATAACTCTTATTTTTACTAGATTCAACTAAACTAAACCATTATGGTGTCCTACAACCTTTAAGAGACATGTTTAAAAAGTTCACCAAAACCTCATGGGCCTCTATTTGTCAAAATAGGGAAAATGGGCCTAAATATAGTCCACTAACTTTATTGCATTGTTTCACCTTCAATTGGCTTTATAATGTGTCAAATGTTAATGATTAATTCCTCTTAACCTAGTGGGATCTTGAGAAGTTTTCAATCCACATTTCAATACCCCATTTTGATCCCATATCCTTTAGCTTTGGCAAACTGTAAGTATGCATTTGACTGTATGTGGGAAGAGGGAATGGAAATGAGCATGAGTATGTTTTTTTTAAAATTTATAACACCCCAAATTTGGTTAAAAATCTTAAACATGTGACCTTCATCTTTTAAAAATTAAAACCAGCTTCAAAACACATATTATAAAATGAAGATCACCTGTATATACATGGGATTCAGTAGACAATGACCTTTCATGACTGAGATAGATTGAGACATGAGCACATGGTCAAATATATACCTCCTTTATCATGTAAATGGAACTTCAAACAACCTAAAAAGTCTTTATAAATACAAAAACCTCCATTACCACCTCATATATAGGATGAACAAGTTTATGCCTGGAATTCAACTGAAACTAGGCATGAAGTTGGTACATGGAGCAAGACAAGCTTACAAGATATTCAATTAATGCCATGGTGAGATCAAAACATGAGAGGAAGTAGATATATGACCTAGAGACTTATGTAACACTCTTTCCTAGTTGTATGAAACCTTTACAGGGTAAAAACTTAGCAATCAAGAGACCTCTTAGTTTGAACTACACCTGGTGGCACCTCCTTGCATGATAGGCCAATTTTGATCATCCAAACATCATGAATAATGTAACCAAGAATAGATACCATCTAATAAGTAATAAAACATCATTTTAATCCAACACCACCAATTGGTTCATATGGATTTGGTAGAAACAGAACAAAACCTATATGGTACACCAAACAGCTATCAAATCTTCACAGTCAACATGTTAACAATGTTTCATATATCATAGTTGACCAATATCCAAAATACATATATCAAAATTAATTTATCCTAGTTTAATATCATATCCAAAAATCATTTTTTTTAAACTACTTGTGCTTCCCATATGGAGCAAAAACATAAGGGTCACTCCAATCTGTCAAGAAGAGCAAGAAATGTGCATAATGGTTTTGGAATCCAAATGAATTATTAAGATCAAATCAAGCATGGATTTTAGTATTATAATTATTATGAGACCCATAATGATCTCTTCCATGTGTCACACTTCCCCAAAAAATGTACAAGTGCCATTTTATCTCTTTTTCAACTGATTTTTAAAGTTTTAGTTAGATAACCTTCAACCTTCTAATGTAACTAAAATATCTAACACTCAAACTGAATTATTGGATGTTTTACATAAAAATATGAAACTTAATCACCTTGTTAAATGTTCCATTTGCTTTAATGACTCCTTGAAGCACATAAAATGACCCAAATTGACAAGTTAACCAAAGTAACTAAAATAAAAGCTAAAATAACCTTAAATGACATAATATAAAAAGTAATACTTCCTATGACAATATATTAAAACCCCTTAAAATGTTTAAGATCAAAAAAAATCCCAGGGGGTGACCAATTTTGACTAAAAAATTAAATTTGGTCAATAATTACTCCATAAGAAAGTTTGATAGCAATATAGCACCATATTCAATCAACCTTTGGAGTGTTTCATCTTTATCCTCTAGGGGTTAATGTTCATAATAGTCCTCTTCAGATCCTATAGTAATGGTAATGTCTTCAAATACCATGTAATTGTCTTTTTCATAATAAAAGTGCTCCTCCTCATAGCTAGGTCCATAAGGGATGCCACAACAAATGTACCTTTGCCTTATGTCTAAAAGGTTACTCTCTACATTTTCTAAGATTTGGAAAATGTTAACAAGGTGTGATTTTATCTTCTCCAAACAAGTGACAAGGTAAAAAGAGACAATAAAAAAATAGAGGTGGTGTAGTACCACATAATTAGAAGAAATGGTTCATGAAATTACTCAACTTTGGTGGGTTGAAATTTTTAAATTAGAAGAGGGTATGATAACTCAAAAATCTATAGTGTAAACTAGTACACCAAACATAGATTTATAGATACATTAATACCATAAATCTATTTGAAATTTGATGAGTTTATACTATAAAATTAGAAAAAATTCCTTCGGATTAGGAAGTTAACAATGCAAACTAAGAAACTCAAGATGTAAAAACACACAAGAATTATTAAGTATAAAACTAAAACCAAATGGGGAGCATAACTCTGCCACATGGTAATAGGAGGTAGAATAAAATGTGTTCTATAACTTAGAGTTTAAGTGACATGATAGATAACCTAATTTCACAATGATTAGATGATGATGAGTCTATAAATGACCTTCAACCCAAATGGGAAATTATACCCAAGTTAACTCAAACCAAGTGCAAATGGTAAACTAATCAACACATTGGTCTAGAACTTAGAAAGGTGAGATTCTGAATTTGAATTAAAAATGAAGGACTTTAAAGATTTTTTCAAAGTGTTTTAGACTCAAATGGGAAACATAACAACATTATTTAAATAATACAAACACAATGTTTAGAATGAGGATTTGAACAAGGAAAAAGATAATTTTGATTTGACTAGCATAATTCCTCCTTGTTCAAATAAAATGGTGGGAAAAAATATGTTTGGTTGATGTTTTTTATTTACAAACAATTTTTAGACTCAAAAAATGACCAAGCAAATAAAGGAAAATATGAAATACAACTAATAAATCATCCAAATCCCTAAACTAACAAGGTTGTTTCATGTTGTTGAAATCCATATATATACATGCTCTTGAGAGGATTTTAAGTGTTAATCAAAACATAAAAGTGCATGAAGTAGTAGGTTTTTTACACCCCCTTCTCCTAAGAGATTATACAATGATATGGACCTTCAAGCTACTCACCCTACATCAATAATATATTCGTGGTAAGTGGGGTTGTTCTAAAACTTAAATTTTTGACCATCTATATGGTCCCAAGTGTGATTAACACTAGATATTCCTCAGATATATTTATTTCATATTGATTACCTTACTATTCAAGGGTCTATTCCTTTGCATAGTGATTCCATCTATGTACTACTTAGTATAATCCCCTAATTAACTAGACTTGACTCAATTTTTTATTACAAAAAGAGAGGTTAGCCACTCAACCCCTTGACTCTCACAGTATATGTGCCCTGATATATATACCCTGCCATAGAGTGGGGTTGAAACAATAATGAGAGATTAAACCCTGGGTAAAATCTTCCCAAAAAAACTCATGAAAAAGCTATGAATTCATCTACACAAGCCAAGTTGCATAAAATAAATGATCTAATTAAAAAGACTTTAGAGGTTGTTTTCAGATCACCAACCATACAGGTTTTGCGGGGAGCCTAGGCAACATTCTTTTCACACCTTGGACAAAGGCACAATCATAAATAAAAGGTGCTTTTAGTCACCCAATATCCCTAAAGGGCATGGGGGAGATCATACACGCACTCTTTATTTTGCACAAAAAAAAAGGCATAGATGATCTAGCATAAAATAACACACTTTTGAAAACTTTTAATTTAAGTAAGTGTTATTTTTAAGCACCAAAGTGAAGTTTTTGATAAACTTATTGGCCCCTTGGACTTAATTTAAAACTTTGAGAAATTTTCACACAACATTTAAACAAACCATCTAACTTCATTATAAGCACCAAATAGAAATTTTAAAGACTTAGGTATGTTAAACTTTAGATTTTTTCCATGCCAAACCTAAAAATGTTAGAGATTTTCCCTCTACTTTGAATCATAGTCATTAATGAAAGAAGCAAGATTTTAAAACTTGCTCTTGGGTTCTCTATTTTTCTTATAGAGAGACTAATGTTGATCAATATCAATTGATGCCAGTTGTACCAAGACCAATGTCAGTCAGAAATGAACCAATCCCAGTCGATAAAGACCAATTTTGGTTACTTGTGAACCCTTAGGCAAAAAAAAATTTCAAAAAAAAAACTTATTAGCCCATGTTAGAATAAAATCTCTAGCAAAGCTCTGGATAATACAAATAATGTTCAAACAGAGACTTAAAAATCTAAAATGATAACTTGTAATTTTGAAGAAAGCTCTAAAATGTGATATTTCCACCATTTTATACCCTACATTATAAATTATGTTGATTATCCAAGACCGATGTCAGTTACACATAAATGATATCGATCACTGTGTGACCTATGTATAAATAAAAAAATACAAAAACATGGGAAAATAATGATAAAGAATTGATTTTTAAGGATTTTTAATGATTGTTTAGTAAATATAATTTTGCAAAGTTGGTCTTATTACTTGAATTGGATGTGTTATCCCATCAGGTGTGTTAAGATGTAAACATGGATTACAAAGATAGTTAGATCAATAATTAGTTAAGAAAATGCAAGAAAAATGCATAAAAACATAACTAGCTAAACCAACTCCTTTGACGGGGTTTGGCATATGAAAATTATGATCTAATGAAAGAAATCATACACAATACCTTCTCAAGAGCATCCCATCACCCAAATGTGGCTTAAAAGGTGATTTTCCCCTTGATTTGGTGCTCAAGTCTTCATCAATGATGCAAGGCAAAACTCCTCCATCATCTATTGTGCACCAATGAAATCAAATGTATGTCTATTAATGAAGTTATCCTATCATAAATTAATCATAATAAACACCACACACAAATGAGTTGTGAAGAGAATTCTACATAATAAGTTTACACAAATGAATCTTAAAAATGGTGGTCTTGACCCTGTTATTTATATGTTTTTGAGTTTGATCAGGATCAATCATGACCATCCATCTTGAAATTAATATGTGTGTCCATGGATTAATCCAAGTTTGTATAATTAATCCATAAATACCGTCATAAATATTTAGAAGGAAGGGGCATTAAAGAGGCATGGAAGGCCTTAAACCTAATATTTATTACATTTATGGCTTATGGATGCCACCCCACAAATGATGTCACTTAATGATGTAGATATTAAGAATAAATTTCCAATTAAAATATATCTAATAACTTCCATGGATTTTCCTCTTAAGCACTTTATTTGGATTAATTTGCTTAAGTGAGATTAATCAATTTTATGTAATTCTTTGGAAATTAGTTGCACGCTATTAATTAAATCGGTCATAATATCATATTACTAGGTTTTAAATTAAATGGAGAGGAATTATAAGATGATGTTAGTTGTGTATAGACCAATATCCCATATAAGGCATTGTCAACACAAAATAACACATGCACATGTCATGTGCTTCTAAATTAGAAGAAAAGAGTGATCCAGAGCACCAAAATGTGTTTTCATCATTTTAACTCAAAATGATTTGAGAAAATTTAATAATCAAATAAAATTCATTACCTCATTTATGGATACATTAGCCTAAATTAGCACTTTTAAATGACAAACTTGAACCATTTAGCATGTTCAAGTGATTTTAGCCTAAATTGTGCATTTTCACAAATTTTGAATAAAATTGACAATTTCAACACAATGGTGTTAGGAATTAGATGTCTACACATAGACTACATGTCAGTGGTAAATATATGGCTGGCCACATGAAAAATATTTCATAAATCTAATGGTGATATGTCATAAAGGATTTCATATTTAAAAGGTTTGATTTTGTACACCAAGTGACACTACTAGGTCATCCATTTCTCAAGGCCTACATTAGAACATACACTAGTGTATGGTTATGGATGATGCATCAATTTCAATTTTAATTTTTGAAAATATGATTAGGATAAACTAAATTATTTTGACTTCCATTGGAAATGATGAAGTGTATTGATTAACCATTGATTTACATTTGTTAATTATATAATATTTTTAATTTGTATAATGTATTGTTGGATGAATTACCAACCATATCATTATGTTCATAATATATTATCTACTTACCTTTTTATATTTATTGATAACTTTTACCTGCTTCCTCAATATATATGCAAGTAAAGAGATCATAGTGTGACACTCTTCATTGGATTAAATATTAAAGTTATGAATTAAGCACCAATTTCCAATCTTGGACTACTTGTTCTAATCATTTGAAAATTATTTTCCACTCTCTAGTATGATTACTCAATAAATAGACATAAAAATAGAAGGCCTTCAATGTAATTATTCACGTTATAAAATATCCTCATATGGAAATCAATTGATTGGTTTCAAGAAATCGCATAACTTGGTGATCCTCATATTTACTATCCATTTTAGGTGCTATGGTAGTTTTACTTGCTTCCTTTTTCTAGCATATCTTCAATTGTGAATTACATCATTTCTAATAGGCCCATATTTTTTCATAGGTGCTGAATATTTATGTTTCAAATTTTTCTCCACATCATTTTGATCACTAAGTCTTATATTTTATGCTAGAACTCAACTCTCCACCTGTAGCTCCTAGCATTGTTAAACCCCAAAAAACTAACACTATCCATTTTGACCACCAATTCAATGAAAAATATATTAATGTCATAAAAATTAGACTCATTTTAGCCTATTCTATACATAACCTAGTAGATAATGTTAGTTTATTCAAACAAGCCAATTTTATTAGAATTTATAGGATTTTCCCCATTCAACCCATATACCTTGTAACCTAGTATTTTCCATTGCTTTCATAATGATTTTTTAGACTTAAATTATAATTATATCCATAGGATAAAAAAGTATATTGTGATAAAAGACCCAAAAAAATCCAATAGGTGTAAATAATATATAGGTGATCCTCAGAAAATTACAAAAATTACCTATCTAAAAAATTGATGTGTAGCCATTATCCATAAATTTAAATTCACCACCAAGATTTCTCATGGGGTGTTTATACCTAAGAAGTAAAATTTTGTTATATCACATATTTTTAATTTTTTTAAATATATCTTTAGCCTTTATAGTGTGCCTAACTAACCTTGCATAAATGTTGTGATAGATGTTGGACTACTTGCTATGATCATTTAATAGAAATCATTAAAGGATTTAAATATGATCATTTGACAAACATCATTAAAGGATTTCAATAGTATGGTTTATACAAAAATAACAAAGAAAAAATAATTAAACCATGCCCAAATCATTGCCTTCTTTGCTTGTTTCATGCCACATATTTAACTCCTTATACAAATATGAGGGTCTTATACTCTAAATTTTGTTACTCACTCAATAAACATGGTTTATTATTTTGAAGTACACATGTCCATTATATATATAGTTTTCACAACATTTACAACTTCACTTCAGTCCATTACAATTTTCTCATTATGGAAGGTCAAAAATAATAGTGCTTAAGCCTTGACAACCATGCCACTAATAATCCATGAAATTCACAGCTAAAAATATCGTAAATATTACCATATATATGGGTGATAATAATTTATTATACATTAAATCCTATTCTAATAAACTTTTACTATTTGAACTTGTGTATCCTACCTTCCATCCATATTTTAATGTCTCATTGACATAACAACCCTCTTAACACCTTGCACATCCTAGTAATTAAACCATTATTAGAAGTGGTCCCTAGAAATCCTCTCCAAGATATGTTATTATTTTAGTCTACAAGTTACTATGAGACTCGTAAGATATGAAATGATCCATACATGATAATTTAATGGTTCATATTATTGTAACTTGTATTTATTCCAATTATCTACCTAAAATGGAGTGAAAAAAATTTAGAATTTGAAAAGATGAATAATTTTAAATATAACCATATATAACTCAAAAAATAAAATAATTCTTATTCATACAATTAGTTATATCAAAGTCTTGAGGCTAAGGATTTTTTTTTTGTAAGATAAATTGATTCCCAAATTTTAGTACATCATAATAACCAAAATAATAACTAACTTATCATCCTATGAGTGTTAGATGCTTATACATTTAACATGAAGCTTTGGCTTCTCATCTCTTCATTTCTCTTTCTAATTCATCATAGGAAAATGTTCAACCTTCTATTTTAATTTTCTACTTACATGAACATTTATAAAATACAAAATATATGTCTCACATAAATAAAATCTAAAAAATATTGTGAAATAGAATTTATAATCTGTTAATAATAGTAGGTCTTTCTATTAGTAAGATTGATACCTTTAATAATACCTTACTCAATTTCCAAAGGACTCAATATAAAGAACATATCGATAAAAATCAATTAAAATATTATAACACCATCAAGGTATTAGATGAAATGATTAAGGATTATGATGGATGATGAGGGATTGAGTAGAGCTGATGAGAGAGTCATTAGGGATGATGAGGGTTAATGAGTGAGTGTTTAGGGAGGATGAGGGAGTGATTAGGGATGAAGAGGTATGGTGAGGGTTAATGAATGAGTGATTATGGGTGATTAGGGATGAGGAAGGAGTGATTAGAGATGATGAGGGATGGTAAAGTAATGATTAGGGATGATGAGGTATTATGAGGGATGGTGAGGGTTAATGATGGAGTTAGTAGGGATGATGATGGATCACTTATAAATGATGAAGAATGGTGAGGTTAAATAATGAAGTGATTAATATTTATGAGGGATGAGGAAGGATTGATTAAATATTATTAGGGATGATAAAGTAATGGTTAATGATGATGAGGGAGTGATTAGGGATTATGAGGGATGGTGATAGCTAATGATGGAATGATTAGGGATGATGAGAGATGGTGAGGGTAAATGAGGGAGTTATTAGGGACAATAATGGATGAGGAGGGAGTGATTAGGGATGATGAGGGATAGTGAGGTTCAATGAGGGAGTAATTAGGGATGATGAGGTAGTGATTAAAGATGATGAGGGATAATGAGTTTTAATGAGGGAGCTATTAGGGATAATGAGGAATAAGAAGAGAGTGATTAAGGGTGATGATGGATGACTAAGAAGTGATTAACGATGAGGAATGGATGATGAACAAGTGAAATGATCAAAAAGTGTTCATTTGATGTGTGTAGATCATCAATGTGACATATATTGCCCCAATCACACCAATTTGGATCAAGTTCAAAGTGAGTGGTTTTCAAACTTTAATTTTGACAAACCTAGGACTCCTATAAATGTTAAAAAGTAATCTAAAAGACACAAAAACCTAAAAAATTATTATATGTTTACCAAAAAATGGACAAAATTTGCAAAATTTATGCCCCAGAATCCCTAGGTTCAGTATTGAGACCTAAAAAATGTCCAAATACTGACTAGATTGGATTTTGAAAAAACTATTTTCCACATAGTAAGGTGTGTAGTTATGAGACCAACTTTATCAGATGCAGAGTGAACCTAATTTATTATATTTACTAAAATAAATTTAAATTATAAATACTCCTTAGACTTAACATTTATAGTAGTAAATATAAGCTTCAAGTAAGTATTGGCTTCATGTACATGTTCTTGTGTTTTTTTGTAAAAAAAATAGGAACACATACACATTCCTCATAACTTATACTCATTAATATTAATGTGTACACATTATTAATAACATGTACAAATTATTAATAATGCCTACACATTATTATGAATGTGTACACATTATTAGGTTTAGTGGTTTCAAGCCTGATTACAAATAACATGTATGCATTATGACCATCATGTGTACACCTTAATGGAAATGTTCATGGAATTTTCCCTCAAATCCATGAAAATACCCACATGTCATCCTCATGCATATAAATTTTATATCTAATTATCCATGGGATGTCACTATGTATAATTGATTATACCATAAATCACATATGTATTTATCTAATGTTGTGATACCATCACAAGATTTTGTGGTATATTATTATGTCCAGTAATCCACTGAAGGATCCCCCCAAGATTGTGTTATAGAATATTGTTTAGAATGTTTATGTTCATATTATTCTTATCTTCTTTAGAATGGGCATGTGCCAATTCTACATAAGATTGGAATTTTATCCACTTCATTCTTTTAGTATTTGTGTAGAATGGGATTGATTGATAAAATTATTATTAATGTCTTATGTAAAATAAGGTGCAATCCCATTCTAAAATATATATAAAATATTATCTCCATTTAATTATAATTCATTTTTGATACCAAATATAATAATATAAACTTAATATCAATAAACACATGTTGTCCTCATGTATATACATTTCAGGTCTAATTCTTCATGGGATAACTTAAGAATCCAACACTCTTGGCTTATGTGCAAATTTCACATGTTCATTTTACACAAGATATAAATATTGGATTCTTAATTAACAATATTTTTAAAATACTATTAATATATTAATTTAATGGGCCATAACATGACCACTTCTTGTTTTATGCCCATAATATAATTAATATTTTTTTTTTGTACAAAGGGTATACCAAACTCTTATTAATATTAGTCTTAATATAATAATGTTGATTCATGGGCGCATTCCCATTCAACACATGCAAATCCCATTATATTCTTAATCAATATTATTCACAATATATTATAAGACTTTTATATTATAGGCAATTATGCTCATTTTAAACATGTTAAAAAGAATTTAATAAATTAACAATAGAATATTCTTATATTGTGTATACTATAGGCCTTTAATTATTAATAAATTATCAATTTGTAAGCAATAAATATCAACTACTTCTTATAAGGTAGTAGGGAACATTCAGAGAGGAATAAGTGTTATTGTTAAAAATAAATCTCTTAACCATAATTATTTTTCATAAAAATACTATTGTATATAAAAATGAATCTAAAGTTGAAATTATCATGAGGGAGATATTGCATAATTTTTCTTTAAAAATGATTTTAAATTTTCATATTCATTATTTTAAAGGAGAAAAAAATTGTTACAAAGTATAAAAGGAGTTACTTTCTGATAGTTATGTTTCCACAGTATGATACTTACATACGAATAAAGTCAAGGTGGTAGAGATTACAGAAGGACTCATTAACTTCTTATATTAATTATTTTTACACAAAAACTACATCTATAGATGGACAAGAGTCAAGCTAAACTTAGAAAATAAATCTAGAAGTGAGGAAGGGATCGACAAGGTGATTACTCAAGGACTCAATTTGTGATTCTTATTTTTGTGTGAAACTACATTTTCAAAATTATTAAGATTACACAAGGAGATTATAAGGAGTTTAAACATAGGTATTTATCATTTTTATTTTTTATGTCAATGTTGTTCTTGATTTAAATTCTAAATAGTAAATTAATGTTTAAGTGAGTCTAATTACAATTTGGCATTTGAGTTTAAAAATAGAATGTCTATTGTGGATATAAGGAAGAAGATGTAAGGAATTTTCAAAGAACAAGGAATTAATACCTAGTAGTAGATGTTTTAGTTATTTCTCTCTATGTATACAAAACCTAATGTTGTATTTCTTCTTTTTGCTAACTGAAAAAAAAACTTTGATGTTATATGTCTTATTATTTATGTCATTCCACTATTATATTATTCATATGTCATTTAGTGTGGTTTCACTAAGATTTTAGATGGATGTTGGCATGCCTTAAACCTAACTATCTATGTCTCTCTATATGTTTGTATTCTTGATAGGTTCCCAAATAGATGTAAGTATCCCTAAAACCTAACTATCTCTATCTATATATACTATTGATAGGCTCCAGGATGGTTGTTAATATCCTTGAAACCTAACTATCTCTATCTATCTGTAGTGTTGATAGGCACTTGGATAGATGTTGGTATCCCTAAAACTTGGCTATATCTATCTATCTGTAGTGTTAATGTTAGTATTCTCTCATTCACCTCTTTTTTTATGTTGTATGGTTTCCTTTCTTGTTAGAGAATAAACTAAGGAAGGAAACCTAATTATTTCAATACTCAAAAAATTATAATACATCTAACTAAAAACTATGATCAAGGAATATAAATCAAGAGAGGAGGTTAGTATAGTGTTAGTTCCAAAAAAATAATGAAATCAACACATTAAACAAGCTAGCATCTATAGTCCTAGATCATAGGGGGAGCTTGGTGAATAAAGAAAATGAAGACATAACTAAAATTCAAAGAAATGATAACTTTTCTTACCTTCCTTGATTTCTCCAAGATGATGTGTTCATTGGCTTGCTCAGATTTTGCTCAATAGGTCTTCATAAATGGGGTTTGGCTATATCCATAC
The DNA here is from genome assembly GCA_037957365.1 of Torreya grandis. Taxonomy (NCBI): domain Eukaryota; kingdom Viridiplantae; phylum Streptophyta; class Pinopsida; order Cupressales; family Taxaceae; genus Torreya; species Torreya grandis. Next base: position 1,169,610 of record JARHVA010004624.1, read on the forward strand.
CCTATTGGCACCATGTTCATGATTGGCTTTATGGCTTGGATAGTAATTTTGACATTATAACACTATGCATTTACTTTATGAATCAAATCTTATATTATAACTCTACAATGTTCCAAGCCTTCTAAATGAAGAGCTCTAAGCTTGCTTTTATAGGCTTTGAAATGACTTGGAATGGGTTAAATCCTAATATTGGTTGGCTTAGTTAACCCTAGTGTGATTAAAATGTGTCCAAAATCTCATGACTAACATGGAATAGGTCTGCTTTGACATATTTTACATTTAGACAACTCACAAAAGCTAATGATGAAAACCTGAGATATTTATTGAGTTTTGAATTTCCCTTTTTGATAATTGCTTTAATTGATCATGGATATATTTAATTAAGATTTTATTAGGATTTCATGCTAATTAATTATTTTTAGGCATTTTGAAATTTTTCAATATTTTGAGTTAAATGATTCATGTAATTCTTTAATTTAATTGATTTATGGGCTAATTTGATTTATTTGCATGGTTATGAAGCAAAATTTGAGATGTTTAGTAATTCTTAGGATATATGTTCAATGATTGGTAAGAATTAGTCTAAATTTGAGTAAAAAATCTATTAGTGGCTAATTTTAGATGTCTATAGTTTGCCCCTATTTGGGAAGGCATTACACACTATAGGCACAACAAACTAATGAGAAAAGGCTTGTATGCCTGAAAGAAGATGATGATTGAAGAAAAAGCTACAAACAAATTTTTGGGAAGCCTATAATATTCCCCCTTCAAGGGAGTGGCCATCACATATTTGATGGACAGTCCCTCAAAAAGAAGCAAGAAGGATGGAATTAACCCATGGGTGAGATTAATCCAAATGTGAAACTTCTTACATGCATTAATTTATTAAAAAAAGTACCAATTTGACCATAAGTAGTTATAATCAGTAACAAAAGTCAAAATAATGATTTTCCCAAAGGTGTTTATAAGCTTTAAGATGACTTGGATTGAATAAATATATTTAATTGATTATGCCTCAGTAGGGTAGATTAGCAAGCATGACTCATGGATATAACCTATTGCATAGATTAAATATGAGGGGGCGCAAACATAGATGCATTGGTCTAATGACTAAATAAGCCACAACTAACTAGGCACATGAGGATACACAAAGTGATGAAATAAATGAATAGAAGAATAAGAATTGATCAATGGAAATGATTTAGTTGTACATGTTAATGAGGAGATGATTGTCCTAATTAGTATGGGTATAACTAGAATGGTCAATATGTTGATTTGGTCAAGATGGGTGGGAGGCTTTGCCAAAGGTACCAAGGAGAAACTTTGTTGTCGTTCTATTGCTCATAAGACTTCCTAAGCTAATTTTTGTTGTATCATTTGATGGTATGCCTCATAATATAAAAAACTATGAGAACTTAGCTAAAATGTGCATAAGGACTAGCTCTTGATCCAATAAATAATTAAAAATAATAAACTAATGATAAAAACCATGATGATAATGTTGACGTATGAATATGGATGGACTCAATAATAATGTGAAAATAATCACCCAATAAACACATATAAATTGAGTCAAGGCAATAATGTTGAAAGCAAACAAACAAACAAATAAACAAATAGAAATCCTAAAACTAAAAGCAATAGATAGCATTCTTCAGTGGGTATACCCTAGTAGGGTGGATCGAAGATGACTAACTAGGCTTGGATAGGACAAATGTTTTTGGATTTTAAAATTTTTGAATGTTTTTAGAGTTTTTTAAGCATCTCAACTCAATTGAGAATGATAAGACACTAAATGATCTAAGCTCACAAATTGACAAGAACATGGATAACTTGAAATGTTTCTCATAAAATGGTAAGAGTGTGATGGCAAAAGGGGATTGAGCTATCCTTAACAATAATTGATTACAGCCCACGTAGTTCTAAAATGGCCCTAGGTCCAAGTAGTTCCACTTTTTAATGGAGGAATCTGACTAGTGTAATAGCTAATTCAAATAAAATAGGCATAGTTGGCATAGTATGACATAGGAATGGCTAGTTGATATGTCAAGTCACAATAAACAAATATTACCCCTAGTTTACCCATGGATGGTTATAACTAAGATACAATAGATTAGATAAATGATACTAGTTTGCCCATAGGTAGTTATAATTAGTAGCAAGACTGATGAGACACTGATTTACCCCTATATATGGATATAATCAGGCTCACATAAACAAACTTGATTATAAGGGAGCAATAAATGAAGGATGAAACTACCAAACTTTTTTCATACTACTCCAAATTACTACCTCTATCTATAATGCTTGAAAAAACTACTAAAACTGATATGATTCTTCATGCTAAAAATTTGAAACTAATGGATGAACCAAGGTCAAATGAGATAGGTGGGGAGTGATCAAAACATGTTAGATTGTTAGAAAGGATATGGTAGGATGAGATGAGTGATAGGCAAAGTGATAGTCTGATAAACTGATAGGAGGATTGGATAAAATGGTATGAGGGTTGTGCCCAAGTGATAGGGTGAATGGTAAGTTATGTGAAAATGATTGACAAAAAGAATGGTAAATTGAAATGGTATGGTATATGTTTCTGGTTGATGATGGCTAGTGGTTTTGGATGTGTTTGTCTTGGGTATGGCTTTTTATTATGTTATTATAGTTGGCATGGAGATGCACATCTTGTTAATTAAATAATACAACTAGAATAGTCAATCATGTTATTTCTATTCCATACCTTATCTGAATACCTACTCTATCAAGAACTAGATATAGATTTGGATACCGAGAATGTTATTGTGATCTACCTTACTTGTTGATTCTTATTCCTTCAAATTTTGGGATAAAGTATCTTTGTAAGCTCTATAAATAAAAGTGTGGCCAGGGTTGGTAAATAAGGATAAATGTTATTTGATGGGTTTGATTGGGAAATAGAATGGTGGAAGATAATGGAACGGATGATGGTTTGGAAACAAATAAAGATCAAGATTTTTAGGCACACACAATGTTGTTGATTCTATATTTGACATAACTTTGGATGTGGTAGGGCTGAAGATTTTTGAAGATGCTCTTGATAGGACCACCAATTTTTTTTGTTTTTTGGGCCTAAGAGTAGATACCATCTAATTAGGCTATAGATTGGAAGCTATTTTGATTTTATCTTTGCTAATGTTTTCATTAAGTAATGAAGAACTTTTATGCTCAGCTATTGGCACCTTGAATATATTTTTACTAGTGAAATTGGCTTGATTATCCCATAGTGCCTTCGAGAAGGTTTCACTAAGGAACATTGACTTTTGACTTTGACTGTCTTCTAGCACCTTTGAAAAGGTTTCAGTAGAAGATGTTGAGTTTGATCTTTAATTATCCCTTAGTGTCTTTGAAAAGGTTTCACTAGGATATTATTATTTTGCATGATTTTGATCTTGACCTCCTTGTTGTTGTTCTTCAATTGATATGTCACCATAGATGTAGTTTAATAAGGTGTGATTCTATCAGTCCCAATCAACACTTGTGAGAGATGGAAGGTTAATAAAATGTCTATGTTGGTTGATGGTAATGACCTATGGAATGGTGATGTAATGGGGGTTGGTTTTACAATCCTTGTAGAAGATACTAGAAGAACATTTATTGAAATCAAAGTAATTACCCTCAAAAATTATGGTATCTGAATCTAAATTTGAGTCTAACTCTGACTCCATGGTCTCTAAATCTAATGTTGAGACTAACATTGATTCTTCTACTAATTTTAAATCTAATACCAATTCAAACATATAACTTGACATTAATGTTGATTCTTCATTTGATGTGGATACTGATAGAAAGATGTTTTGCTGAATTTTTGGTTAATTCTATTATTGATCTTTTGATTGGCTTGGTTGGATAGGTATTGATTGGATTAGTTAGACAGGTTTTGATTGGTTGGGATTGGATTGGTTAGATAGGTTATGAATGCATTGGTTAGATACATTGTGATTGGATTGGTTGGGGTTTTGATTGGATCAATTGGGATATTGATTGGATTGACTGGGGTACTACTTGGATTAGTTAAGGTGTTGATTAGATTGGTTGGGGTTGTGATTAGATCAGTTGGGATATTGATTGGATTGGTTGGGATTGTGATTGGATTGGGTGAGGTTGTGATTGGATGGTTGTGATTAGGGTTTTGATTGGATTGGTTGGGATTATGATTGGATCAGTTAGGATATTGATTGGATTGGTTAGGATTATGATTAGATTGGGTGAGGTTTTGATTAGATTAGTTGGGATTGGATTGGTTGGGATATCAATTGGATTAGTTGGGGTACTGATTAGATTATTTGAGGTACTAATTAGCTCGATCTTGATAATGATTGGATTGGTTGAGTTTTTCTAAAGTGGGGAATGATTGGCACTAGATGAATGATGACTAGTGGTTGGATAATGATAGGGCATTGTGGAGCTTGGTTACTTGCATGAGTGAAAGGATGAAGTCTTGAAATAGTATAGATAAGGTAAATTTTGAATCTTGATTTCTCATACAAGTTAAATGATGAGGTATTGGATTGATATGGATGGGGCATTATGGAGCTTGATTACTTACATAAGACAAAATATGAGGTCCTTGAATGATAAGTTTTGGGAATTATGGAGCTTGATTAATCACATAAGCCAAACATCTAAGTCCTCATCAAAAACTATATCATCTTAATTGGTAACTTGATTTGGATCATAAATAGGAATTTTACTTTGTTCCTCAAATAGGTCATGATTGTAGTCAATCTATGTAGCCATTCTATCATAAAATGGATTGCACATGACTCCATCATAAGTGTAGATATGCATATCCACATCAATAAATAAATCTCTAAAATAAAGAGGTTTTAGAGTTCTAAAAACTCTACAAAACAATGTCCAAAGGACAAAAGTTTCAAACTTGGTCTAACATGGTCAAAAAAGAGGGGTGGAGTTGTATCTCTAAATAATGGTCAAAAAATGGAGCTATATCTCCAAAATGGTCTATGCTAAAACTTGGCATAAAATAGTCTAAGGTTAAATGTAATACACACAAAAGGTCAAGCATTTGAATAAAAATTGGCATGTCAAAATTTATGTCCAAAGTGTTCCAAGTTGGTCTAAACTAGGAAAGGGAAATGTTGCTAGGTGTTTTATCCAAACATGGAGTCAAAAACTAGGCTCAAATAGGTTATGCTAGGACTTTTGGCTAAACATAGAGTTAAAACATATAATTTAAATAAATATGATGATAATATTTTAATATAATAAGCTTGAAACACTTTGACATAAACCTAACACATGAAATCAAACACAAACATGATCAGTTGGTATAAGGTACAAGGCAAAAGGAACCTGGAGAAAGTTTGTGTTCTCTAAAATAAAGACATAAACAATGATGAGGATATCTTATGTGAACAAACAAACAATAGTTTTCAAATTTGAGTAATCAATTAACCTAAGTTACACAAACCAAAGAGAAATATTTGTGTATCAACCCCTTTGAAATGAGGCCAAAATAGAAATCAATCAATGTTTGAATCCAAACTTGTATAAGTTAATTAAAAACTCTAATGTTGAAAACTTGGGTTAAATTTGACCAAACAAGCTAGAAAAATTTGAATAGCATGATTTTTCTAAACAAAGATCCAACAAAGCTTAAATGATTGGTTTTCCAATATTATAATTGAGACACCGGACAAGATAAGTCTTTTGAAACAATTTGGGTAGTGTAATAGCATTATCACTTCTCAAATATGTGATCAATGTTTTATTTCAAGGACTTCTAAAGCTCAAAATTTAAAATGATTGGCCAACACAATGGTACCCATTTCAAACAAGTGACACACACATAAATAAGTTTTGAAAAAGTTTAAGAAAAATGTGTGTGACAAAATGACCAGCATAATGCCTCCTTGAACAAAGGAGAGACATATAAAAAAACTCAATTGGAGGTGGTTTAAGAAAACAAACAATTTTTAGTCACAAAACACCAAGCAATAAAAGAATAAATGACCAAAATACAACTAAGCATAATCATCCTAGATCCTATCAAGGCATGGAAAAGTGGGGTTGACTAAAACCTATAAGTTTTCGACCATCTAGATAGATCCCATGTGTACACACTTTCACGTATGAAGACAATTAAAGAAACACATCAATTGAGTCTATGTTAATCATCTTATTAGGAAAAGGTCTTGTCCTTTTCATAACCACTACATCTATTGCTTTCTCATTGTAGTGTGATGTTCATGTCGATCATATGTCCTAGGCTTAACCAATCACTAATAGAGATGGTTTAACCACTCAAACCACCATCTCAGTGGGACAATCCTAATTTTTATACCCCCCCTATGGAGAGGGGTTGAAACACTGCTGAGAGATGAAGCCCTAGATTAATTCTTCCCTAAATAACTCATGAGAGGAAATGAAACCCCCTTCACAAGCCAAAATGAATGAAAATAAAATGAGTAGAAAGATTTTAGGGTTGCCTTAATATCACCTAATACTATGTGAGTTTGGGGAAAACTTAGGAAACTTTATTTCTACACCTTAGACTAGGCACTAAATTAAATGGAAAGGTGCTTTTTATCCCATGAGTTATCTATAGGGGACTGGGGGAGAGCATACACATGCTATCTTTTTTGAGAAAAAAAACAATCAATAAACATACATGGCATAAAAATAACTTACTCAAAAACATGAAAACTACATGATGTTAAGTTCATTTTAAGGAACCAAAATGAAATGTGTTGTGATGTTTGGCCCCTTAGCTTAAGTGTGAAAATGGAAAGAATTGCACAAAACCAAATGAAATAAAAAAAATATAGGTTTGTTTTAAACCCAAATTTCAAATGTTCAAAATTTGTCCTAAGTTCATTTTTTAAAACACCAATTTGAAATGTTCAAAATTCAAGCATGTGTTTTAGGCAACAAATTTGAAATGTTTCTAAGACTTAACCAATCCTATATTCATTTTAAGCTTTAATATCCAAATGTGTGATGTTTGACATGTTCATTTTAGGACCCAAATTAAAATGTGCATGATTTGACTAAGTTATTTTTAAAGCCCAATATAAACTGTTTGATTAGTCAAAAACATGCAATTTTGTCTTGAAATCAATCCTTCCACCTATAAATGTTATATTATAACCTCCTACTTTGAAAAAATTTCTTGGTTGAGAAAATTAGGTTTAAATTTTAGCTGTCATGTTTGGATTTTATTTCACATAGTAATCGTTGATTGTTACAGATGACCACCAATAGTTTAAGGCAATCATGATGAACAGTTAGTAGGTAACCACCACTGATCAAGCAAAATTATTGCAATTGATAAAAGACCATCGATGATGACCTATGAACCTAAAGGAAAAACTATAAAAGGAAAATGCATTAGGTTAGTCTCGATTAGTTTAAAGATCAAGAAAAATTATAAGGTAAACTTAAGTCTAGTGATTTAAAAGCCTTTGAAACCAAGAAATCAAGGATCTAATTAAAAAAAAGAATAAAAATAAAATATTTAATGACATTTCTCCTATAAAACCTAATTGTTGGTGGTCTCAAAAAATTGGTTATGGTAAGGTCAGAACCATTGGTGGTTAGGATGGAACCATCATTGGTTGTATCTAATCATCATTGGTCTCTATGTAGATCCTAGATATGAAAATAAAACCAAATATGGCTAAAATAAGGTTATAAATTCAATTTTAATGAGATTAAAGCATCCATTTCTTAGTTTAAGACCTATATAATGATCTCCTTATTGTGTGGGGTGCTCATGGTCCCATTTGGTGTGCCATTTGTAATTAAATAATTTGACTCAAGAGAGGAAGTTAGTACATTGTTAATTCCAAAAAAAATAATGAAATCAGCATACTAAACAAGTTAAAATCTCTAGGCCTAGATCATTGGAGGGGGGGGGGAGATTATTTAACAAACCAAATGAAGACACAACTAAAAGGCAAAGAAATGACAACTTTACTTACCTTCCTTGATTACTCCAAGATGATGTGTTCATTGGATTTCATAGATTGTGCTCAATAGGTCTTCATCAATGGAGCTTGGTTATCTCCATCTCCTCTTGGAACCATGTTCATGATTGGCTTAATGGATTGGCTGGGAATTTTGAAATTATCACACTATGAATTTACTTTATAAATCAAATCCTACATTATAAATCTACTATGTTCCAAGCCCTCTAAATGAAGAGCTCTAAGCTTGCTTTTATAGGCTTTGAAATGAATTGGAATGGGTTAAATCCTACCCTTTGTTAGATTAGTTAACCCCATTAGGGTTAAAAGGTGTCCAAAATCTCATTATTATCATGGAATAGGTATGCTTTGAGATATTTTGCATTTGGACAACTCACAAAAGAGTGATAAAAACCTAGGATATTTATTGATATTTGAATTTCCCTTTTTGATAATTGCTTTAATTGCTCATGGATGAATTCAATTAGGATTTGATGTTAATTATTATTTTTAAGAATTTTAAACATTTTCAAGATTTTGAGTTAAATGATTCATGCATTTATTCAATTAAATTGATTTATGGGACAAATTGATTTATTTGTATGGCTATGAAGCCAAATTTGAGATGTTTAGAAATTCTTAGGCTAGATGTTCAATGATTGGAAAGAATTATCTAGAATCAAGTAAAAAATCCATTGGTGGCCAATTTTAGATGTCTATAAAAAAAAATGCCACCCAATATTTGAATGCAATAATTTCAAATTTTGAAAAATAAATGTTACAATAATTGCCACACCCATTTTCAAATTTAAAAAATATCACACCTTAAAATTTTGTGATACATATTGATTTGACATATGTTAAGCTTTTGAAATCTAACATGGTATGTGTTTGATTTACGCTTTGTTTATTAGTGTAAGAGAGCATTCATATGACATGATTTGATAATTATACTTATTTGATGTGTTACAAATTATTTGAATATCTTGTGTAGTACCTACATAAAATATTTTCAAAATGTCCACAAATATATTCAGGAGCATAGTTAGTCCTAATAAATAATATGACTATAAATGAAGCTAATTATATAAATTATGTTAACATATACCTTTAATATATTAATCAAACAATTAGAATAGAAATAAGATTGTTGGCTTTTAAGCATTGTATTCTAGTAAAAGGGCCATATTTACTAGTGTTGTAATTAAAATAGACATATGCTTTATGTTTGTATAATATTACTGGTATTAAAATCAATTTGTGAACTTTCATGAAAATACACCAGTGTAAAATATTATAAAGTGTAGTTCAAATCCCATCCTTCATTGAACCATTAAAGATAACATGCTTCAAATCCCATCTTGATTTGAAAGTTATAAATAAAGTATGCTTGATTTTATTTGAATAATGCCATAATTTAAAGACAATGGGGATACTGTCTTATCATCATTCATGGGAAAATTTTAACATTTTACAAGCATTGTTCTCCATTGGATAGATTTTTTTACAAAAATTATAAAAAATAAATCTTATTATTTAATAAATGTAAGGTGTAAAATAAATTCAAGCAATAAATGTCAAACTATTTGAAGTCTAGATATTATTTTAAATTATGTGGATATATGATGCTACTCCACTATTGCCTAGTTCTTGGCTTACTAAACTATGTTTTCATGGTCCTAGTTTAATGAGGTTATGACACTTTATATATCCCAAAGTACCACTTACTCAAAGATATTTTACTATGAAATTTAGATGTGTCATTTTTTGGGTTAGTGGTGTATACATCCAATTTCTAACACCATTGTATTGAAATTGTCAATCTTACTCAAAATTTGTGAAAATACATAATTTGAGCCAAAATCACTTAAACACGCTAAATGTTAGGGTGTGGAGCTAAAAGCTTCACCAAGGAGCATACTTAAACAGGTTCGGGTCTACACAGACGCCGGCATCGGTCAGGAGCGACCGACGTCGGTTAGTAGCAGTTGCAGAGGCACCGACGTCGGCGGTAGGGTCGGCCGGTGATGGTCACAGGCGAACAGGCAGGAACCGACGTCGGTTACCTGTGTGTCCAGAAATCTATTTCCGAGGACAGCAGCGAGTGTTTGCATGATGAGTTTGAGTTGTAGACTCAAGCTCGCGTCTCTATTATTAGTAATATTATTTTTAGAGCCCTTATTCAAGAGGCTTAACTGTTTGTTGTAAGAGCATGCTCAAGTTTCCTATTTCTATATGTAGGAAGATCTTCTTAGCTTAGAGTAGTAGAATGTGTGTAGAACTGTAAGAGTAGAACATTGTGAATGTTTGAAGGATAGTACAGAGTTGCATCAATCCAAGTTGTTGGATTTGAGTGTACTTGAGAGAGAGCTCTTGAGGAATAGAGATCTAGTGAGAGATCTTGTGTGCATCTGAGAGAGGTGTGGAAGAACGAAGTTTCTTCAAATTGTATTCCTATTGTAAAGAGTTTCAATACAAGTTTTCAGGGTGTTTTCTTGTATATCTTGTTCTGTGCTATTTATCATTTCAGTTACTTATCTATCTGATTTATTTCTGCGTTTATTGCTTTCACAAGTGTAATCTATTGTTGGTTTGATCCCCCAACAAGTGGTATCAGAGCCTTGGTTACAGGTTACAGGTTACAGATTACAGGTTGCTCACAGGTGTTTCTGCAGGAATTTCTGTTTGAGTGGGAGAAGCAATGGCAGAAGAAAGTAAGCTGAGAATGGAAAAGTTTAATGGCAAGAACTACCAACATTGGAGAATGCAGATAGAGGACTATCTGTATCAGAAGGATCTCTATTTACCGTTAGGTGGGATAGCAAAGAAGCCCAAGGACATGGAGGATGAAGAATGGGAAGTTCTTGACAGAAAGGCTCTTGGGTCTATAAGACTGAGTCTGGCCTCCACTGTGATATCTAATTTGTCACAGGCAAAAACAACGGTAGAGTTGATGACCACGTTAGCAAATATGTATGAAAAACCCTCAGCTTCAAATAAGGTATATCTTATGAAGCAATTATTTAATTTGCATATGAATGAAGGTGGATCTGTTTCTACTCATCTGAATGATTTCAATGGAATTGTTAATCAGTTAAGTTCTGTCAATATTGTATTTGAAGATGAAATAAAAGCTCTTTTGATATTATGTTCTTTGCCTGAAAGCTGGCATGGCTTAGTAATGGCAGTTTCTAATACTGCATCTGCATCAAATATTTTGAAAGTAGAGGATGTGGTTAGTGTTATCTTGAATGAGGAAATACGCAGGAAAAGCACAGAAGAGACATCTGGGAACGCTTTAAATTTTGAGAGCAGGGGAAGGCAAAAAGAAAAGAGCAAGAGGAGATCAAGATCTAAGTCTAAGGTGAGAGGAAGATCCAAATCCAGAAATGGCAGGAAGCCACAATGCTGGAACTGTGGAAAGATGGGGCACATAAGCAGAGATTGTTGGTCAAAGCCCAAGGAGGACAACCAACACGAAGGAAAGGAAGAAGCCAAGGTTGCAGGTATTGCACAGGAGGCTTTAATTTTCTCTTTGCATAATAACATAGAATCTTGGGTATTAGATTCTGGTGCATCTTTCCATGCTACCCCTAACAGAGAGTATTTCAGTGACTATATCCATGGAGATTTTGGAATAGTGTACTTAGGGGATGATGAGCCTTGTAAGATTATTGGCAAAGGTAAAGTGCAGCTGAAGATGCAGAATGGCAACACATGGGTGTTGAGGGAAGTGATGCATGTTCCTAGTTTAAAGAGAAATTTGATTTCTGTAGGTAAGCTAGGTGATGAGGGTTGTACAGTAACTCTCACAGCAGATTCTTGGAAGGTGACCAAGGGTGCACTAGTTATGGCCAGAGGTAAGAGAGAAGGTACTCTCTACTTGTGTAATTGTGTTACTAACAAATCTCCTTAAGTTTTATCTACTTCAGGTGTGGATTGTAAATTGTGGCACTCAAGGCTTGGCCACATGAGTGAGAAGGGGATGTCAATACTTAAGTCTAAAGGTATGCTTTCAGATTTGAAAAGTATGGATCTAGAATTTTGTGAGCATTGTGTATTTGAAAAACAGAAAAGGGTTAGTTTTCTCAAGACTGGGTCTACTAAGAAAAGGCAGAAGTTACAGCTTGTTCACACAGATGTGTGGGGACCGGCTCAGGTAGCCTCTATTGGCGGATCACGGTACTATGTTACATTCATAGATGACGCCACAAGAAAGGTATGGATCTACTGTATTAAAAAGAAATCTGATGTTTTTGAGACTTTTAAGTTTTGGAAAGCCATGGTTGAGAATGAAACAGGCAGAAAGTTAAAGTGCCTGAGATCTGATAATGGCGGTGAGTTCTGCAGTCTTAAGTTCAAATTGTATTGTTATACACAACGAATCCGTAGGCAAAGGATGGTTCTAAGGACACCTCAGCAGAATGGTATTGCTAAAAGGATGAACAGAACTATCATGGAGCGTGCAAGATGTATGAGATTGCATGCAGGGTTGCCCTTAGAGTTTTGGGTAGAAGCAGTTGACACCGCAGTGTACCTGATTAACAGAGGACCCTCTACAGCTCTGGATGGTGGAATTCCAGAAGAGGCATGGACAGGTAAAAAGGTAGATCTCTCATATCTCAAAGTTTTTGGTAGTGAAGCCTTTGTGCATATAGATAAGGAAAATAGAAAGAAGCTTGATCCTAAGTCTATGAGGTGCACGTTTATAGGCTATGGCTCAGATGATTTTGGTTTCAGATTTTGGAATCTAGGAACTAACAAGGTAATCAGGAGTCGTGATGTTGTTTTCAATGAAAGAGTGATGTACAGTGATCAGATAAGGAGGCTAGATCAATCTGGGCAGAGCAATAGTGAATTGGATGAAGTTATGGTCCAAAATGAGCTCGCAAGAAAAAGAAATAATCACTTGCAGGAAAACACAGAGACCGACATCGGCAGGGTTGGAACCGGCGTCGGCAGTACAGAAACCGATGTCGGTCATACAGGACCCGACGTCGGCAGACTAGGCACCGAGGTCGGTCAGGCAGAACCGACGATGGCGAGTGACAGGTCTACAGGTGGCCGAGGTCGGTCACTGTCAGAAAATTTGGGTGGACAGCGTGTTGAGAACGAGTCCAAGACACCCATCAGGAGGTCTGAAAGGGTAAGTAAGCCTCCAATTAGATATTCTCCTTATATTATTTATTGCTAACCGATGGTGGAAAACCAGAAAGTTTTGAAGAATACAGGTGGAGTCTAGGAGTAAGTGGGAGCATGGCATGGTTGAGGAGATGGAGTCCTTAAGAGAGAACCAAACATGGGATTTGGTTGAATTGCCAGCTGGTAAGAGAACACTGAAGAACAGATGGACTTACAGGTTGAAGGAAAGTGAGGATGGTCAGATGCGATATAAGGCCAGATTAGTTGTAAAAGGATTTGTACAAAAGCCAGGTATTGACTTTGGTGAAATTTTTTCTCCTGTTGTTAAGATGACTTCTATAAGGGTTGTATTGTCTTTGGTTGCTTTTGAGGATTTGCATCTCGAGCAGCTAGATGTTAAGACAGCATTTCTTCATGGAGATTTGGATGAGGAAATTTATATGGAACAGCCAGAAGGTTTTGAGGTCAAGGGTAAGGAGAAGTTTGTGTGCAGGTTAAAGAAAAGCTTGTATGGCCTCAAGCAAGCTCCAAGGCAGTGGTACTTGAAATTTGACAGGTTTATGACTGAGCATGGCTACAGTAGGTGTCAATCAGACCATTGTGTATATTTCAAGAGATTTGATAACGGTAGATATATTATTCTATTGTTGTATGTAGATGACATGCTGGTTGCAGGGTCTCACATGCAGGATATCTCAGAGCTTAAGGAGAAGTTAGCTCAAAAGTTTGCCATGAAGGATTTGGGAGCAGCGAAGAAGATCCTTGGCATGAGCATTAGGAGAGACAGGAAAAATCACAGGTTGATATTGTCTCAAGAAGATTATGTGAACAAGGTGTTGGAGAGGTTTAATATGCAGGATGCAAAACCGGTAAGTACACCTATGGCTGGACATTTTAAGTTAAGCAAAGAACAATGTCCAAATTCACATGATGAGGTAGAGTACATGAGTAAGGTTCCATATTCTTCCGCAGTAGGGAGTTTGATGTATGCAATGGTGTGTACTAGACCAGATATTGCCCAAGCAGTGGGATTAGTAAGTAAGTATATGGCCAATCTAGGTAAGGAACATTGGAAAGCGGTTCAATGGATCCTTAGATATCTGAGAGGAACCAGCAGCAAGCACCTATGCTATGGAGGTTCAGATACTTCTCTACATGGCTATGTAGATTCAGATATGGCAGGGGATTTGGATGGCAGGAGGAGCACCACAGGTTATGTTTTTACTGTAGGTGGAACAGCGGTTAGTTGGATATCTAAGTTGCAGAAGGTTGTAGCCTTGTCAACTACAGAAGCAGAATATATTGCAGCTACAGAAGCTAGCAAGGAGATGATATGGATGACACGGTTCATGGAAGAGCTTGGAAGGGAGCATGGGAGTTACAGATTGTACAGTGACAGTCAGAGTGTAATCCATTTGGCCAAGAACTCGGCCTTTCACTCTAGAACCAAGCACATACAGCTAAGGTACCACTTCATATGGCAGGTATTGGAAGATGGTGAGTTGAAGCTGGAGAAAATTCATACAGACAAGAATCCTGCTGATATGCTAACAAAGCCGGTTACGATGGAGAAGTTGAATCTTCATTCAACTTCTATTGGTCTTCATGATTGAGTTGAAGATGGAGGAGCAAGAAGATGATGCTGTACAAGTTGGTGCAGCTGGTTTATCTCCAAGTGGGAGATTGTTAGGGTGTGGAGCTAAAAGCTTCACCAAGGAGCATACTTAAATAGGTTCGGGTCTACACAGATGCCGGCGTCGATCAGGAGCGACTGACGTCGGTTAGTAGCAGTTGCAGAGGCGCCGACGTCGGCGGTAGGGTCGGCCGGCGACGGTCACAGGCGAACAGGCAGGAACCGACGTCGGTTACCTGTGTGTCCAGAAATCTATTTCCGAGGACAGCAGCGAGTGTTTGCATGATGAGTTTGAGTTGTAGACTCAAGCTCGCGTCTCTATTATTAGTAATATTATTTTTAGAGCCCTTGTTCAAGAGGCTTAACTGTTTGTTGTAAGAGCATGCTCAAGTTTCCTATTTCTATATGTAGGAAGATCTTCTTAGCTTAGAGTAGTAGAATGTGTGTAGAACTGTAAGAGTAGAACATCGTGAATGTTTGAAGGATAGTACAGAGTTGCATCAATCCAGGTTGTTGGATTTGAGTGTACTTGAGAGAGAGCTCTTGAGGAATAGAGATCTAGTGAGAGATCTTGTGTGCATCTGAGAGAGGTGTGGAAGAACGAAGTTTCTTCAAATTGTATTCCTATTGTAAAGAGTTTCAATACAAGTTTTCAGGGTGTTTTCTTGTATATCTTGTTCTGTGCTATTTATCATTTTAGTTACTTATCTATCTGATTTATTTCCGCATTTATTGCTTTCACAAGTGTAATCTATTGTTGGTTTGATCCCCCAACACTAAATGGTTTGAGCTTGTCATATAAAAGTGTCAATTTAAGATAATGTATCCTTAAATGGGGAAATCCATTTTATGTGATTATTAACTTTTCTCAAATCATTTTGAGTTAAAATGATGACAATGTATTTTGGTGCTTTGGATTGCTCTTTTCTTCTAATTTGGAAGCATATGACACATGCATGTATTATTTTGTATCAATAATGTCCTAAATTAGGTATTGGTATATATGAAACTAACATCAAATTCTAATTCCTCTCCATTCAAATTACAACCTAGTAATATGGCATTCTGACTAGTTTGATTAATAGTGTGAAACCAATTTCCAAAGAATTGCATAAAATTTTATTAAATCTCACTTAGGAAAATTAATCCAAATCAAGTGCTTAAGTGAAAAATGCATGGAAGTTATTTAATATCCTTTAGTTGGAAATTGATTCCTATTATCTACATCATCAAATAATACCATATGTAGGGCGGCATCCAGAAGCCATAAATACAACAAATATCATGTTTAAGGCCCCCCATACCTCTTTACTATCTATTCCTTCCAAATATTTATGAGGGTATTTATGATTTAATCCTCTAAAATTGAAAGGATTCTTGACCACACATCTTGATCTCAAGATGGGTAGTCACTGTTCATTCTGATCAATTCTAAAAACCTATAAATAGGAGGGCCAAGACTACCATTTTTAAGATTCATTTGTGTAAACGTATTATGCAAAATTTTCTTCACAACCTTTCTTTGTGTAGTGTTATTATTCTTAAATTATACTAGGATAACTTCATTGATAGGCATACATTTGATTTCATATCATGAGCCTAGTTTTATTGGTGCATAAGAGATGATGAAATATCTTTGTCTTACATCATTGATGAAGACTTGAGCACCAAATCAAAGGGAAAATCACATTTTGAGCCATATTTGGAGAATGGGATGCTCCTGGGAAGGTATTATGTATGATTTCTTTCATTAGCTCATAATTGTCATTTATCAAACCCTGTTGAAGGAGTTTACATAGTTACCTATGTTCTTATGCATTTTTCTTGAGTTTTATTGACTAGTGCTTGATCTAACTATCTTTGGATTCCATCTCTACATCTTGGCATGCCCTATGGGAATTGCACCCCATGAATTTGCTCCTAAGGATTTTAAAACTATCCTACTAGCAATTTTAATGAAAAATATTAAACTTTCTAACCAAAATAGGTGAAAAATTTAAACTAAGGGATGTTTTTTTGGAAATCATGAATTTGCCCTCTATAATCATGAATTTTCTCTTGAGAATCTAATATAGCAACTCACATAGTTGTGATTTTTCATTTAGATATTACTATTATGCTAACAATTTTTTTTTCTATAGGGAAAGTAATGATATTGCAATATCATGACTCTAGAATTCAAGATACCCTAATATCATGATTTCTTAAATCATGATATCACCAAAGTAAGTTACGATTTTGAATTTACACCGTTAGCGATTATGCTATCCATTTGTGGTTAAGTTGCAATATCACAATTCTTAGAGTTTTTATTTTACCCTGTTAATTTCATTTTTGGAGATAGAATAACAATTTTGCATATTATACTATATTTTCTTGAAAATTATCTTATTGTGCTTTTATAGATCTACAATTTTTCTTTGTGTTCTATGGTTTTACACTGTGTAAACCCAAGATCAAGTTTTCAAATATTTCTTGTTCCATTAATAATTATGCTTCAAAGTAGAAATAAACCCTCTAACATTTTCAGGTCACATGCATGGAAAAGTGACAAATTTGAGCATGATTAAACCTTAAACTTCCCCTTTTGGTGTTTAAAAGGAACCTAGACATTTTAAATTTAAGTTATTATGTGCAAGTTTTTCAAAGTTTGTAACTAAGGCCAAAGGGCCAAGAATTTCACAAAACACATCACTTTTGGTGCATAAAATTTACACTCACTTAAATTGAAAGTTTTTTAAAAAGTGTGTTATTTTATGCAAGATCATCTATTTTTTGTTTGTTTTTTATGAAAAATGAAGAGTGTGTATATGATCTCCCCCCATCCCCTTAAGGAAAATGTAGTGACCAAAAGTGCCTTTTCCTTTTAATTATGCCTTTGTTGAAGGCATGAAAAGAATGTTTCCAAGGCTCTCCCAAAAATTGGCATGATTTGGGTGATCTAAGAAAAACCTCTAAAGTCTTTTTACTTAGTTTTATTTTATACAACTTGGCTTGTGAAGGGGAGTTCATAGCTTCTTCATGAGTATTTTAGGGAATATTTGACCTAGGGTTTCATCTTCCAGCATTATTTCAACCCCACTCTATGATGGGATATATAAATTAGGACACATATACTGTGAGAGCTAGGGGATTGAGTAGCTAACCTCTCC